>JAOYMR010000544.1:0-11456 GCA_025802075.1 Tenebrosternarchus preto
TGAGAAGAGATAACATTGTTCTGAATGTAAGGTTTCATTTTGAAAGAGAACTGAGGGGTTTTGCCCATTGTGTGTGTTTTTTTTGGATTTGTGTGTAGAGTTCTGAGAGTATGAGGCATGCTTACAGACAATGTGTGTAAACAATCGAGAAAAACTGTAATTCTGTAGAACGTGCCTGGTTTACCCTTCTCGGGGAGAACCATTGGTTCAGAAAATTACGGGGCCTCAGCTGAAGTGTGGCATGATAATTACATCACAAAATAATGTACTATGCATGAAATGGAAAAGTTCTACATTTTTGCTTAATAAAATTGCTTATTCTGAAGTTTTTGATTGTGTGTAAAAATCTTCAGGGTTAAAACTACCTTGTAGGTGAAATCTTGAAAAGATGTACTTTGTCTAAAGTGACTGATCTGTAAATTTGATTGACCTCTTTTGCTACTTTAAACCCACACACACTTGAAGCTACAAACCAGAACATGTGGACCATAGTTCATTATGTGAGCCAAAAGGTTTAGTGAGAGGGTAGAGGAAGTAGTTTGACAGCAACTGCTGTTGGTTTGTGGTTTGTGTGACTTTTGGTGTTGACTGACCAACCTGTACTGTAGTCTAAACGTTTACATCATGCTCTAGCTCATGGAGAAGACCTGTGGCCTCTGCCATTGGAACATCTGGCGCGTTCCTACCATTTCAGACTTGTTCAAATCTGTAGTAGTGTTTCTAAGTGTTGGGGCAAAAGCCGGTAACCAGTGAATGTTTTATATAGTTCAAACAGGATGCTGAAACACTGCATATCATGCCTTTGACAGTCTTGATGCACTATATTGCCAAAAGTATTTGCTCACCTTCCTTGACTCACATATGAGCTTAAGTGACATCCCATTCCTAATCCATAGGGTTCAATAGTGCACAGTCATTTGGATGGGTGAGCGGATACTTTTGGCAATATAGTGTAGTTCAGCTGACTAAAGGGAAGGACTACCATCAGCATAAGCAGTGGATGGCCGTGAGTTTCCCTGAACAGGCCCACCATATGAAGCCAGTGTTCCTTGTTCTCTTCTACATGCCTTTTGTCTGACCTTCATTCTTTCGCTTGACCGTCGTGGTCCTGTTTTTACCATGTTTTTAATGTCTGGGTGCTTCTCCAACATCACCAGACAGTGTAGATAATTTGTACAGTTGGCAGACACAGCCAATATTGTCCCATTGTCTGGGAAGGGACTGGTATGTGGAGGTTAAATGGCTTTGGTGAGGGATTCTCCATGACGACAGAAGCAGGGGGGTTGTTATGTATGGAATGTTTGAGTATAAGAGCCATAAGTTCAGAATGTAAAATGCTGCAGTGGGTATGAACTCCTTTAGTGAGGGGAAGGCTGAACCCTCCAAGGTCTGTTGGTAATCTTATTTCACATGACTTTCACATGCTTGTCTTCATGGTGAAAGATGGAAATCGAGATGCTACTTTCAAAAACCAAACCGAATAGGCTGGTTACTGCAGCGTTGGGTGTGGCACTGGAGATGTACGTGGCAGAAGACTGACAGCAGTCAGTGTTATTGGGGGGGGCCTCTTGTTTGCAGCAGCCAAACAGAGGGACGGGGGGACGGGGGAGACTTTCACAAGGGGGTGAAGGAGAAGGAATAAAGCGCTGACTGTCTCCTGCTAGCATTCTTGGGACACCTTCAACCCTTCGATGAATGAATGCAGTAAGAAGGTCATGAGAGAGACGTATAGTCCCATTTTATAAAAACTTTTTTTCTATTCACAGCTTTGACTTAAATAGCTACTTATCTGAAAATGGAACAGATGGTGCTGTGCTTTAATTGTTTAAAATTAAATAAGTAATATCCAGAGCTTTTTTTTAGCATTGATCTCCTAGTCAAATGATCAGTGAGTTTAGTTTATGGGGAAGATCCTCTCTGAGACTAACTTGATGTGAAGATGGAGATTGAGATTATCTGGATGGCTAATCTAGTTGAGATTATTTTGTTGTTAAAATGCTATGTATCTGAGATTAGCTCGCTGTGGAGATGCTTTGCTAATTGAGCCTGCTAGGTTTTAGCTCCTCTTCCTCAGTAATCCAGGTCTCTGCACAAATGGACGGGCAAGTTTACGAAACAGATGTATAGGTGCTGGTCTTAAAATTAGAATATTGTGAAAAAGTTGATTTATTTCAATAATTCCATTCAAAAAGTGAAACTTGTATATTATATTCATGCATTACACACAGACTGAGATATTTTAAATGTTTGTTTATTTTTTGATGATTATAACTGACAACTAATGAGAATCCCAAATTCAGTATCTCAGAAAATTAGAATATTGTAAAGAGGTTCATTTTTTTCAATGGAATTACTGAAACAAATCATCTTTTTCATGATATTCTAATTTTATGACCAGCACCTGTATATATTCTAAAAGATTTTATCTACATGTGTCTTTCAGAGTGTGATGCGACACTGTTCTTCTCACACACAGTACATGGAGCATTAAACTAACATGAACATCCTGTCGACCTGCAGGCTACGCGGTGATCCGACCGTGGCCCATAAACTCGCCGTCGTTTAGGGGCTACGGGTGTCTCTCCTTCTTTTTCTTTCGTTCTTTGTTTATTTTTGAGAAATGGCTCGGTTTAAACTATTTGACTACACATACTGCGATATGGGCTTTACATTTTGTCTAAAAGCTATAACTGATCTTCAGAATAGGAATTAAGTAGCAATTTTCAGTTAAAATGTAAACCCCAGCCCGCTTAAATGTGCAATGTTAAAACGTTCATCTGAAACGAGAGTAAGCGAGGCGGAATCAGAATATCTGCAGGCACGTGGTCCAAAGCTACCGGCAGCTGCACGAGAGAAAGAAGAGCGACGTGATTATTTGTCTTTACCGCGCTCTCGACATGTGCGCGCGAGTTGACTGAACGAAGCTGAGAGCGAGGCAGGTCTACATGTACGATAATATAAACGTCTGCGTATATCAGCTGTTCCCATGCGTGTTTTCTAATAAATACTACGGTCGTTTTTAACGAACACCAACAACTAAAGGAAGCATGTAAAACATTTTAAACAGTTAAATACCGTAACGTATGAAATAAACAACTGATGCGCGTGTGTGTATATATATGTGTAACATATGGGTGGGTGGTCATATATATTTTTCCTACTTTTCGTGTGTGTGCATCTGGGAGTTTGAGGGAACAGTATTTTCACAGTTCCTGAATTGCTCTTCTGGACCGAGACTGATATCGTCATCTGTTGGAGCCACTCCTCCATCTTAGGGGTCACAGGCCCAAATCCCCCCATCACCACGGGGATGACCTTTGTGTAAACCATTCACATTCTGATTCTTTCTTCTTTCATTGTCTTTATTTATAGTTTTTGATTGGCTGGATCACTTGGGTTTGCCATATGTATTTACACAGGTTTGCTGGAGGAGTTTACCTGAGAAGGTCCACGTGTACACCTGGTGGCTACATGAGTGTTTCTCCAAGTTCTGAGCATGTAAGGGAAGGTTCAGGGGTTAAAGTTCAAGCTTTAACCTCCCCTTGACCCTTGGGCTCCACTTGGGGGGGTTTAAGTGGAGGACGTGGAATGTGAATCAGAGGTGAGATGGCTTTCCAGGGCTTTTCACTTCCTCTTTTCCCACAAAGTGCCATACTTCCGTAATCCTCTCGTGACTACGCAGGTACAAGGCGAGGTCACACATCCTCCCCTCACGCTGTGTGGGATGATGGCATCAGTCTAGAGAACATGCTGAAGAGAACCTCATGTGAATGAGATTTCCTTCAGTGCAGGGTATGGGACTGTGGTCCTGGAGGCCCGGAGTCCAGCAGAGTTCCATGATTGTGCTGCTCAGACACTCCTACTAAACCTGGTGATTGATTGATGAGCTAAATCGGGTGCATTTAAGCAGGTGAATCACCCAACAAACTGCACTCTGGCCCTCTCAGTCCAGGGTCTGACACCACAGTGCTACATTAGCTAACATTAAACACACCTGAAAATGCAGTATCACATACCTTAAGAGCAGTTCTTTCTCTCGCCCCAACCTGCCCTCTGCCCCCTCCCGGTGGTTATTGCTGGGCTGGCTCTGCTGCTTTGCGGTGTTTACATCTCGAGTTTAGAAAGTCGCATGTTTATGTATTGTTTTTCAAAGCTATTAGCACAAGAGTGATGTGCGATTGTGTTTACCTAAGCGTCTGTGTGCGAGGTAGTTTTATAGAACTTCACTGAGTGCATGATTTAAAGGTGTAGTATGTTGTCAAGCTCCTTGCTAAAAACACTGATGGTAGGAATAATCCCAAGGAGATTCTGCTGGTGCTGCTTACCTCACTCCTACACCACCTCCACCTCACTCCTACACCACCTCCACCTCACTCCTACACCACCTCACACATCCAACCATGACCACCACTCCATTTCTACACCATCTCATAGTACCACATTTTTAAAAGAGAACTACTTTTTGTATGTTTTTGTATACGTTACTATGTTAGCCATATATAGTAGATATGTTTTACAAAGATCTAAATTAATACAAATAATTACCAGGAAAAAATTTTGATGTGTACAGAATGACACTGTTACGATGACATCAAAGTCCAGCAGGTTTGTGATGTTCTCAGACTGTTGGTCTTTTGGTGTCTGGTTACAAAAAAAAAAAAAAAGCCTTAAATATAGTAAATGCTTCCAAACTCTTTAAGTATCATGCATGTTTTATATGAACACCAGTTTACAGCTCATGTTGTGTTTACACAGAATGTAACAATGACCACAAACGTTCGCCAGTCATCCATGAATCCCCAGACTTCACTGCATGTGGAGTCCATCGATGACCCCCCCCCCCCACACACACACCACCTAGACAGCTGTCCTTTTGTGTGTGTGTGTTAATGCACTTTAAGAGCCCAATTACTCAGCTTTTGTGTGTATAACTCTATAGGCTATAATAAAGTTTTGTGTACAGGTCAGAATTGAGTGGAGTGTGTGTGTGTGTGTGTGTGCGCACGCACACGCCCCAAGGAGGAGGTGCTCCTGACTTAAGGGTTTATAAAGATGTTGAAAACGTCTCCTCCTGGAGTGCCTGCGATCTACTGCGTCTGCCACGTGTCCGATCCTTCTGTCCCGCGTCTGGTCTGTGTCCCGCGTCTGCCCCATCTGTCTCGTCCTCGCTGGTTTCTGCGATGCAGTGGCAGGTGCTGCTCAGAACAGTGCTGGTGCTCTCACTGGCCAGGCTTACACTGCAAGGAGGCACAGGTGAGTGTATCGGACACACACACACGTGGATCTTAGTATGACTGTAGTATGACATTATGTTAAATGTGTCCTTCAGCGTTTTTGTACAGGAACAGGAATAATCACGTTATATAAGATCTGCAGCGTTGATCCTGGACATAGTTTAATGTAACACATTTCAGATTTTTATGCTATTTATTATTATTGTTGATGTTAAGAAAATTGTCTTTTTCTTACAAAGGGGTCATTAATCATATGGGTTGTCTGTTTTATTCTGGTTGGATAACTCTGAGCTTTGCTGTAATATGTAGTTTGTGAAGTCTCTCCTGGTGAGACAGTAGCTTCAGGACAGGCAGCTCTGGATGGTTTACCCTCACCAAACAGCCCTGGTGTCTCAGGCACATCGAACCCTTCAGTAGCTTCAGTCTTTTATTTGAGGATTTTTAGTGATGGATTCACTATTGTTAAGTTTCCAAGTAAAGGTTTTTGTTTATTATATGCTTGCTATTTGCGGATAAATGTAGCTCTGTGTACTTCCATGTAAAGTGGACGTCTTGTAAAATGTTCAGGCTTCGTTCCAGAAAAAGATGTTTGTTGCAATAATCAAACACGATTAGTCTGGATTCGACAGAAAGATTTACACATCTGAAATGCCCTCTGTGTGCCCCTCGGTGGCAGTTTGGTGGCAGTTTGGGAGACAAGCATGTCTTCCATGTCTTTCTTTACTCAGGGCTTCTCACTGCCAAACCAAAGCAGATCAGTGAGGGGTGACTGTGCCCATTAAAAATGTAACATTCAGCTGTGAGAATGAGGTGTTATTACCCACACACAGTCTTTGATGGTTCAGCTTGTCTCTCTCACACAGTCGATCTTTGATGGTTCTCTCTCTCCTCTCTCTCTGAATCTGCTCTCTCTTTGTTCCACACACGAGGCGAATGCCGACTCCAAACACTTTTATTTGAGTCCTGTTTGAACTTTTTATCATCGACCAATCAAAGCTCTGTGGAAGGATTCATAACACACACCTAACAAGCACAACCACGTGTCAGGATAGCAGTGGGTGACAAACTTGTGTTCTGTAAAACCAGGGTGTAGCTGGGCTGCTGTTTTTTGATCAAGTCTCTTGATTATGCCATAATGACAATCTATGAAATTATCCAACTAAAGAGCTTTAAGAAAAACTGAACAATGTAAAACATTTAAAAATAAAACGTATTTATTGCTTCAGTATACACTGAAGATAAAGACAATGTCACGCTGCTAATTTCTTCACTTTGATCTGTTATTTTATAATCCATAGGTTAATTTTGTCACTGAAAGATACCGTTTCATTTCAGGGTATAAACCACCAGGTGGTGCTGTGGGTGGAGTGTCATCTAAAGGTAACACAATACCGCTTCACTTTTGAGCCTGGGACTGTATTTACTGTATTTATTTGTATTTATGTGTAAAGAATGTTCCAGAGAGTAAGTACGGGTGGTTGTTTAGGTTACAGGCCGGAGTCAAAAGCTGCCAATGCTCTGCCATCCAGGTTCAAAGGACTCGGTGAGTCAAAGCACCAGTAAACATGAGAACTTGGAGCATATTGGACAGAATCTGGATCCAGACTCCAGTTCTGTTATTTTATTTATTTATTTTTTGTATAACACTGGACTTTAATTAAGCAGCTAATACCATAGTGTCTAATGGCCACTATGTCCTCACACACGGCTGGCAGGTAAGGGTTAGGGTTAGAGTAAGGGTAAGGGTTAGAGTTAGGGTAAGGGTTAGAGTAAGGGTAAGGGTTAGAGTAAGGGTATGGGTAAGGGTTAGAGTAAGAGTAAGGGTTAGAGTAAGGGTAAGGGTTAAAGTAAGGGTATGGGTAAGGGTTAAAGTAAGGGTAAGGGTATGGGTAAGGGTTAAAGTAAGGGTATGGGTAAGGGTTAAAGTAAGGGTTAGGGTAAGGGTATGGGTAAGGGTTAAAGTAAGGGTAAGGGTTAGAGTAAGGGTATGGGTAAGGGTTAAAGTAAGGGTTAGGGTATGGGTATGGGTAAGGGTTAAAGTAAGGGTAAGGGTTAGAGTAAGGGTATGGGTAAGGGTTAAAGTAAGGGTTAGGGTAAGGGTATGGGTAAGGGTTAAAGTAAGGGGAGGTGAGGAACCTGCCATATCTGCACTGAGATGCTATGATCTCAACATGTTGCATAGAATAAATCAGATTCCAGAATCCAGGGCTGGATGCAAGATGTGGAGTTGAAGACCACTGATACAGGATAGCACATGTGATACAGGATATCACATGTGATACAGGATATCACATGTGATACAGGATATCACATGTATCTGTCATGGTTTTAGCTGTTGCCATCAACTAACAGTGTTTAGAAAAGACTTTCCAATCAACTGAAGAAAAAAAATACAATATTGCACATTTAAGATAACTTGACAAAAAATAAATAGTTTTGGTGATTAATAATTATAGATGATACGATAATGCTGCTGGTTGCTTGTTGCACATGTCATGGTGCCCTGGCTGTCCAGGTCCCTGGAAACAGAGCACCAGTCAATGGTGTATTAACTGTAGACGTTCAGAATCGAGCCCTTCAGTAACGATGGGGGTAAAACCAACACCTCCTAAATATTTGTTTTTCAGGTTATGGTGCACAAGCTGCTGAAGACAGCAAGTCCAGTAGTAAATCTGTATTCTAGCTGATCTACATAAAAATATAGAAACTGATGTATAGTTGATGTATAGTATAAATCCATAAACCCTTTATGGATTTTTAGAGAGTGCAGTGCTTTTAGATAAAACAAACTTTTAGCCACACATAAAATAATGAAGTTCTGTTTTTATTGATTTAATTTGTTAGTATTTATGCTAATTCATTTTTTAAACTCTTTTTAAAATTGTGATAGTTTTAATTGGCCAAAAGTGGGTAACATAAGTTATTTTTTACTATACATAATAAAGCGCATCGGATTTGACATTTGATGGATTTGATATTAATTCATTTAAGACCTATTGACATACACAGTACAAGCTACTGAGCTTCTGGGTAATGAAACAACCCTTCTTAACAGGTTCTGGAAAAATTTTTTCCAAAGGGATTGGTTCAGCACCCGCTGCTCTGGGTGATGGTGCCCCAGCTTCCTCTGCGTTTAAGGGAAATGGAGGTAAACGTTTTGTGAAATTAATTAATAACATAATTAATAGCATAATTGTTAATTAATTAATAACATAATTTATACCTTAATTGTCCTGGGTGACCTGAGTAAACAATGTAATTGATGAGCTTGGTACACTTCAGTTAATTGAAAGTTAATAATTTTATTAATTTTATTTAAATTTGCTGTTTGTGATTGATTGTTTTTAATGAATTAGATTATTTCCCTGTGGTCATTTTCCTGCAGTATGAAGATCATCAGTACATTTCCCTTTGTATTACAGGTGGCTATGGATCGAAGCCCAACAAGCCTGGATATACAGGGTGGCCTTCATATGGTATGATGGGTAATTTAAATCAGGAATGACTCCTGCCCCCTCAGTATTGTCATCAGTCTGGTATTTGACTTCATAGTTACTCATTTGGATGGTGGATCCTTATTTGTTTATGTTTTTACTGATTTAGGTGGGGTTAGAGCAGGTTTGGGAATGGCGACCCAGCTAGCTAACAAACAGAGAGGTGAGAGTAACTTTTATACATCCAATATCTGCAGGTACCATATCTGACCTATAAGCATAATGTAGTTTTTTTTTTATCTGTGCCTGTACGTTACATCCAAGCATCAGATTAAAGCATTGTTTTCTTAACTGTAGGCTTTGTTCATGGATATGGTTACAGACCATCCTCCTCTGGAGGTGAGTTCAATATCAAGACAAACATTATGGTTTGCTGTGTTTAGTCTGTGTAGTTACATTTGCTAACTGTGCCTGAAGGCAACAGAAATGGACAGGCCACATCTGCCCCTGCTGATATTGGCCTGAGTGAGCTTGGTCTCACCTACCCCCTCACATACCCTAACACTAACCCTAACACTAACCCTAACACTAGCCCTAACACTAGCCCTAACACTAACCCTAACACTAACCCTAACACTAGCCCCAACCTGCACCTTAATGTATTCCTGTACCAGAAACATGCCTATTGTTTTTATCAGATCGCTGTAAAATGAACAGAGAGACATTATTGTATCAAAATGACCTTTGACTTATGTCTTCCAGGTTATGGGACTGGACCTTCAGCTCAGAAAGGCCAAGGAGCAAAACCCAAAGGTGAATAAGTCAGTAATACTTTAGACTTAATAGCTGATGGGGAAAAGACAGTAAGCATTTAGATTTTAAATATATTTAGATATATAAAAATATTTAAAACGTGTAGATATATTAAAACATGTAAAACATGCAGATATATTTAAAAAAATTAAACATGTAGATATATTAAAACATTTAAGTTTAGATATATTAAATTTCAAACGTTTAGATATATTTAAACATTTAAAACGTGTAGATATCTTAAAAAATAAACTTCTCTTTGTTGGAATGTCAGGATAGGCAGTTAAAGTGTTGATGATTTTGGAAAATATTTCGTGCAATGTTCATTTGAACTTGGATTCTTTCTCTATTACTGAATTAAATACTGTGATACAAATGTTCAGTACTGACTCTAATTTAATTACGGTAATCTGGCTCATTAAGACAATCTCATGGTAGTTAAATGGACATTAATTGTAGAATTCATAGTTTCTACAATGGGATAAATAATCTACAAAGAAATATTGCATCACAACCTCTTAGGGAGAGAGAGGTTTTTACGTTAACAGGAATATTTGAACTTATTTTTGTTTCTCCAGGCTATGGAAAAGGAGTCAGTACACTGAATGCACAAGGAACTAAACCAACAGGTAAGCATGTTTAAGCATGTTTAGCATGTTTAAGTGTTTAGTCGTGCTATACATGTTGATTGATATTCACAATCACCATATTAAGGAGGTAAATGCTTTGGGTACTGGAATTACTACACATCTCTCTGCTTTGGGTACTGGAATTACTACACATCTCTCTGCTTTGGGTACTGGAATTACTACACATCTCTCTGCTTTGGGTACTGGAATTACTACACATCTCTCTCCAGGGTTTGGAGATACCAAAGGGCCCAAGCCAGGTAAACTGCAGTTAATTACAGACAGGTCAGCTGCAGTTAATTACAGACAGGTCAGCTGCAGTTAATTACAGACAGGCACATTAAAAACCACCAGGCAAATTACAGTTAAATATGGACAAGTAATTATGGAGAGGTAAATCACAATTGAATACAGCCAAGTAAATTAGTGAATTACAGGATTTCTGGTCAAACCCATCACACTCCTCAAAGCAGACGTGTATTGTGTTGACAGGACTTGGACACGCTAACATAGGAGTTGTAAAAGGACCACGAGCAGGTAATGCTGCCTCTCTCTGGTCTCTTGAACAGAATTCTTAGATAAAAACATCTTCACCATCACCTAAACCGTTTTCCACATCCTTGTTGTTGGATGCCAGGTTATGGAGGCATTCCCACCGGATACAGACCCAGACCCAATGGTGAATATACACTGATTTATACGTTCTAGGTGTAGTCACAGAATTAAACAGAGATTTTAGTACTGAATCTGTGGGTGTTCTTTTTACCCAGCTGAGATCATGATCTTATTCAGTGTTTCTCTGCTTTTCACAGGATATGGAACTTATCCAGGTGCTAAAGGCCCTAAACCAGGTAAACCCTCTCTGTGACAACGTCAGTAAAGATGGTGGATGTATAGTATGTCCACAGAAGAAACCGTTCATCTGTGATCATCTCCCGCCCAGGGTTCGCTGCTGCTGGAACCAGAGCAAACACAGGAGCAGGTGCCAAACCCAATGGTAAACTATCACCATCACCATCATCATCATCATCATCATCGATCAGCAGTCATAGAGCTTTAGTCGACTTCAGTGTATTTATCACCTGATGCTACATACAGTAATGGGAGAAAATGTGTCTTTTTTTGAAAATCTAAAGGTGAAGATCTAAAGGTGTATCATTTCAGATCTAAAGGCGTATCATTTCAGACCTAAAAGCAGATCATTTCAGATCAGGCGGTCTGTTTATTTGGTTACCATTTTAAGGATCCTTTGTCATGGTTCTTTTTCCCTGTGATGGCGGGGCGGAGGGAGCAGAGGCAGACGCTGTAGGAAACATGCTCAGCGAGCGAGTTTATTAGACAGGGTT
>JAOYMR010000546.1:0-7500 GCA_025802075.1 Tenebrosternarchus preto
CATCACGGACATGTGGGTAATATTTCAAGTGCTTTATCGTTGATTATTAAAAGAACGGCGAAAGGAGCTCTTTGCATCTGGAGGTATTTTGTTTGCCCCATGGAATTATCCACTCACACCACATGCCTGCTCTCTCATACTCAACCATGTGGCAGGTTATGATAGTAAAAGATAATTAATTTCTCATTACATTACTGTAAAGTCAGCACTGGAGCACTGTGTGGGTTTGCAGTGACAAGGGCTTATATGTTTCTACAGTTTTTTATCCTTTAATGACTACAGTTTTGAAGGAATGGAGCAATGCATCATGGAATATGGCCAATAATAACCAGGGCCTAAATTTTCTCCAGCTTGCTAGGGGAGAGAAAACGGGCTCTGTTGTGTCCTCCCTGTCTCATGCTTTAGCAAAAGCCTGCCCCAAAACGTCTCTCCCAATCAGACAGTATACACTTTGTTTAGACATAAACACAGTCATGAAGAAAGTGTAAATGATATTGACTTCTGACTATAGATCTCAGAACATCTTGTTAAGCAACAAAACAATGAAAATGATATAATGTCACATTG
The DNA here is from genome assembly GCA_025802075.1 of Tenebrosternarchus preto. Taxonomy (NCBI): domain Eukaryota; kingdom Metazoa; phylum Chordata; class Actinopteri; order Gymnotiformes; family Apteronotidae; genus Tenebrosternarchus; species Tenebrosternarchus preto. The sequence continues at coordinate 568 of JAOYMR010000546.1, forward strand.
TTAAAAATGGTTGCAGTATCTGGAAGTAGTTCTGTAATTTTCTGGCTGTTTTTTGCTGCTGTGATTCAGGGGAGAACAAGAATTTCTGCACCGAGCACTGGAGAGAAGGCAGAGCTTCTACAAGGATGCTTGTTATTAGCCTCGTTAGGAGAGGAACCCAGTTCTCCAGCGCCAGAGTTAGACACCTAGGTGGAGAGACGATGTGTGGCGCTGCTGGATACACCTGAGAAAAGAGACTTTGAGTTGTTGTTCTGTTTGAGTTTCTAAGTTAATAAAGGGGTGTGTTTTCCTGAGTGTATCGTGGTGTGTGTTCAGAGAGTGTGCTTGTGTGTCCCTCAGCATATCAGGGTGCATTTGCTTGAGAGTATCGGAGTGTGTGTTCCCGCTTGTATCGGAGTGTGTGTTCTGGCTCGTATCGCAATGTGTGTTCCTGAGCATATCGCAGTATGTGTTCCTGAGCTTTTCAGGGTGTGTGTTCCTGAGAGTACTGGGGCAGGAGGTGTTCCTACACATAACTGGGTGTGTTCCTGAGAGCATTGTGGTGTGTGTTCCTGAGTGTATTGGGGTGTGTGTTCATGAGTGCATTGGAGTGTGTGTTCATGAGAGCATCAAGGCATGTATTCCTAAAAATATTCCTGAAATATTCCTAACTTTGTGTTTGCTGCCCGGAGCAAGTTAACCCATCTCTCCGCTCCCTTAGGGGTTCCCCCCAGATCTATCCTGGGTCCAATTGTTTATAGACATAAAATTTCATTTTATTGTTATGCCGATGACAAACAAATATGTTAAAATCCCTTTAAAATCTAAATCTGCCTGCTCATTACAGTGCTTGCTTAATTGTTCGTACATTATTAAAAAATTAGATAAATCTAAGGTCTTTTGGCTAATTATATTATTTCTCCTCGTCTACTAGCTCACCACTATATCAGAATCAGAATCACTTTATTCCACTAAGTATGTGTATACATGTAGGAATTTGTCTTGGTGAGTGCACACGTGTGACATGTAACATACTAACCCAACAAGACAGCGCACATATTAAAGACAGTGTTTAAATACAACAGAAAATAACATTTTTAAAAAGAAGAAAATGAAATAAGGAATAAATAAGTAACAAAGTAGACTTCTGGCTTTACACGAAATAAGGATATCTGCACATGTGAGATGTGTATATTAGCATTGTCACGGGAGACCGGTCCTGCAGCTCACTAAACACACCCCCTCCCTCAGGTTGCAGCACTAAGACACTCCCACGGTCCCAATCACCCAGCTTCTAACCCTACACACCTGTCCCTTGTCCATTTTAGCACTTATTTAAACCCCACAGTTTCAGTACTCCAGTGCTGCGCATTGGAGCCCCTTTCCTGGTGTTTTATCCCCACATTGAGCTGCCCTCAAGCCGGTTTGCCAGGTTGTATTTTTCGCTGTCATGATTGTCACTTTGTTTGCTGTTTGCTTTTTGCACCCTTCTGCGTTGCTTTGTGTTGTATGTTTAAAAATGGACAGTAAAGACGTGCCTCTGCCACCCTCGCCTCCTGCCTCCGTCTCTTTAGCCGCCCCATTACAGAATGCGCAGCCACCCGGAGGCAGTGCGCCCAGTGGACGTTTAACCAAGCTGCTGTCTACCCAGGCAGCAGCCCTCGAGCAGTAGCATCAAGCAATCGTGCCACTGCAATCTACGGTAGCAGGTATTGCTAATTATTTGCAGGCTATCCCTGTTCGAGAAGCCTCTGTTTCCCCTCCCACTTCAGCCATGACGAGTATGCCACTCGGGCATAGCGCTCCTCCCGAACTCTACGGGGGGGATCCCCGGGATCACGAGGCTTTCCTGGTGCAATGTGAACTATTTTTTAATTTCCAGTCCGGACTCATGGACCATGCAAAAACCGTGTTTGTCATCTCGTGCCTTACCAGGAAAGCGCGTGCCTGGGGAACAGCTCTAGTCTCCGCCTCTTCCCCACTGCTCCAGGGTTTCGCAGCTTTTACCAGGGAATTTAAGAGTGTATTTCACCATCCCTACCAAGGACGGGCTTGCGGTCAGGCGGTTCTATGCCTGAGGCAGGGATCTCGGTCAGCTGCAGACTTTGCCTTGGAATTTAGGACCTTAGGAGCAGGGACTGGGTGGAACGAGCTGGCTCTGATAGACGTCTTCGTCGCAGGACTCCGACCAGAGCTGCAAGCAGAGCTGAAGCGCAAGCGGGAGGTGGAGACCCTTAATGAGGTAATCATAGAGGCGAGCTCATACAACCGTCTCCTACATGAAAGGGATTCCCTCTCGCGTTTCTCACCCCTCCCGTGAGCCGATTCAACCAGTTCGGCTTCTCTGACTCCATCACTCCCGGAGCCCATGGAATTGGGAGGCACACGTCCCCAGATCTCCCGTGTGAGTAATTGTCCTCTGAGCAGCCTCATGACCCTAGAGGGGGTAGTTACTCATAAGGGATTGTCTGTGTCGGTTTTCGCTCTAGTGGACTCGGGAGCCGCATGCAACCTAATGGATCAGAGCCTGGTGGAGCAGTTGGCTATCCACTGGAACTGAGGCCTGCTTGGCGCATTGCAGCATTGGATGGTGGACCTGTGGGGAGGGGCTACATTATACATGTTACACCTCCTGTGCACCTCTCCATTGTTCAACATGCTGAAACCCTTTCCTTTCATCTTATGCCTAACCTCAGTTACCCCATCACACTAGGTTTGCCCTGGTTACAAGCACATGATCCCTTGGTGTCCTGGTCACTACAGGCTGTGTTGGTGCGGTCTCCCTTGTGTCAGGCTGAACACCTCCACCCCACAGTTTCGCTCCTATCCACCTCAGTGGAGTCCCAAAGCAGCGAAGGTGATCTTATTTCCCCAACAGTACCGTGACCTCGCTGCGGTGTTTAGCCTCACCAATGCCACTAAACTGCCCCCTCATCATCCATGGGACTGCGCCATTGAACTGAAGGAGGGTGCTATTCCACCGAGGTGCAAGGCTTATCCGCTGTCCCAAGAAGAGGAGCAGATCATGAAGCAGTACATCCAACAGGCTTTGGCCCAGGTCTACATCCGCCCCTCCACCTCGCCCAACTCAGCCAGCGTGTTCTTCGTGAAGAAGAAAGACGGCAGGCTGAGGCCTTGCGTAGATTACCGAAGGCTCAATCACCTCTTAGTGAAGTATCCCTACCCGCTGACCCTGGTGCTGGTAGCATTGGAGCACTTAAGGGAGGCCTGCATCTTCACTAAGCTGGATCTAAGTAGTGCCTGTAACCTCATCCGTGTGTGACAAGGGGATGAGTGGAAGACAGCCTTAAGTACCACCACCGGACACTATGGCCTGGCCACGGCTCCGTCTGTCTACCAGGCATTCACTAATGAGGTCTTTAGGGAGTACTTGGGTAAGTCCGTTGTTGCATATATTGACGACATCTTGATTTACTCTCCCTCCCTAGACCAACATGTCCGTGATGTGAGGGCAGTCCTGAGCACTCTTCTGCGCAGTCAGCTGTACTGCAAACTGGAGAAGTGCGAGTTCCACCGCAAAGAGGTGAGCTTCCTGGGTTGCATCATCAGGCAGGGCACCGTCCACATGCAACCAGGTAAGGTGGAGGCAGTGACCGACTGGCCCTGACCCCAGACCATCCACTAGCTCCAATGGTTTCTGGGGTTTCCCAACTTCTACTGGAGGTTCATTCGGTCTTTCAGTACCCTGGCAAAGCCCCTCACTGACCTGCTCCGAGAAGGCGCCAAGCGACTGAACTGGGACCCAGAGGTAGAGAAGGCCTTCACCCGACACAAGCTGGCTCTTTCCTCCTATCCAATACTTCAGCAGCCCAACCCTGACCTGCCATTCACTGTGGAAATGGGCGCTTCTGATATGGGAGTAGGGGAGGTGTTGTCCCAGCGGGCCCAACGTAAGAGCAAGTTGCGTCCTGTTGCATACTTCTCCTGCAAGCTCTCACCTGGAATTATGGGGTGGGGGACAGAATTGTTCGCGATGAAGCTGGCCCTGGAGGAGTGGAGGCACTGGCTCGAGGGAGCGCGACACCCCTTTGTGGTAGTCACGGACCACAAAAACCTCGAGTTCCTAAGGACCACCAAGCGACTGAACTCCAGGCAGGCTTACCTACAGACCTGGAGAGAAGAACACGAAGGCAGACGCGCTCTCTCGTCAACACCAGCCACAGGCCAAAGCCACCAGCAACGAGCCAGTCCTACCTCCTGAGTGCTTCGTGGGTGCGATTGACTGGGAACTGGAATGGGCAATCCGAGCGGCTAATCCACATCCCCTGTGTCCGGCTCACTGGTTGTATGTGCCTCCTTCGCACCGGACCACCCTCATCAGTTGGGCTCACTCCTCCCTAGGAACAGGACACCCTGGCACCACCCGAACAGGTCTGTTAGTGGGAGCGAGATACTGGTGGCCCGCCATACATCGGGACATCTGCAAACATGGGGCGTCCTGCATGGAGTGCGCAAGGAGCAAGGTCCAACGCACCCCCCAGGTTTATACACCTCCCAGGCATCACTACGGCCCTGGAGATAGCGGATCTGCTCTTTCAAAATATATTCCGCCAATTTGGGCTGCCTGAAGACATCGTGTCTGACCGGGGGCCTCAATTCACCTCACGGCTGTGGCGGGAATTTCTCAGCAAGCTCAACGTGACGGTGAGTCTTACGTCAGGGTATCATCCCCAATCCAACGGGCAGGTGGAGAGGGTCAACCAGGAACTGGGGCAGTTCCTGAGGGTGTACTGTGGACAGCACCCCTCAGGAACTCTCACCCATACCTCAACAGGACTCATGCCGTTTGTGTGCTAGGATACCAACTGCCACTCTACTCATTGAATCCCCCGACAGCAGACCTACCTGTGGTGGATGATTGGAACCGGCGGAGCGCACGGGTCTGGGAGGAGACACACCAAAAGCTTCAGACTGCCATCCGCTGTTACAAGGCCAAAGCGGATAGAAGGGGAGAGACGCCCCTTTATCAGAATGGGGACCAAGTGTGGGTCTCAACACGCAATGGTAGGGTGGGGTCCAAGGGAAAACTCGGTGACGGGTACGTGAGCCCTTACACCATTGTTAACAGACTGAAGTCACCTACAGGATCGGCCTACCAGGGAGCAGCAGGGTCTCCGATGCCTTCCATGTGTCACGTCTCAAGCCAGTCCAAAGGGGTCCTCTGAGCGAGCCTGAGGCAGCGGCACCGCTACCTCCTCTCGACCTTGAATGTGGCCCGGCTTACCGCGTGAGGACCCTATTGGACTCCAGAAGGAGGGGTCGCACATTGCAATACCTGGTGGACTGGGAAGGATATGGTCCTGAAGAGAGGAGCTGGGTTCAGGCGTCCCAGATCCTGGACCCCACACTCACTGCCTCCTTCCACAGGGCACATCCTGACAAGCCAGTTCCCTGATGTTCAGGTCGCCCTCATTTTAGGAGGCTGCTGGGGCCCTTGGGGTGGGGGGGCTCTGTCATGGGAGACCAGTCCTGCAGCTCACTAAACACGCCCCCTCCCTCGGGTTGCACCACTAAGACACTCTCATGGTCCCAGTCACCCAGCTTTTAACCCTTCACACCTGTCCCTCATCCATAGTAGCACTTATTTAAACCCCACAGTTTCAGTACTCCAGTGCTGTGCATTGGAGCCACTTTTCCTGGTGTTTTATCCCCGCATTGAGCTGCCCTCAAGCCGGTTTGCCAGGTTGTATTTGTCGCTGTCGTGATTGTCACTTTGTTTGCCATGTTTAGTGCTTTTTGCACCCTTCTGCATTGCCTTGTGTTGTACGTTTAAAAATGGACAGTAAAGACGTGCCTCTGCCACCCTCTCCTCCTGCCTCTGTCTCTTTAGCTGCCCCATTACGAGCATTTATATCAATAAAATATATACAAGCATACTATAGAGGTACTATATACAGAATAATACAAAGCTGAATGACCACTGAATACTAATATATTAGTGCAGGACAGCTTCATGCAACAGGAGGTGGGTTTGTAAGTTCAGTTTTAAAGTGCAAAGTGTCCCCTGCGGTTGATGTGTGCTACAGCTCTGGAGAAGAAGCTGTTAGTGTATGTGGTTGTGCTCCCTTTGAAAGCCCTGAGTCTTCTACCAGAGGGCAGTGGAAGGAAGAGTTGATGTCCAGAATGAGTGGGGTCAGCAATTACTTTGCTGGTGCATTTCATCACCCTGCTGATGTAAATGTCTTGGACTGGTGTCGAACTGCATCCAATGATCTTCTCCACCACCTTGATTATGTGCTGGAGTTTGGCACGTGCCTGTGAGGTGGACAAACCAAACCAGATGGTTATAGATGTAAGGAAGGACTCGATGATTCCTGTGTAGAATATGATTATCAGACTCTGGAGCAGGTTGAATTTCTTTAACTGTCTTAGAAAGTACATCATTTGCTTTGCTTTTTTGGTGATAGAGACCGTGTTCTTCTCCCACTTCAGATCCCTGGATACTGTGGTGCCCAGTAGTTTGAGTCCACAGTGGATGCCTCAGAGCCATTAATGGTGAGGGGGGCTAGGATGGGCGGGACAGTATCTAAAGCGTCTTTTCTGTTTCACAAAATCTCTGTTCACATGTTCAACTTCCTTTCTGTAGGCAAACTCATCTCTGTCCGTTATGAGGCCAACCACAGTGGTGTCATCAAACTTTAAAATCTTCACAGCGGGTTCACTGGAAGCACAACTGTTAGTGTATAGACTGAAGAGGAGCGGTGAAAGCACACAACCTTGTGGTACTCCTGTGCTTATGATCCAGGGATTTGATGTGTGGTTCCCTAGTCACACCTGCTGTTTCCTGTCTTTCAGGAGGTCCATGATCCACCTGCAAATGGGATCTGGCACCAACAGCTGGGAGAGTTTGGCCTGCTGCAGCTTAGGCACTACAGTGTTGAACACCAAGCTGAAGTCCACAAACAGAACTCTAGCATAGTTTCCAGGGCTGGC
>JAOYMR010000547.1:0-11436 GCA_025802075.1 Tenebrosternarchus preto
TACCACACATTCCATGGTCTTTCTCTCTGCCCTCCAGCCCCTCCCGCTCTGAAAGATCTTACCACCTACTCGCATTGCGGGAGATCGTATTTTCCCATCCGTCCATTCAAGTGTTTTACGAGAGCGAACCGAGATTCCGCTCATTGATGAGATGAGAGAGGTTAAGATAGGTTATAATGTCTTATTGATTGATAGGCTATAGCGCTTTGTTGACACGCCACCGTTTATTATTCATAGATAGGCTACAGAGTTTTATACATCGTGCTTGGATAAGTTGGCACGCTTTATTGATATATAGCCTATAGCGTTTTATTGACAGATCGTATTCTTTCGTTCGCTTCTTAGGGCTAATCTTGATCTTCTCGCCTCTATCTAATCCAAAAAATATTACTCGTTACATTCAGACGACTAATCTGTCATACACTCCCACGCAGTAAAATGAATACAAAACTTCAAAACAATCAATCAGTGCCTTGTCAATCAATGTCAATAATAGTCAATGTCGTGTCAATCAGTCATATCGCCAGTAATATTTTCAGCTGTGTTTTCTGTAGATATTCAGTTGTTTCATAAGGTTGCACAGTTATTTGAACACAACTGATTCACCTCCCAGCGGCGAGGGTCTGTTTAAACGTACACAGCGTGCTCTGTGTTATTTTGATTGTTGATCTACCATCGGGCGGAAGTCCTCAACCAGTAACTCGTTTAATTGTATAGGAGGTTGAGGTTCTAGTGATGTGGATGGTATTTAAAATCTATGCAGTGCAAAAAAGAAACAGCAGCAGCACACTAAAAAGTGATAGAGGTGCTGCTGAAAATCCAATACCATATTATACGTGTTACTTGAATAAATTTAAGATATTAACTCTGCATAAACTAATGAACTAATACTGTAAGAAATTAATGTGTGATCAGTATGCATAATTAGATGGAGTACTTGTTTTGTCCATGTACAAATAACAAGTGCAATAACTTGGATTATGAAAAAGATACCATTAAATTAGGAGCTGTATGTTATTATTAATCAATCATCATTTTAAATATCTAGAACTTGATGGGCAAGTAACAAATTGTAATGGTATTTATTAACACCAGAGCCACAACTAGGATCACAGTTTAATGAGTGTGGTAGTGTGATCATACACAGCCAAGGGGAGATGACAGGAAGTCGATAGGACAAGATCGTCATATCGTCTCAATAAGGTACAACCTGCAGAAGTGTGATTTGCTTCACATAAACATCAGTGTGGTTTATTACTTTATGTGTAGGCCTGATACTGCATGTTCCAGTTTGTGACTTTTATGTTTGGAGTTGCCCACCCAGAGAATATACAGTCATGTGAAAAAATTAGGACAACCAATTAAATATTTAGTTTGTTACTGAGAATTATGTACATATCAATATTTGATCTTCTTTCAAACAATATCTATAGATAAAGGTGATGCAATTGCAGCAACTTTTGCAAAACCATTGAAAATTGTACTGTTTTACTTAAAAAAAGATGCCAATACTTACTGAAGACTAATATCTGGTATTTACCATTTTGACTGAAATAACCTCAGACGTTTCCTATAACCGTCTACCAGTCTCTCATATCGACATGAAGACATTTTTTCCTACTCCTCCATGCAGAATCCTTTACCCCACAGCAGCTCAGTAGGACAAAAATCAGGGTTTTGACTTGGCCATTCCAGAACTCTCCATTTCTTTCTTTTGAGCCATTCCTTGGTGGATTTGCTGGAATGTTTGTCATGTTGCATGGTCCACCCTCGCTTCAGCTTCGGTTTTTGTACAGATGGTCGCACATTTTCCTCACACCCTCTGATACAGTGAAGAATTCATAGTGGATTCTATGATGGAGAGCTTGCCAGGACCTACTGCCGTAAAGCAGCCCCAAACCATGATGTTTCCACCTCCGTGCTTCACAGCTGGGATGCTCAAATGCTTGTGCTCAAATGCTTTGTTTGGTTTGCAACAAGCATGTCTACTGTTAAGGTGCCCAAATAATTAATTCATTTGTCTAAAGCACATTGTTCCAGAAGTGCTGGTCTTCCTCCTTGCATACCTCTCATGAAAATCAAACTTGTGCAGGTCTCTATCTGATGGTAGATGCATATGCACATCAACTGTGCCAAGAGCCACCTGTAGGCCCTGTGATGGCATTTTAACTGTGCCAAGAGCTACCTGTAGGTCCTGTGATGGCATTTTAACTGTGCCAAGAGCCACCTGTAGGTCCTGTGATGGCATTTTACGATTTTTGGACACTTCTTCATGCATTCTGTAGTCTCTGCTCTTGGGCTGAACTTGCTAGGACTGCCTGATCTGGCCATGCCATCAGTTGTTTTAAATGTTCTCCACTTTTTTCTAGATAGTGGAATGGCTCATTTCTAATTTTTTGAGATCTTTTTAAATCCCCTCCCAGACTCATATGTACCTTCTTTCTGAAGGCCTCTTTGGTAGGAGCTCTTTGGATCATACCATGGTGATAACACTCACTTCAACAATCAAGAGTAAACCAACTGTAGGCGTTTTAAGAAATAATAAATGTGGGATGTCCTAACTTTTTCTTCACAAGAAGACTGCATTTCTAATATTTACATTTTTCTAATTATTTTTTAAAAACATTTATTCAGTTTTATTTGTGTTGTTATATTACCTCCATCCCTCAGTATTGTTAAAATGAAGATCAAATTGTTTAAATATGTTAAAAAAGACAAAAGTTTTTATGGGGCATCCAAATTTTTTCACAAGATTGTATAAAATTATAGCTGTTTTGTTTTTTGAACATTTATAACATTCTGTAATTTTGTCTGTAGTCATAAAAATTGCATTGCTTTCCTATTGACCATTTTGAAGGTGCTTAGTCAGTGTTCTTCCTTTATTTTTGCCAAACCACAACGCTTCTTCACACAGGTAAAGATGGCAACTTAGTAACCGTGTTGCTATATTGATAGATTTAGCAACTTTTCAGACTACCCTGGCAATATTTTTAATTCAAAAGCATCTCGCAACAAATTTAGCTGCTTTCACATTTATTTAGAAATTAAAGTATTTTATATTGCTTTCTTCCTTTCTACACTTACAAAAAGAAAGAGAAGGGAACAGAAAAAAATCACATCTCTTCATTTCCCATATATAACAATTCACATATATTAAATGTAGAATCAGAACAGTAAGCACAAAGCATCCTACTGATGCCAAGGCTAACAAATGATGTGGAATTGTATATCACTGAGAAAGTTACACATAAAACATAATCCACTGTACCTGTACCTTTCCTACTTCAACTTGTGTGGATTGTGTACAAACTGTATTAAAGGAATGGTTCCAAGCGTCAGAAGTCTTTCCCCTGTCACCTATATGTCTTGCTAACATGAACTTTCATGCTGCTGTTCCAGTCATTAATGTCATCCATTTTTAATGTAGGTTCATTTACATTAAAATGTGTTTTAAGATTATTCTAACAGCTGTTATAATACTTATTAATAATGTGAATTGGTTACATGAGACATTTGGTAATTCAGCCCTATCCCCCAACAGACTAGGTGATAGTGAGATAATACAGCCAGCCCATTTACCTAATGTTTCTAGAATATCTGTCCAAAACCCGTTTGCAAAAGGGCAGCTCCAGAGTGGATGAACACTGGTGGCTTTTAGCATGTAGCCTTTCCAGCATGTTTCACCCATAGGCCCAATCTACACAGCTTAAGGTAATACCTATATAGCATCTTGTACTGAGTAAATGTCCCCTTTGCTTCTCATATGTGTCATCCTGCACTGGACACAGTGCTGTTCCAGTTCTCTTTAGCAAAGTCACAATTAAGATCGCTCTGCTGTGACGCGAGGGTTGGGGCAAAATGCTGAAATGTTCGCTTCTTTTAAAACTTTTATTAGGCATTATGACACAACGCACAGCAATGGTCAAGCAACGCACAAGGTACAAGACTCACACACATGGTTATAAACATGAAAGACAGTGAGACTTGTAAACATCACGCTAACGAGATAATTGACAGACACACTCATATATACACATACAAACACAAGACGAAGGAGGAGTCGGGGGAGACTGTGTGACATCTGCCACACAGACTTAAGACTGTTACAAGGGTTATTAAATGTCTCATTAAAGATCTTGGAAAAAATACTGCTGTATTATGACAAGTGATAATTTATAAAATTGACTCATTGTCCATGTTACTTTATTTTGAACTTTTAGCCACTTTTGAAAAGTGACTCAAACAATAAAATGTACGCCTTTTCACTCTGACACAAAATGTCACAAAAATGATTCTCTCTGTCACACTCAGACACACAACACATGGACTGTCTGCCTGGCTGCAAAAGTGCATTATGAGTGATGTCAGCAGTGGTAGCAACTCAGTTCAGTAACCAGAAACAGGTAACAGTGGCAGCAGTAATGGTATCTGGCTGACTGCAGCAGCAGTAGCATGGGTTTGATGACACAAACTTTTGGTCAAATCATTTAAAACATGTTCAATTTAGAGTGTAAATGCTTGGTTACGTTACAATAAAAAATATTTGAGATGATAAGCCAACCGTCACCTACAATTAAGGCTGCGTAGTTAAGGCCTCAAACTATTCCACCATCCCTACAGAGAGGGGGGAGAAAATCATAACTAAAGAAATATTGTTTTAATATAACACTGAATCCTAATGTTCTTACCTGTTAAAAATGTAATGAGATGGCCATGAACAATTGTGAATGTATGCTAGCATTGAAAACAACTTGTTTACATGTTATTGGTTAATTGTGTAACCACCAGTATGACATAATGGATCTTCCCCACAGTTTGGTGGGAACTGGAAAGTACAAGGTCCACGCTCAACGATGAGGAAGGGCAGGTCCAGTGTGAGAGGTTCTTTTATGGGGCTTTCTAACTGCAGCTTTAAGCTAAAGCCTTCTTTTTAGGCTGGTTTGACTAAAGGTCTTCCATTCAATAGGTTCCCTATAAGGGGAAATCAATGTCTTTATTAGAAAATACCCAGATGTAGATGGCAGTACAGGGACATTGTAGTACATTCAGCAGTAATTTATGGTATACAGTATGTAAAGGGTACAAATATTAACACAATTCAGTACACCGGGAATGTGATTAGATAATGTACTGATGGATAAGATAAGAATATTGATAACAGGAGGAATCATCTGAAGATTCTTCAGTTGTTCTCAACACAATTGTTCTTTGTTGTGTACCTATAATGGTACTATTTTTCTCTGACCAGCGCTGAGTATCGCCTCTCATTTTGCCTGATGAGTGCTTTGATTTTTTTGCACCACAATCAGTGAACAGCCTTGAATTCACATGAATGCAGATCGGAGCCATGCAGGACTGAAGGGCCCAGAAAGGTGCACTGTCACATCTCGCCGGACACCCAGCTCACAAGCCACGCCCACCGAATCATCACTAACTCGCTCTCAATCTCCCGTTTATTGAGCGCACCTGACGCTCGTTAACCAAGGACTACTTAAAGACACACTTCACTCCCTGCTTAATAAACCCTCAAGTTCCCCGTAGCGCCTGCCACTGTTCCATCCCTCCAGCCCTCACATGCACAGTACTGGACTGGGGTACTTCAGAATACACTATGGCTGAATGTGTTATTAGTTGATTGGACTTTGCTTGTAAAATCACTTGAACTGTTGGGAAATTGGGCTGACCACTGTTTATTGGTCGGTTGTAAATACGTCAGATGAAAAATAAAAAATAAAGTCCTCCAGCTGGAAAAACTGTCTTCAGCAATTATCTTCATAATCGCCTGACCACACTCCAAAAAATCAACACATACAATGCTACAAAGGAGACTAAGTTACAATAGTTGGTTTCCTTAGTTTGAAGATAATATCTATAAAGAACATACATGTCTTCTTATTCCTTCAACTTAAAATATTAAATTATGTAGGGCTACCTATTTTCTGTTCACACTGATAATATTTGTCAAGTGAGGTCAAGAGTCAAGAGTAAAACAAAATAATGTTGCTCCAAGACTGTTGCGCAATACAAAAGTGCAAAAAACAATAAAATACAAAATACAGGAACAATGATCACAATGACATTAATCAGTTAGTCTACATGGTACTAATTAACATGAGTGAATTTGAAGATGTAACATACTATGATATCAGAATCATATCAGAGGGTGAATATTCATCATCAAAGTTGCAAGAAAAAAAAAAAGAATAAACAAAACTAAATCTGGACAGGTAATAGCTGAAACAAAGTGAAACATTGGGTGCCCTTTCCCAGATGGAAATTACCTGCTTGACAGGTAATTTAGCATGCCAACATAAATGAAATGTGTTGTTTGGTAGATTTAGCTATAAAATAACCATGAGCATAAATACAAACAAAAATAAATGTTGAAATATGTTAAAAATATATGTAATTGGTATGAAGATTGTGACTTTACATTTATGCACCAAAACTAAAAATTATATTTGGTATTTTGACAAAAAATAACCCTGCAATGTTACAGAGATCAGCCCACAGCTGATGAAATTTATTATTAATAAAATAGTAACATTTAAAAAACTTTAGTCTTTTATCCCTGTAATATAACTGGAACCAGATAGTTTATTCAGTCTTAGACTCTGCAATGGAAGGAAAACATATTCTGCTAATGCTATATCACACAGAATACATGCTAAGCAAATAGCAGTAAAACAATATGAACCACAATATGAACAAAGTAACAATTTTATCTAACATGGAAGCTATATCCTATAACTTTGCAGACTAAATAACTAAATTCCATTTCTAAACATCTATCTAAGGTACCCTCATAGATACCCTCATACATATTATGGCTACTGAAAGTGGTCATAGATGATGACATCATTCTGGAAAGAGTTTGGCACCTGATGACCACCATAAATTTTACCACATGCTTGGCAAAGTAGAATTTCCCTTTGGGATCAATAAAGTATCCATCTATCTGTCTATCTTTCTATCTGTCTGTCTGTCTGTCTAGTGGGTGAGAGAGGGGGGATTTAGCTGATTGCAATCTGCAACCTCACCACTAGATGTTAGTAATGCTTATTTAATGTTCCTTAAATTCTGCTGTGTGACTTATGCCTGTAAAACCACTTCTACTAATTACATGAACAAAGTATATAATGTAGAATTAGGTACGTAACGGCAGTTCAACTATTAGACCAGCATACAGTGCCTTGATTTTCACAGCATGGGATGATTAAGATCGGGGATGTTTGATAGTCAAATTTCATCCTTCATAGTCAGGTGATTTTATGAAGGGACATCTTAGACTACTGATGAAGATAGTGGAGGTGCTTCAGCAGAAGCATTGGGTCTCATTTACATAACGTTTGTGTGAATCAGTGACATGAAGTTCACTTGATGCTAATACCACTTTTCTCAGAAATATGGGTTAAATTGATCAGTTATTGGTTTTTATCATTAGAACAGATTAGAGCCTGATCAGTTGGCATACTCATGGTACTATACTGCATTTACTGTGGAACACATTCATGTAGAACCTGATTTGGAAAGATAAGTCATAGTTATAGCAAAGTCATAAATCACAATCTGACATCTGTGAACCAGGCAGTCATAATACCAGATCCATGAGTAGAAGAAATCCTATTGTGCCCAAACTCTTTGAAAATGTTTTAAGGCTCTGCTGGTTTTTGTCTGCCTCAATGGTTAAAGTAAATAATAACAACTTTATGGCAGTACTGCTTGTTTAACACATAAAGGAATTGATAAAGGAGCAATATTTAACTTTTTCCACTGATTCATCTTCACATTATGAAACAGCCATCATACTGGCACATAGACACTGGCTCAGAAGTTTCAGAGATGCTCTGCCAAATCAGTTTTAAACATGATTGCCTTCAAGTAGAAGACCTGCTCTATGGAACATGAATTGGTTTATTTGAGAGTTATTGAGCAGTTTGATTCTCATGTGGCCTGCAATTTATAGAAAAAATGCAAAAACAATTTCATAAGTATTGTTTGCTACTTTTTGGCAGTAAAATATATGTATTGCTTCTTTAACCTGCTACTGCACACATTATTACACCAAATTAATTATTTATTTTTAAGGAAATTTTAAAGAAATGGTAAATTTGCTATATGTGATTGAAATTGTGCCTAAATGTTATTTGTTATTGGCTTTTCATACTGAGACAGAACCAGAGATACAGGAGGTGCTGTTACGTCACATTTCAGGTAACAGCACCTGTTTTTTAAATAAAGGACTCTTACATCCTTATTGTTAAAATTGTGGTAACACTTGTGTGGCAAATGCTAAAAGTTTTTTACAGATAAGCCTCATGCAGTTGGTAAACAAATTGAAGATTAATGGCTAAAATAAGTCGCTCTGATTTGGCTCCCCTTTCTATGTCAGGAGAGGAGTCATTAGCATGATTCCACCACCAGTCTCCACCCACAACACAGCTTGAGAGCTACCTTTTTTTGGCTTTCCTGGAAACTGTTTACCTCTTGCTGGAGACAAGAGCTAAACACTGGCATCGCTGATGTTGGTTAATGGCTATACAGGCCAGAATAAAGTGAATAATACTTTTTTATTGTAATGTCCCAGCTAAAACCTTTATGTATGTGTGAACTATTTTTTCTTGGACTGTTTTTCCAACCTCGCTCAGTAGAATTCAGAACTGGCAACAAAACCTTTCCTGAAAGTTTCCTAAAAGAGAAATTCCAACTGGGAGAAACTGAACTGCAGAAGAGATTTTTTTTAAACAATTATGCTAGCTATTTAGCACTAGCAACTTCTAATGGCTGAGGTAATAGGTTAGATGATGCTTCCAATTCTGCACTTTTACTTCCTCTGCATCTTTACTACAGTATGTTTGTGTGTAAAATCAGTTTGGTTGGCTTTGATCACTGTGTACTCATCTCATTGACGTTCATTCTGCTGACCCACAACTGCACTGCCAGTTTCTGTTCAAACCACACCATCTGATGTGTTTGCTGATGCCTCCAAAGTGGTTATAGCCTTACCACTGATGATGAGAGACTGCACAACCATTAAAGTACTGTCACTCTGCTGTCACTACACTATCATGTAAACTTTACACTCAATTTCAGTTTTCAGCCATGGACCCTGATGTGTTTACTCAAATGTCCTACTTTCGTGTTTTTTGTTATTGCTGTATTAAATGCTTTACTCGCCCAACCCTGTGTTCACAAGAACCACTGCCCCCCCAACCACCAGCCAACAATGCTTCTCATTTCCATTGAACTCTTTATGTACTGTCAGAACTATGTCATGTCACACATGTCTGGATGTATCTTGTACATCAGGTACAGGAGAAACTTCATCTCACTGTGTACTGAACAGTGTATATGGTTGTGATGATAATAAAGATTTACTTGACTACTACACATATGAATATGTGAAAACTATTTCACTCTTTCTTAAACTTGGAAACAACACTGGTGTATCTTGTGCAAGGGGATGTCCTTATTCAGCAGAGCAAGCAGTTTTTCAAGAAACCCCACCAGAATTGTGCACTGCAGTTACATCCTATATTATGTATGTTTGTTTTCCACTCATTTAAGTAATTTTATTTAGTTATTGGCTAACATTTTCCTTTCATTCCAAGCACTGTTGTAGCCTGCTTGTGTTTCAACACCCTCCAACCTTAAGAAACCATATGAACCAGTCCTGTCAGTTATTTGATATACAAAGCTTGTACTGGGTTACAAACTGTGAGGTCTGTTGTAATGGTAGCCACGTATTCTACGTACAAACATGAAGATAAAATCATAGCCTATGGTAAAGAAAAGGTCTAATTTAACTGGAAAACGCGTTATTACATGGACACGATGTGTGTCTAATAAAGTACTCCAAACAGCTCCAGCCTACATAGACAAACAGACAGACCTCACATTCTCTGACCTGAGACCGGGGCATACAGCTCTATGAAAGTTAAACTACTAAGACGAGACCAGTCCAGGGGAGGAGATTCGGCAAGCTATTTTGTATAGTTACACGGTAGGCGTTGTAGTTAGTAGCTTCAGAGAACTAGACCACAGAGCTA
The DNA here is from genome assembly GCA_025802075.1 of Tenebrosternarchus preto. NCBI lineage: Eukaryota > Metazoa > Chordata > Actinopteri > Gymnotiformes > Apteronotidae > Tenebrosternarchus > Tenebrosternarchus preto. The sequence goes on from JAOYMR010000547.1 coordinate 10,050, forward strand.
AAATTCTGCGAGAATACGACAGGAAACAGCTTCGTCGACAATTTTTTTTTTTTTTTTTGCGTAACACTCTTAAACTGCAGAAGAATCAGAAAGTCCCTGTATTTTCTTTGAAAGGGTGAGGAAATATGAGTTCATTGGGGAATGACCCACGGGCTACCCCAATTGGTGGGCACACAGCCAGCCCACTCCTTTCATGTGTATGATATCAGTCATACAATTTAAGTAAAGTCGACCGCACAATAAGATTTTTTTTGCAGACATACAAGTTAATTCTGGGGGATGGTCATGGCGTCTGAAGCAATGGAAATGAACGGAGATGCCGACGGACACAGTGGAGAGGTAAGTAACTTAATATCATGAGCCCATCCTCGGCTTGCAAAGTAACTAGCTAGCCATACTATACAGGCGTAGCATGTAGGCGTTTGCATCATACGAAATGTAACGTTAAACAGCATCTGCAAACGGGGCTTATTTAGTAATTGAGCTTTATGGTTTAGCTAGGTTGTTACTGAATGTTTAGTTCGTCCGTCGAGATGATTAGCCTAGGCTATGAGTTGTTGTTTTGGCATGTCTAACCCTTAATGAATAGCCTGCTGTATCGCGTTCTACACATTATTGGAGAGGCAGTAATGCATTATTGTTTTACAGCCGAGCTTATACTGGCCTTATTCCTCGTCTCGTAGTTTAGCTTCTTTAAATGATGTTGATATAAAAACCAGTCACATTTTGAAACGCCGCAGATTGATGTTTGAAAAACTGTAGCTTGGAGGTTACAGAAACGTGATCGGACCACAGAAGAATGGGCCCAGTTTTTAAAAGAACTTAGAATAGGAGTAGTTCATCTTCTAATGAAATTTTGTTTGCGGTAATGGTATTCAGCGATGTCCCATTAACCGGGTGTTAAAGGATCATTTATCTAGAGAAACAGAGCTCTACAAAAAGCTCCTGTTCATTTTTGTAAAAGCACACCTGTTTCGTTGAACGAATTGCTGGAGATAGTAATAGGTACGTCCAGTGCCTCACATTGTCGTGGATCTGTATCTGCGTTTGGCTAGTGACCTTTAGTAAAACAGTACTTTCGTTTTGAATGCGTTTGATATCTTGAGTACTATACCGGTGTACAAGTTGTACTAGGCTTGTATAGAGTATTAGCCTGTATGTCTAACGAGAGGCAATAGGTTGAGGTTATAAAAAGTTTACTACATGTGGCTAAAGATGAGGTCTGTTATACACAACTCCAAATTTGGCACGTTTCAAAACTGACGGGATGTCCCATAAGCTAACTGCATTTGTCGCTAAACTCAAAAGATAAGGTAGCGTTTGTCCTTGGTCCGTGACCACTTGGTCTATGTCCACTGAGTCATATGATCTATTATCAGAGGAACTC
>JAOYMR010000549.1:0-11427 GCA_025802075.1 Tenebrosternarchus preto
CCCCCCCCCCCCCAACCGCCATCACTCCAACTAATTCCATTGTTTGTTTTCGACCATGATGTCGTGTGCATTAAAGACAGCCGTCTAAAATGGAAGTGATGAGGCAATAATTTTCTATAGTTAACTCCGTCTTCATGGATTAATTTATGGTTAAATAATTTTACTGTTGATCTGTTCTGCAGTCATGAAAGAGGAGGAGGGGAGGAGCAAGCACTTAAACTCATGTCTCATGCTGACAAAAACACCCTTTTTTTTTTTTTTGTCACATTTCTTCTTGAGCCATTACAACCCATGAAAGCTGTTAAGGACCTTTATTATGTATTTTCTTCTGCACTGCTTCAAGCAGTAACAATAACTGGGAGCCTGTTACATACCAGGAAAGCATTATGACACCTAACAAAATCTCATGGCACCTGAAATATAGCTTTCACAACTGGATGTGAGACATTAGTGGGAGGCTTATGGTGATCGCCAGTGTGTAATTTAATTACTATCTGCAGTTGCAAGTATTCTTCCCCAGACAGTTTTTTTTTTAATATATTTTCTGATGTCAGACTCCAGAGCTTAGCTGTGAAATATATTGCAATAATAACAGCCAAAAATACATACAGAAATACAATACATACATATTTAAAATATGTCAAATAATTTAGTTTCTCTTGCAGTAAAACTTGTCTTTCTTGGTTAGAGTTGGTTAAAGTTTTTCTAGTATATTTCATAGGCCTAGCAAATACTAGATACAATACAGTAATTTGGTTTGTTGCATAGGAGAAGCTGAATTTTAAATAAATTGAGGGAAGCTGATTAAAGTATCACTACATTGCCTAAACAAGGCAATTCATAATTTATAATGAGGACCAGAACTTAATGCAAGAACATTGTGCTTTAACATAAATGAGTTTTAAAGATTATTGTCAATGAATTGTCAACTATTTTAGGGTCTGGAATTAGAGTAGTGAAAGCCACCTATTATAGGTGAGAAGTAAATAGTTCAACATGTTGAACTGACGGAAAAGAATATTAACAAAGGAACTATGACCCCACTATTACTTTAAATGACAAAACATGTCAGTTTGTTTCTGCTCAACATGGAAACCTCAATCACTTAGTCACGTCTGTCATGTCTCTGTCAGCATCCAACCAATCACTGGGCAGACACCGTACCCTCCCATCCACCATCCAATCATAGACCCCGATCACCACACTCTTCCCAATCCTTCCAATCACAGCCACACTCACCTTCACCCAAATACTGAGTATCATTTGTCACTGCCCTACGCAACCCTCCTTCACAACTCCCTTAGTGCTTTGTAATTCAGCCTTCTCTGATTTATGTCATGCCAGTCACTCTCTGTGTAACAGCTGGTTATCCCTTTCTGAGTTTGCTATTTTGCTCTGCATGCCACTAATAACATCTTATTGCTCTTTTGGCTCTCGTTCTGGCTGCTCATAAGATGTCACAACATCTATCTCCATAGCATAAACATATGAGCAATGAGTCTATGTACTGTATATGCTAATAGTGCCTGGACTACAACCAAAAAATCCTCCTACACATTAGTTTGTGATGGATTTCTTGCCATTTAGAGTTACAATTTCCTTCATGTCACTTTAGGTTATCATTAAAAGGGACAGAGACCAGTGTAATCTTTTAACGCAGTGAGGTCTGAAAGTGTGAAAGCAAATGTAGCATAACCCTGTTGATTAAAAGCCAGATCAATCTATCTGAGGAGGTCACGGGGGTGCAGTCAATCTGGCTTCAGTCAATCTCTCTCCCTTCACATCCACCTGATCCATTTTCAGGTAGAGTTTAGCCTGTTATTCCAAGATCATTCCAAGATCCCAGGATCTGCCCCATTCCTTTGCTTAACCAGTAACATCAACAGGATACAAACTGCCTTGATTATGGAGACAAACTGATTTGATTAAATAGTGCCCGAAATATGTACAACTACGAGTAGTCTGGGAGTAAAACTCATTTCCATGCTTGAATGTTTGAAACATGTTTTGAAACATGGTTGGATAAGATGAGCAAGGTCACATATACAATCGATTTTAATTCAAGCTCTTTATTACTAGACAAAGAAATAGTAGCAAAGACAACAAAGAAAGAATAAGAATGAAGCTGCAAAACCACCTCAAAATTGTAACGCTGGCAAAAGGAGTTTTGTTCTCCATGGGCACACAGTAATACTCAACGTAGGGCACCTACGTAGGGCACCTACGTAGTGCCGACAGTTCCGAATTTATACTCAAGCAAAAGCGAAAGTAAACAAAAGGTGTCTTCAAAAGCGTTGCGCTTAGCGCACTCAGAGCCTCTGCCCGGATGCCTCTCTTGAGCCTCAGTGACTGCGCAGCATCTAGGAGCAGAACATGTGGGCTTAAATAGTGTGACTGTTAGTAATAATGGGATGAGATGCAGATGTTCTCAATAACCAGGGGATTAAGAACGGGGGAAGGGGTGTGTGCACTGGAGTTGGCATGTCCCCGGTGCCGTGACAAAAATAGAACACAAAGGATAAATAGAGGGCAAGGATAAGTTGAAGCTAGATGAGAAGATGGCATAGTGAAAGCTCTGTGTAGGGTTAACGTGAAGCATAGACTGGCTGTGGGTGGGCTGTTAATTAGGTGATTAAAGAGGGAAGAGGTGCATGGCATCAGGAGTAACATACGTAGAATCAGTATATTCTTGAGAAGGCGAACAGTGTGTGGTTGGACGGTACATGTGTGACGGTGGAGAGCTGGTGCAGGATTGTAGGAGTTGTAGTGTTGGCTAGGTGTGGACATGAGTAGCATCACATACACACACACACACACACACACACACACACAAGAGAAAGAGCTTGCTATTGCTTTATTTTTCTATTGCCAGATTACATTTGTTCTTCATGAGTCTACAAATTATAAGATTTAACAAGGAGCATTATAAAATGTTTCTTTAATGCTTATAATCCAGCATTCCAACAATTCAGGGCCTGATTCTTATAGGACGTTCATTGTGTTCTATACACCCCTGACAGATCTCTGTATCGGTCCACCTATTTCTAGCTATAAAGGTTCTTTCCTTGCCTAATAAATATATTTAACTGGTTTTGCGAAGCTTTCATCCTGTTCCTGTCTCCATTATGAAACACCCTTCTCTTTTTTCTCAGGGATTCTTTCATCTCCTTAGAAATCCATATCAGTTTGGAGAGTATAGTGCTGTTATACTAAAGTTAATATAATCTGTTATGTATTGAACTGAAATGTTGAGCTCATTTCCATTAGATGGTCCATTCTCTACATTCAAAACAAGCGTAATTTTTTTCCAAGCATCTTCTGACCTCACCTACAGTGTAATGTCAGCAGGAAGACAGCATCAAACAAGAAAATAAGGGGGCCAGAATCTACACCTAAAACTGTCCCAATTTGCACAAAACAATTGAACTTGCATAAATAATTTATCTTTCCATTCCTTATAGGGCAAGTGATCAATCGCTTCAAAGAAAAGAAAACAAAAAAGTGTTCAATGTATAATGTCTTCACTTCACTTCATTGTAAATAAGTAGTAACCTTAAATTCCATCTCTGTGGTTGAGCTGGCCTCAATTTCCCAACAGAGGAACACAGGCCATGATAATAACATTAGTTAATTCATGAGATAAATAACAGTGTCAGCAACTCTATATTGCTTCCTAATTGGACAGCTTGATATCACTGATTAACTGACTTGGTGTTCTACTATGATGAAGTTTAGTCTAGTGGCTAAAAAGTCTGGAGGTAAATTTGACACAAACATTTGGAACTTGTTTCATGTGTTCACTTATTTCATTGTGCAAGATTTCTGTTCAGTCTTTAGGTGTGAAAAGGTGCTGACATGCTTTCAGGAATGATTACAAAGCCAGTTCTAACGTTCCAGTACCACCAAACTATAATCAGAGCCATACTGTCCTAACAGAAAATTTTTAATAGTTGTCAATTTTCCCAGGAGTGGACATACTCACAAATTCTTTCCAAGAGCAAAATATAAAATAATCTTGGAGGTTTCAAAGAACCCAAAAACAATAAGTAAAAACTGCCTACCTCACTTGCCTCAGCTAAGGTCACTATTCACGACTCATTAAAACATCATTAGAACATCATCCCTGGGATCCCTGGCAGAAATTCTCAAATTCACTAAGACATACAGAGATGATCCTCCTGAGTTCTGGAATGGCATGTTATGAACAAATAAATCTATGGTGGAACCTTTTGGTTAACATTGTCCCCATTATTTCAGGTGAAAAACTAACACAGCTTTTCAAAGCAAGAACCTCAAACCAATTGTAATGCTTCAATTCTTCAAGAGACTTTTGGGTCATCTGTCCGTGACCTCATGCAACATGACAGTGATATAAAACCAAACCAACTCTTCCTCACAATGGTTAAAAAATAATCATCATTAAAAAATGTCTTTAAAATAATAATATTGGTTTAGACAACTTTTGCCAAAGTCCTAAGCAGTTCTGCAAGGGGTAAAGCCAAAATTCCTTCTGACATTAGACATTAGAGACTAATTAACAACTACAGAAAGCATTTGGCTGCAATTATTATGTTAAAGGAGGCTATAAAAAAGCTATAAAAAAGGCAAGGTAATCAATTTTTCAAACAGGAGGATTGTGTGTTGATTATTTCACATAAATATATCAACTGTATTTTATATTGTGTATTTTGTTCCCTCAGGGTCAATTTTGTTCATTATTAAGTCCTGGTTTAACATATTATGTCATTCAGTGTGCACAAAGTCAGGAATTCAAATGTGCCAAACACTTTTTCATGACATTGTAGGTGGTGAATCCAAATCACGCCACTAGATTTAATAATACAAAGAAGATAATACAAAGATAATGTACCGATGAGCATAAGTATATTTAATGCCAAGTTTACACTACATAAGTTTATCCCTAATTTTCTGCTAGCGAACAGGTTTTGGAGGTTCACCAAGAAAAGCCCCAGATCAGAAGCAAATCAGCATCAGCTCCAGGTATGAAGATTGGCTATTGATCGCTTGCAGACTCCTGAACAATGCCAAGCAGGCTAAATACCTCAACCTGTCAGTGAATCCACATCCTGTAGTGTGAAAAGTATTGGGACCCAGTTTGACTGGCAGTGAATGTGGCGTTGAGCTACAGCCAAAGAGAACACAAGAAATGGGGTGAGGGGAAACCCAGAGGAAATTAACAACATCAGGCAACCTCCTCATTTCTTCAGAGCAGCTCACTTGATTAGTGACTCTACTGTTCGCAAATCATACCTCGTGACACTGTAACTGTAATGTATTTATTTATTTTTGTGTCTGCATGTAGCTACGGTACATTCATCAAATGAAGTGGGGGATACAAAAAGAGACAGGTTGAGACAGTGTTTGTGTCTGATGTGGGAACTGTTGTTCAACCACTTTTATACTCAAATCACACACAATTAGACACTGAAGTACTGAAAATCTCAACCCTGTGTAAGGAACGGCTGATGATGCATTGCCTTTCACTTTTAATATGCAATGATAGCAGTTCCCATTAAGCCCACGACAGCCTACTTCTTTTCATTTCAGCAGTGATATCTGGATTCCACATTATTTTACTTTGGAACAGAACCTTCTGGGCACTGAGTGTCGCTGTCTGAGCCAAGACTGAAATCCTACAGGAAACTCCAAAGGTTTAAAACTGCTGTGTAGTCCTGTCTCCCAAACTCAGTCAGTTTTGCCAGAATGCACGTTATCTATGAAGTTAATAGCTGTTCTTAGTTAAGAAGATCTATCATGTATTAATTAATTAAACTAATATAATTACATTAATTGTTACCTGAAGATTTTATTTTAATATACTTATGCAAATGTATCTGCATACAGATGTTTATAGAGTTATCACTCCTGTTGTAATTTGTGAAACAATGTTGTTATTTTAAGAGAACTATTTAAGTTATTTGATTGTATCTACTTCTTTTAATTTATTTAAAAATTATTTTGCATTTTATGATGTTCTAATATTAAGTATTATATTCATTTAGTGTGAGTCATGAGTAAGAGTTGCATTCTTGTTCATTTTCATATAGCAAACATCAAATTTATGTGATCCCTGGTAATACTGGGTATACGAATACTGGCCCCAAAAATCAGTTATCATTGTCCTTGATTACTAATCATTGGTATCATTAGCAGCCCTGAAAAAAACACATTAGAGTCTTTGTGTTCTTGAAAAGCACTATATAAATCTTATAAATCTTATTATATTGATTGACTGCTAGCCTAGACCATGACATCATAACAAGCTAAATGGGTGAAGTTTCCAGCATTTCCATAGTGGACAACAATTTAATAATTGCAGAAAACTAAACCATTACAAAAGTTGCTGCCAAAAGTCTAAACCACAAAGAAATTCAAACTGAAGTGGCAGTGGATTTAGTCCACATGCAAACATGAAAGGATTACGTGGATGATGTTGACGTCAACAACTGTGTCGACTGTGTCAATTCTAAAGCCAATGAGAATCATGAAGGATGCACATACATGGCAAGCTTAATGAATGCAGGCCTCCATAACATAAGATGAGTATGGAGCCACGTTCCTGTGCCAGTCCAACAGGAAGACATACAGGAGGAATCACCACCACAACCTCCCTATTGCAACCTGCTGCCATCAGACATCCACACAGAGGACCCAGACTCACAGAATACAGGCTCCTCAATAGATGGTTCACCCTCGTCAAATACCAGAGCCAAACGACATGTCCTCTCTCTGGCCCAAGCCCAAAGCACTGACAACACCAACACTCTTTCATGAACTTTCATGAAATCCCAACTTTTGAGACACTTTTGGATCACGTGGACAGTTCTGCATCAGCGATGTGCAATTTGTTGAAAAAATGCTTGATCTGCTTCAACACTAGATTCCCTGTTTCTATGGATGCAAGCAGTTCTTTTTGTGTCTAAGGCAACAACCAAAAAAAACAATTGTAAGTTATCCTTGGAATATCTGTTAATTTGCTGAAGTGCTCAACCAAAAATTCATTGAAATTCATTACTGTCCTTTTGGCTCAGAATACAGAATAACTACATTTTACAAGACAAAATAAGGTAACTAAGCCTACTGAGTGTGTTCTGGATTTTCCTTGTGTGAACAGTTATGTGATCTCAACGGCATCATCTTTCCTTACAATTAATCAATAAAAGTCATTTGCACTGAAAAGATCCATTGGTGGTAACCAGTTTTGCTCTGAGAACTGGACTTTATTATGATTACTGCAACTATTGACCCATCCATCCATCCATCTTCCACTGCTTATCCTGGTCCAGGTCACAGGGACAGCAGCCTAAGCACAGAGGTCTAGGCCTTCCTCTCCCCTGCCACCTCCTCCAGCTCCTCCAGGGGGACACCAAGGCGCTCCCAGGACAGTCAAGAGATATAATCCTTCTAATGTGTCCTGGGTCTTCCCTGGGGTCTCTTTCCTGTTGGACCCAAGGGAGGTGATCAGGAGGCATCTGGACCAGATACCCAAACCACCTCAGCTGTCTCCTCTCAACACAAAGGAGCAAAGGCTCTACTCTAAGACTCTGAGCCTCTCCCAGATTGTCAAACTCCTCACGTAATCTCATAAGGGAGAGTCCGGCCACCCTGCGGAAAAAGCTCATTTATGCTACTTATATCCGCAATCTCGTCCTTTCTGTCACTATCCAGAGCTCCTGAACATAGGTGAGAGTCTGAACATAGATTGAGAGCTTCGCCTCTTCATATAATGGACTGCCACAGGGTCTGCAGCACTGCAGACCCTGCACCAATCCACCTCTCAACGTCTCGCTCCATCCTTCCCTCACTCATGAACAAGATTCGAAGATATTTGAGCTCCCACATTTGGGGCAAGAATTCATTCCCATTCCACCCTTTTCCATCTCACATTTACATCTGAGCACCATGGTTTCAGATTTAAAGGTGCTGATTTTTTTGTCACTATTGATTGGTGACAAAATATTGGAGAATGACACAACTTGGCCAATTGTATTAGACCTGGAAACATTGTAGAACTCCTGGCTAGTGGGCATTTTTATAATGAGACCTTGTGCTACTTAGAGTCAAACATCTCAGATCATACATATGTCCACTTGCTGCTTATTCATAGATTTAGACCACTGATTGATTTCTGGACTATTCATTTTGACACAGGTTTTTTGTTAGAGTAATGCATTATGTTAATAAGGTTAAATATATATTGCTCACTCACAAAACACCAGCTTTCAACAGCTTTCTATCTAGACCTGTCACGTCTTTTCAGACCTGACTTCGAGGAATGGCATGTCGCTTTTGTTTCACCTGAGGCACTAGAACATTCCATGAAGAAGGTATAGAGCTCAAATATGCTAACATTACCACAGTATCTCTCACAACAAACCTCTGAACTAAAGATTTACAGGTTTGTGTATTGTCTCAGAGATGGAGTGGCTCCCTGCCCTGGGTGTAGTAGCTTAGAACCCAATGTACTCCAGTGGTTGGGCATTTTAAGTGGTTCAGATAATGAGTGAGTGAGAGAGTGAGTGTACTGTCTTTTTTATTTGTAATTAATTGTTCATCTCCAATGTATTATACATTCAATTGTATAGCTTTCTACATTTCTACCATTTTTAAATTGGTATTGGCCTTCTCTGAATTAATTCATTAACAGCCCTAGTAGTTACAATCTTCAAACAGGATTCTTTTCTTTGTACATTCTGTATCAAACTAATCATGCTGTAACAGGACATATAAAATTAAGCTAGATTCTGTGTGATCATACAATAACAGGACATTCATAAAATTAATCTTGATTAATTTGAGTTAGGTGATGGCCTCCAACTGATGCTTAAAATTAGACTGCTGCTAAGATTCTTTTCATGTTCAGTATGAAAATGAAGACTTCTACAACTTTTCTGTCCTTACTAGTGTAGCTGATCAGGCCAAGGAGAAAATACCATTGAATGTCATTTTCATTTCATCTACAGATGTATTTTCAGAGTCAAGTTTGGACACTGCTTATCTTGCCTTAAGTGTATCATCATCTTCAGCAAGCAACCATTTACTGTCATCATCACATCATTTACAGCCTGATGTCTCACTTCCACCTTTCATGATGTTGAATTAAGGCTGAAACAGGGAAATAAGGCTTATGGGGTAAAAATTATACTTTTGACCATATCTAGACACACCAAGTCTGAAATTCTGAGCAAACTTGCTGAGACAATATATTCATTTAAAGATTTTCCTGTGAATTGTAAAAGTGTAACCATTGCACTTGTTGGCAAACACCCTTGCCTAAAAGAAGCAACGTCCACGTCTGGGTGGTTTGGGTAGAAAATAAGTCTAAACTTAAGATGGGAGACTGTAGACAAAAGCTAAGACCATTCTCTCCATTCCTGTAATAACTGACCTCTCCTTTCCTACAGTAACTGACCTACAGTGACCATCCTCTCCCATCCTACAGTAAGTGACTCACAAGGTGAATCAACAAGAAGCGGTACTGTTTAAGGGGAGTAATTTACGTTGGTAACATTATTCATATATTTGTGCAGAATCAATGTCAGTGGTAATGGTGTGTGTTTTACAGTAAACAATTTTGGGGTCATAGCAAACAAGAATATATTTAACATTTCTGTGTTTAACATTTCAGGCTCATTTGAATTATATTTAGTTGATGATAGTTCATGATTTGAAAAATATTTTATTAACTATTTCATAAATTATTCCACCAATTTCGTTTAAAGTTATCTAAATTAAATTCTTGAAACCCACGATAGTTGAAATAAATAGCTGAGTAAATGAATGGATTGTTAACTTTAATAAATTTAAAATAAATTTGGTATATTCTTTCATTTTAACTGAGACAAAGCAAAATGATGAGTTGAGTCAACAAATAAGTTTAGGATGTTTGTAAATCAGAGAAATAAGATCAGCCAGCTCTGGTTACACTGCTGGTGCCACTTGTTTTATACAGTATTTACTCTCAAATATGTTTAAATAGCCTAAATGCTTTAAACTACTGCCACTGAGACATGACAACAGATCTTAATAACAGGAGTTTCTCTTTATTGGAGGTGTGATGCCAGTTCAGTCATGTAGGAAGACCCACTGGGTGTCAGCTTTGCTCATCGGGTTCTTTAGATTCCTGATTAAAGCCAAAGTCAGCGTGATCACCGACTCCCACAGTAATGAACACATATCTACCGTTTGTGACCTCTTTAATACACACTAATGGAACTCTTTTGTTAGCGAACACTTCCAAATTCCTTGATTAACCAAAGGCAGTGATTAGTTCATGAGAAGAAAATGCACTCCTGCATGCTTCAAGTCATCCTGTGCTATGTTCAGTGATTTGGTGTTAACTGACAGGCGCCCCAATTCTGCCCTCTTGCTGTTAGAACAGGAAACATAATAGGTTTACATGTGCACTCAAAGTGGGCATACCAACAAGATATGGCATATTAACACCTTCCCTATTTATTATTTTCCTCACCAATGACATTGGCATGTCTCAGAATACAAGGAAACGCAAGGAACTAACGGACAGTTGGACTCCTGCAAATACAAATGCAACGTTAAAATCTTAACCCTTTTATTTCCATGGACCCTCAAGTCTACCACCGAGGTAATACTGTGATGTTTCACACTTGTTTGATGGCTTATAGTGACTGGAGAGGACTAGAGTAAAACTAACATGGCTTCTCACTTGCAGCTGTTTCAATTTCTGCTGTGGGGAAAACATGCAAGTCAAATCTTGGTACCAGTACAGAAACAAGATCATTATTAATTACCAATAAAAATTATTTTAAAGTTAGGTGAATGATGGACTTGTTTCTTAGTCTTAAAAGCGGTGCCAACATTTTCGTTGACAACTGTGTAAATAATCAAGTTACGTCAAATGCAGCCGAGATAAAACTCAGCGCATCCGTTAATGGATATATGACGGAGTATACAGTTACTCTGTAATATTCAGCGTATCCGTTATTCTGTAAACGGGAATTACTGCCGTATCTTGGGCTAAAGAACCTTGCTCGAGTTATTAACCTGTCTACTCGGAAACTCTGGAGAGCATTTGCACAAGAGAGCTATGTGGAAATGAAATTATCACACTTTTGTTAGCTGAAATATTACTTTTAGTGGAATTCAATGTTGAACTACAGGCGACACCTCCAGATGGCACGTAGGCGACATGCAGAGCATGGAAACAGGCTTTTCACATACATTATTAACCCACTATAAAATACTTCTAATTACAAACACGTCGCTGCACATTTATGTATGAGAAGGGCATCTATAGAGAGCACAAGTTTTGAATTATTTATGATGAAAAAATACATGATGCATGATATGAAATTATAATAAAATGACAATTCCTGGGGGGGGGGGGGGGGGGGGGGGGGGGGGGGCGCCGGGGCGGGGGGGAGGGGG
>JAOYMR010000552.1:0-11411 GCA_025802075.1 Tenebrosternarchus preto
CCCCCCCCCCCCCCCCCCCCCCCCCCCACCCCCCCCCCCCCCCCCCCCCCCCCCCCCCCCCCCCCCCCCCCCCCCCGGGGGGGGGCCCGCCTTCTGGCAAATGGTTTGTTCATAGAATTGTTCAGGCACACCTGTGATTGGATGCCTTTCTTAAAGTGGATAATGTTTTATCCAATCAGATGAGCTCCTTCTGGGGTGTCATAACGAGATCGAGAGGTGTAACCCAGGTAACCATCGCTGTTCGCCCTTCATACACCTCAAAATGTACATCTGAACTTCATAATCTGTGATTACTCATGATCACAGGTCCACTGAGCCTAAAACACTGTGCTGAAGAGCGTGATGAAAAGACCCACTATTCAGTCAGGCAGAGTTAAATCCGCGCTGGCCCTTTAAGAAGACTCCATCATCTCTCCTCATAAGGCTGTCGGCGTGGCGTCGTCCAGACGATCAGCTTCCTCTTCTGAGCCAGCGAGTCCTTGTCACCCCTGTCTCACTCTGGAATGTCAGTGTCTGTTTGTGTGTGTGTGTGTGTGTGTGTGTGTGTGTGTGTGTTTTTCCAGGTCAGATTGCATTCTGAGTTTGCTGTGATTTCTAACTGCCATGTACTATGTGAGCTTGGATTCCTTTGAGGTTTCCACCACTGTGACTGGTGGAAATGTGCTGATGTCAGACTAGCTTCCTCTTCCTTAAGGAACATGTATTCATTTTACTGCTGTTTGCAATGTAGGCAGTGTTTTTAAATCATTATCATAAAAAAACATTATTCTTTACCTGTAGCAGATTCTCTTGTCCAGAGCAAATTATAATATAAATAAAAATAAATATAAATAAAATTATAATATAAATGGGTTTATATCACACATTTTCAAATATCTCTGCTGTCCTACTACTAGTACACCACAATTCCTCATGTTACTTTTGTGTGTGTGTGTGTGTGTGTTTGTGTGTATGAATCTTAATACAAAATCAAAATACCCTATTTTATATATTACATCATTAGCTATTTCTTAGCTATTTCTAACCAGCTAATTCTTAATAATTGTTTTCTGTTTCTCTATGGTATCTATAGAGTTAATCTGATAATAACCAGATCACACCTCTACACACCTCTACGTGTGTGCTGATCCCAACCATACAATTGTTCACCACTGAAACAGCATGTGAGCTCACCCCGAAACTCCTCGTCTGTCAGCCTCTTGTTGTAGACCTTCAGGTACTGCAGGAGGCCAGCAAGGGCGAGCGGTTTGCCCTGCACCACGGTGTCGAACAGCATTGCGCGGTTGAACACCTTCAGCGTCTTGGGGGGGTCCAGGGTGGCCTTGTCGAACGAGATATCATTCTCTGTCTTCCTGGAACAAGGAACAAGTCGCTTTAGAGCTCAAAGCCAAGGCCAGCCAAGGTAGAGGAAAGAACTACAGAGTGTCAGGAAAAGTTTCAGTAGCTCTAGAAGGAAAAAATCAGCTAGGGACCAGGAGCTAGAGAACAGGAGCTAGGGACCAGGAGCTAGGGACCAGGAGCTAGAGACCAGGAGCTAGAGACCAGGAGCTAGGGACCAGGAGCTAGGGACCAGGAGCTAGAGACCAGGAGCTAGAGACCAGGTGTTATGGAGAACCATTCAATTGTTTCAGGTCGTCACATTGAATTTTAGAACCACTGGGTTAAATGTGAGCCTCTTGAGGTGTTGTTTGGACCTGTAGAATCAACTATACACTATAAAATGATGATATTGCGCTTGCTGTTTTAAGTGCTTTGGGTAGACACAGATGAACAAAGACATTACTCAACACTGACACACTATTGGCCTGGAATTGGCATGATTCTGGAGTGGTATTGATATGTTCCTGGGCTGGTGGAGGTCAGATCTGAAACAAGCTAGAGCGACCAGCAATGCCGGGCTTCATAGCAGTCACGGGCGGAATCGAGCCATCAATAGGCCTCTGTAGACTGAGAGAAAAAGAAAACATGCACACATCCTGATGGAACATCACAAACATTACCTCAATGGCTAGCAGGAAACTAGCAGCACATGAACCATTTCTGGAGCATAAGGGCATTAGTGTATTCATAGCTACCGAAAACAGCCATGCGCATTCACCATTTTATTCTCTTCTGGCTGTTGAAAGATGCAACTACTGAGTTTAGCTTCAACCCAGAGATCTACTGTTCTTCTGAGTTTAGCTCCAGTCCCACTCTTCCAGATCCAGCAGTCTGCAGATTTTAACTCCCTCCTCACTCCTGGAGATTTAAGACCCAGCACAACTCCTCAACGCTCCCCAAAGACTTTACCCCATCGCCACTCTCAGAGATCTACGGCCCTGTGGAGATTAGTTTCCATCACCCTGCTCCTGGAGATTTACTTCCCCGCAAAGTTTCCTTCCAGCTCACCTCAAACACAGCTCATCAATGCCTTACCTCTCAGTGTGAGAGTTTACTGACCTACTGTATCTGGACAAGCACTAAATGCTTTGATGGCTGTATTGTGATGGATCTGTGTAACTTGCTTTCTACCAGGAACCAGGCTCACAGTCATTTCATTCTTTCTTTCTATTCCGCATGAAGGAGATTTGAATTACAAATCGAACAGAGTCTAGATTATATCAACTACCATCATCCATTTGAAATCAGTTTCATACACCTCGTCACCTCGAGTGTACAGTTTCTGTATGACGGCTATACATTGATGTCAAAAACAAAAAACACAGCACATAGTGGATACATTTCTTCCATTACACCATCCCATTTCCCTTAAACAAGTACTTCTGCATTATGTAAACTTCCGACCGACAGGCTTGTTCTCTCCTCACCCTCTCGGAAGCTTTTTCCTGCGTCGTTTCTGGTTGTTGGTCTCTCGGAACGAGCCGTAGTCAAAGAGCGAGTCCATCGGAGCCTTCTTGGCTCCCGGGACAACGGAAGACTCGTACATGTCTCGCAGCTCCATGGGAGTGGAAAGACCCTTCTTGAAGGCTCCGTGGAACTTGGTCCGGAGGTTCTGCCTGCTGTCACCGGGCAGATTCACAGGTCGGACAACGTCCCGGGCCGGATCCTTGTTGGCGGACCCATCATCCTCATCCAGCAGATCAGCCAGCGAGGACAGAGGAAAGGAAGAGTCCACATCCGGCAACTCTTCCCCGTCCTTGCCCACGTCTTGATTAGAGGTTGCCGTGGCTACAACGTTACCAGCAGCTAACGGATCTATAACTGTCCTGGCCAAGCGATATCGCCGTAGTAATGTGGAGGAATTCTATAAATGAACCAAAAGAGAGGAAATTTCAGTAACAAACTCTCACTTTCAAATTGTGAAATACATTTCTGTAACAATAGATCAGAAAAAAAGGGTAACATGATAACCTCTAATGCAAGATAACCTTCAAAAAATGAAACTATGTGCTGACAGGATTACAATTTTGCGCATTTCCTGATGACAAAAATAAAACCAAGATGATTGTAAATAAAAAAAATTTTATGGTTTCACGAATAAGGACAATTGAGGGTGCATCGCTGAAACGTATACATCGACTTGACAGGAAGTGGATTTAAGGTGTTCTTTTTGTTTCGAAATTGAAGTGCTAGTTGACCCAGGTTCAGGTTATGACAAGCTTCTTCTTTTTTTTTTTAATTGGTAGCAAATGACAAGCATGCTCACGAGCAAACCGCCAAAGCAGGAATGGACGATCCCCAAACAGAACACTCAGCCAACGGCAAGCGTGTCACGTGAAGCTTTCGAGGCTTCCTTAGCCGGCACGAATCTCGGCCTGCAGCCACGAGGAACCGATCCCTCCTGAAACCCGACGACTCGCACGCCTTCGGCTGCATTTTCTCGTCGCTGACCTGAGTTCAGTGTTCGTGGGTTCTCCTTCTGCAGTAAGGGTCAGGACTACGACAGGAGGGGCAGGTCCTGGATAAGCGTGACAAAGCCGCTGTTACCCATCAGTCATCCGAGTGTGACGCGGTTGACGGTGTGACTTCGTACTTTTGGGGAGGAATAAAATTTTTTCCACTGCAATTTTCAACAATGGTTGTGATTTTCTGAAGCAGATGCAATGTTTTGGCTAAGAAAAGTCTCCATTCTACAGAGCTGAATAAACAATGCTTTAAAGCATCAACGCTAATTAAATGCTAATATTTGCTCACTTGTATTCATTACAGCCTGTCTAACAGGCTTTGTGTTGCCACAGGAAGGTAAATGTACATTATATGTAGATGAATAACACAGGCTGATCAAGAAAATATGTACTGTCATCTTATACCATAATGAATCAGCATCTTAAATAACCGAATTTATACTTCATGATCTTTAGTTCGATGGGAATTATGATGCTATCAAATAGAGATATGTGGCAAGATGCAAGCAGAAGAGAAGTTGTTGGGGGTTCTGTCTGTGGTGCTGAGAAGGTCCACTCTCTCACACACACACACACACACACACACACTGCTCCTTACCTCATTCATCCCTCCGATGATGTGTTGGTGTGAAGTTCCTTTCCAGGGGAGTTGTGTTATGGGAGGGGTTTATTTACTCAACTGCCCTGTAAGAAACAGCAACTTCACATCCAAATGAATTCTAGTACTTTCCTGTGACAACTACACTGCATCCAGAGCGCCATCCAGAGCAGTCAGTGATGTCTCATGTGGACAGACAGCTGTGTTTACTGGTTTAGAAGCAGTAGCCAATGGGAACATATTGGTGCCACAGAGCAAACAAACTGTTTCATGCGAATCCCACCCAACCATTTGTCCCATTCATACAGGTACCACTTACACAAAACGAACGTCTCCAAGCAACTTCGTAAAAAAAAAAGACAACTTCTCGGCAGGGCCGCAAACACGTACCTGATATTCGAAGCACTTAAACATTTTTACCCCATATTCAGCCACACTGTCATCATCATCTAGATTTGAAGAGCAACCAATATATGAGAATCACAGGGATTGTGGGTTGAGGTTATGGGTGATGGAGTCCCCTGTTTCTGCTGGGGAAAAGCCACACCGTGCTACACCCACCCTCACCACACCCCTTAATGAGCAGGAGGGCTTAGTGCTGTTTGGTGGAGCAGTCAGTGATCAATGCTTATTTTTAAATTGCATTTTTTTTAATGATTTGATTGATTGCTTGATTATTTGGTTCATAAAATGTGTCTGGAAGCCCAAGACAAATGTACTACAAAATGAGACAATAAAGTGGATCTTAAGATTTTTAATCCACAGTCAGAAACACCCCACACAGATTCCATTTTACCTGACATGTCTTGACTCACATAGCCCAACCCCACCTACCCCCCAAAACCCCACCTCCAGGCTTCACACGCTCTTCAGAATTCCATAAGGACTTTCCCCAAACGCAACCCATCAGACCACTAATCCAAGAGCTCCAATGCAACAGGAAGCCTTTACCTCAACAATGAAACCAGGCTGCTGGTGATCCCCAATTATCTGGGCTTGGTTTTTATGCACCAGAGATTTATCATTTCTGGACGTCACTGTTGTTGGAAATTTTCCAGAATCTCCCAACTCCGTCCGCCTTATCTCATGGACACACACACACACACACAACATTAATCCTGTACAGGCATGTCCCAGGACTGTGCATACCACTCCTATCCATGCTCAATGAAAGCTGGTTTAACAAGTTCTCTTTTTTGTAAAAAAGTTGGGAAAACAGTGGAACAGTAGACATGGTCTGGAACCTTAAGGCTTTGGCAGTCTGAGGTGGATGCAGAATCTTTGAAATAAGACCTGGACGAACCTTAAAAACAAATCTTTGGATTAAGAATGGTACTACCTCAAAGCTGCAACTTTGAAATAAGGGCCAGCACTGTCCTAAAGCCTCATCTTTGGACCAAGACTGGTACTACCATCATGCCAGGTGTAGAACGACAGCACTCCCAGAAACACCTCAAAAACCAGATCCTCTGAAACATCACTGAAAACCAGCTCCAGGGGACAGGACCTTAGTCCAATAACTCCTTTTCGCAGTAGGAAACAGCGTGCGATCACCTCCACGCTCCCTCTGCTCCCTGCTAGAACAAGCAGTCAAAAGGAGACTTGTCACCTCCTCTGGCAGGGGCTTCTGTTTCTCCAAAAAGGGTCGTGTTAGGGTGCACGAAAAAACAAAACAAAAAAAACTCACAGCGCAGGTTCAACACGACAGCCACCCCATCTATCACCTTCACAGAGAGCTATTCTCCTGGCGAATGAGCCAGAGGAGATAGCAGAGGTTTAAAAACAAAAAATAAATGAGAGTGACAATAAGAAAACAAACAGGCAGCAAAAAACAGAGGTTGTTATTCTTCCTACAGGGCTGATAAAGAGAGAGAGAAACAACAGATATTCGTAGTTTTCTCACTGGGGTCGTCAGGCCTGTATGGTTGAAAAAAGTTGTGGCAAGATCATTTCTACTGTGAGAAGCACTATATTTATATACGGCTTAATACAGTGAAACACCGGTGGAAGGGAGGTGTCTATCTGAAGATCCCTGAGAAAAGCTCACGCTGTGGGGGTCGTTTGAAGAATAGGACCCTCTCTTTTGGGAAGCTCTGATAGATCGGCATAGAGCATTTTACACCTTATCTCAAATTCAGAAGGACTTCGCTTGCACAGCTGATGAAGTTTTGTCTGAAGCATCCTGTATATGCATACATGCATATATGCATACGTATTTTATATATTATATTCACACTCGTGTGTAAAAAATGTATGTATATATATATATTTGTTTGTGTGTTTTTCTACACTAATCCCATTATCGACGAAAACACGAGATCGCCGGGACAGCGACTGAGAGACACGGTATTCAGACGGCGTCCTACGCAGCTGAAGAGAAAGCAGTCTGAGCAGGACCTGAAGAGCAGACTGGAATCGTGACCATAGGCTGAACAACCTCGAGAAAAGTTGCGTTCCACAGTGCTTTTAGTTTACATGCGGACAGTGCAACTGAAAATATATTCGCCGTGATTCTAGGTCATCTATTCTATTCATCTACCTGTTTCTAGACAAGACGAGGCTACGACTAAAACCAAACAAAAACAGGAAAAAACCCTACAGTTAGATCACCTGTCTGCACGAACCAGGTGGTTTTACAGTGATCCTTCGCGATAAAAAATTGACTATTATATATTCACAAATATACACACATAAAATACAGTGCAGCTAAAGTAACTAAAAGTATATTCAAAGCCCAAACTGTTGTGAGAAATTTGAGCAAACAATGAAACATAAACGACATAGGACAGATAAAAAGTAAGTAAAAAAAAAATCTTACCAGAAAAAAATAAATGAGTGAGTGTTTAAATTAGCAGGCGTGGATTCCCCCCAGAAAAGAAATCTCAGAACATTTGAATTCGGTTTAATCCGTTAAAATCCGACTCTTTTGTGCTAAATTTTCAGGAGCCTATTTTGTAACATCACCCAGTGACGCCCTACATCCAGAAGCCCTTCGGAGGGGAAGCAGGTCTAAAATTTGTCAAAGTTTCCTAACATCGTTAGTGAAATATTCGCCGCCCATAAAATGAAAACGCCGAAAAAACTCCAACGATTCTTGGTGCAGCCTTCCCGTTTAGATCCAGTCCGAATGAATAAACACCAGGATAACTGCTTGTAGTACTCCAACAGAATATGACTTTGTGGTTAACGTTACCAACTGATGCAAAGTTTGACAGCTTACCGATTAGATAAAGGAAGGTTTGTGGGTGGGGGGAAAGATACCTCAGCTGTGGGAGAGGCTGAAGGAGACGTAGCTCGCCCTGCTATACCTACCTGTTCGTCAAGAAAATATAATTTATGGTCCGTCTTATTGCATTCCTTACCTGTTACATAAACCGGTAGGCCACATTTTTCGAACAAAGTGTACGGGCGATGTATGGTTACCGGTGTAAATGTAGGGTTACAGGTATGAAACGTCGTTGCAACTAGTTATGATCTTGAACTCAGCGGACAATAAAATGACCTAGACGAGAGCAATGAAATTTCATAAAAATAAAAACAAAACACGATATTAAAACAAATGTGTATTTATTGTTGATTTATATAGCGGGTGTTCAAATATAACGTCAAATGCCTTTTAGAACTTCACTGTCACTTTGATGGAGTCTGGATAACATCGCCCTCGTGTGTTCAGCTGAAGTATTGCAGAGCTTTACATATTTCTACTCTTGCGTTCACTGCAAATGCTGTAAGCTATATGTAGAGCGTATATATTTTGAGGACAGTTGACCACACTCTTGGTGTTCTTTTAAACAGCTTCATGAGGAGCCACCTATGATACTTTTCCATCAGTCTTGAAGAAATTCTCATATGTGCACGTGAAGGGTGAGGGACTAGCGTTCTGAAAGGAGACGATTTGCTGAGGGTGCATCTAAAATGAACTGTGTTTTCGATATCATTTCACATACAGGCAAACACCTTTCCCCAGATTATACTAATCTCAGAAAGAAATTTAAGCATATTCCATAACATTACTATTAACATTACAATTACTATAACATTACCATAACATTACTACCAGTTACTATTAAAACATGTAGTCAGTTGTGTCCAATTAATAAGATATTAATGTTTAAAGCATAACGTTAATCATTAATTCCATGACAAATACAGACACACACACGCGGACGCACGCACGCACACACACGCACGCACACACACACACACACGGACACACACACACGCACGCGGACACACACAGTAAAACTCATTTTCTTTGGGTTCCCAAAAAGAAAGTTTGTAAAACACCGACTTTAATAAATATGGATGAAAATGCAGACGTTAAACTGAATGAGAAGTTTGGACCTGAAGAACAAAGTTGAAAACACATCAGTGTTTCTTTATTGTCAAAAAAGATACGAGTCATTTAAAGGAACATTCTGTATCTCATGATGTTTGTTTCCATGACAACGCAACCACCTGGTCACACACACACAGAGAATCCATATTTGAATATAATAGTGTTTATGTCCAGTTAACAAAAACAAACCAATTACTCCTAACTATCTGGTCAGTGACAGAGAGGAAGGTATACACACCCAACCTTATTAGAAGACAACAAACAAAAGTATGTCAGAGCACCTGATCAATAACATCAAATAAATTAACTGAACAGCTGTTAGTGATCTAATGCTTTGGTTGAGAAGGTAGCACACACACATGAAATCCTACAGTTGTCTAGTACAGAGAAGAAAAATGGTGTGTGTGTGTGTGTCCGGGGGGGTTTAAAAACACTAGCTTGGAATAAATTACTTGGACTGACGGCTCACCCTCGTTTTTGTTGTTGTTTTTACAACCGCAATTCAAAACCACCTCAAATGAAAATCAACAATACAGGACCATCAAGACCATCCTGAGGCCATAGGAGACATCCAAGCACTACACTGGAAATTAAAAAAATTCCAGTTTAAAAAGCTCTAATTCTACACATGAACATAAATGTTGCCCTTTGGATTCTGTAGTTACAGCCCTTCAAGGGAGGTGGACGTTTGTTTATTGTTTTTTGCTTGTTCTTGTTTGACAGCATGTAGACGCCATAGTTACCGTTAGCGCAGAGATGGCATTGTGACATCATAATGAGAGTTCTTGTTTACAAAACCTGTGAATCAGACCGTTTTGCACACACTAGAAACTGTTCATTCAGTAAAGCTAATCATCAAGTTTCCCTGTGGGTATAAACAAATTCAAGTTTGTTTTTACAATATACTGCATAACTGTATAAATGGGGGGCAGCTTTAACTATTATATGGTACATTAACAATAACACATGACTAGTAGATCA
Organism: Tenebrosternarchus preto; assembly: GCA_025802075.1. Lineage (NCBI taxonomy): Eukaryota > Metazoa > Chordata > Actinopteri > Gymnotiformes > Apteronotidae > Tenebrosternarchus > Tenebrosternarchus preto. The sequence continues at coordinate 9,764 of JAOYMR010000552.1, forward strand.
TAAATTAAGACAAGAGTTTGGTGATGAGAAGTACCAGTACATTGTGCTCAAACCTGATCTTCATTTATTGCGGTTTGTTCGAGGAGAGTATGAAAAATATATTTTCACCTCCTCCAGGGCTTATTGCTCCAAAGACTCCCAACCTTACAGCCATTACTGACCCATGTTCAGCTCAGAGTTCTCCATCCGTCACCATCTCCATGCCGACCACGGCAGGAGAACGGAGCAAACAAAACCTCGTGAGTTAATTGGTCCAGTGGGAGCGTGTGCTCGTCCAGAGGAAAGACAGCTCGGTCCAATGGGAAACCAGAACGGTCCGGTCAGAATGCGTTCTCGTCCAGTGGGAGGGGTCGGCGAGCCGGTGAGGGCGGGGGTCATGCTTTGTAGTCCAGCTCTGCGTTCATCTTGGTGTACATTTCGTAGATGGCGTCTATAGTAGCCGTGAAGTTGACGAGGAACTGCCGCACCTTCTCAAGGCACTCCTCCTCTTTGACCTCCCGCCCTTTGGAAAGAGCTTTAAGGAAGTCCGACTTGTATGGAGCTGCGTACAGTGCCGCCTAGTGGCAGGAAGACAGCAAAGTTTTAGAAGGAACTTTCCTCTTTTTTATAGGACACATTTATAAACATTACATACACACATCTTTTTTACATTTTCTTTTTTTCATATCCTGTTCTTTTCTTCATACACTTTTTTCCATAGACAACTTATGATCTGAAACACATCTGGATTGTACTCAGCAGTGTGGAAAAGCTGGAATCAGTTTTCTTGCTCTCCTGTACTGTTTATTTATATCACTGGGCCCAGTAACCTAGATTCACTCATTCAGAAAACACACACCAGTGCTGCAATGCAATCAGTCCGACTGAATGAAGCGTCCCTCTCCCCTGGACATGACCAACACACTCTTACTTTGAAGAGGTTCTGAACCAGCCAGCCGTGGTACTTCTTCAGGGCGATCTCATAGGCCTTGGTGATGTTGACCCGGATGAGGTTGGGGTTGCCCTCGTCCCGCTCTCCGTCAGCCAGACTCTGCAGGAGGACCTGGATGAAGCGCAGACCCCTGGTGCAGGAGAGCGGAGGTGAGAGATCTGCACACTGAGTCAGGCTTATCCACAAAGACGTCATGCTGCTAAACATGAAATCAGCTGTGTGAAAGGGCGGTGAATGTGAATCACTGTCCCGCGAAGCCGCTCAGGACCGGCAACCACACCACAACCACCACCAGGGCGGCGCTGTTCTCTTACCTCTTGAGCCACATGAGGGCGAGCGTGGCTCCTACACGGGGCCACTCAGCACCGTGCTGCTCCTTCTCCGCCTCCAGCAGCTGCTGCAGCGTCCTGTAACGGCCCGGGTTGCTGTCGTACACCGCCTTGATTTTCTGTGGGCGGAGGAGAAGTGGGTGGAGGGGGAGGTTAAGTCTCACCGGGCAGGTGGAGAGGTACAGTGCTGATGCCAGAGAAGCTTTGGTGAACAGGTGCTCCACCCACCCAGATTTTGGTTGCCCTTAAATCAGCCTGCAGTGATTATCATTTTAACTGATGTTACTTAAGTAACAGCATTATAATAACATTCTAACACACACACACACACACACACACACACACACACACACACACACACACACACACACACACACACACACACACA
>JAOYMR010000553.1:0-11410 GCA_025802075.1 Tenebrosternarchus preto
TGAGCAGGTTGCCTAGCAACTAAACAACAAAATTGCGGAGGGACCGATGAACTGACCAGGGAGGCTCTCTTGCGGCCGGGCGGCAGGTTAAGAGAGGACTGTGCTACGGAGCGCACAACCACCGCAGAACCTTCATCCTCACGCTTTCTCCGCTCATTCTGACGCTGGGTTTGGGGTTCAACCAAGAAACCCTGTGCTCTGCAAAATCAGAATGAAACATTCCCCTGTCTCACCACTAGGTTGAGTGGGTTCTACACTAACATTTAACAAACATCTCCTGTCTCACCACTAGGTTGAGTGGGTTCTACACTAACAAACATCTCCTGTCTCACCTCTAGGTTCAGTGGGTTCTACACTAACAGTTAACAAACATCTCCTGTCTCACCACTAGGTTGAGTGGGTTCACAATGTTTCCCGGTGGAGCACAAACTGAGTTTGAGGTTCCTGTCATCTTGATTTCTGGTACAGAAACGACTTCCCATTGTCCACCTCACTGGGCCACTTAAAACCTGCAGATGACCCGGATCCTCAAGAGGTTTCCTATCCACATTCACCTCCAGAGGAGGAATGTCACACCTTTCAGCCACTACCAGACATCTGCACAAGGAATTATGGTAGATGTAGTCTATGACTGTATTACAATGACTGCATGCTGGAGAACAGTCAAAACCAGAGGGAGAATGAGAGGACATGAATACAGCGCCACCTTGTGGCGGTAAAAACAGAAAAAGAGGAAAACTGACCAGATGAGATGTAAATGTATGAAAGTAATGAGGTTTCAAAGCATTCAATTGTTAGTTAGTCCACCACACATCCCAGAAAACACTTCTTTAGCATGTACTCCACCACTGACACTGAGGTGTTAAATCTGAGTACTGCACAGAGCATTAAAATGACAAACAGCATACTATCAGGTTTGAGGATATTCTGCAGCATAAATTCTACAAAGTATACGTGTAAAGAATTCCTGTGTATAGGTTTGTTGTAATGGTGTATATTTCCATGACTACAAAGGCTAGTAGCTTGTCTCCTACCACCACTCCCAGCATCAGAGTCTGACAGTCTTATGATGGTGTGGACAAGTAACCAGTGTGTCTGTCCTTACTGTTGCTAAGGTACAGCTGACAGATTAGCAGCAACGTAGATCAGATGAGCAGTGACATAGATCAGCGTCCAATGCGAACACAGCTACAGGAAATCAAGGCCTTTCGCTCAGTGTTCTGGGTTGTTCATTTAAAACAAAGCCTTTTGCTCAGTGTTCTGGGTTGTTCATTTAAAACAAAGCCTTTTGCTCAGTGTTCTGGGTTGTTCTAGGTTGCTCAGTGTTCTGGGTTGTTCTGTTTGTTCACTTAAATGTCCATTGACATAAATGTCATTCTATCAGCATACAGTGTCTAGTCTGTCTGTCAATTGTGACGCAGGGGTAGTAGACTCTAACACAGGGGTAGTAGACTCTGACACAGGGGTAGTAGACTCTAACACAGGGGTAGTAGACTCTAACACAGGGGTAGTAGACTCTAACACAGGGGTAGTAGACTCTAACACAGGGGTAGTAGACTCTGACACAGGGGTAGTAGACTCTGACACAGGGGTCTCGGTATGGTTTATTCATGTCGAGGGCTGTAAAGGGGATTGTGTGTGTGTGTGTCATTGTGAGTATGTGTATTTGTGTGTGTGTCATTGTGAGTGTGTGTGTGTATTTGTGAGTGTGGGTGTTGATCTACACATGAGACTTGCAGTATTGCCTACTAATATTCTTTTTGATGTATGAATCCCTAGTGTTGAGTGTGGAAAAGCAGACCTTCACCTCAGTACAGCAATATACTCAATACTACATTACATTAGAAATGTCTTTCCCTTCGAACAGCCTACGACCACAGAATGGTTTATAGTGAAACCTTGTATTATTATTACCCAAACTGGGATTTCAGCTTAAATGAGCTCTCAACACCGAGAGAAGAATCTCTACTAAATATGCAGGTTCCTCTGATGAAGAATCTCTACTAAATATGCAGGTTCCTCTGATGAAGATTTACTGACACAAGAAGACTCCTTTCTTTACTTGGCTAAGTTTATGTGAAACTTTTGCTGACCATCCATACTCAGACCCTGTCTGACTCGTGCAGTGGTGAAGCAATGCCAATATCTTATAGAACAAAGTTTTCGGGGATGTAAAATTGTCACCACCAGGTGGCAATAGAGCGCAGTACTGTGGTTTGAGAATGAGGCTGGTCCAGTATGTAAACTGCCTTCTAACAAAGCCTAACAAAATCTCTCTGCCTGACTTTGTCACACCAAGAGTCAAAACATTTTTGAATGAAGCAGATCTGTTCTATAAGTTGTAATTATTCATGATGAACAGTATGATGTCAGTGGAAAGTTATATGTCCTGATATGAGTTGTGAAGTGGTAGTGGTATTGTGGAATGTTTTATGTTCTGATATGAATGAATATGTACATGCATTTATATATTATGCACACCAGTAAAATACAATTAAAGACTGAATAGATGTGTATAGTCCATCCTAATCAATTATAGTTTTAATCTTCACTTAAAAATATCTGTATGTATTACTATTCTTTTCTGGAACACTATTTTCAGTGTAGGAGGTTTACATGAGAACATCATCTGCCAAGTTCTAAACTAATAGAGGTTAATGGTGAGTCATTTTTGATAGAACAAGGTTGCCAGAATGGACTGACACTTCAGGAGGTCAGTCAGATACACCAAGTGAGATACACCAAGTGAGATATACAGCATACATATCACAAGCAAGGCTTTGTAGTAAATGTGGAAATGAATAGAAAGCCATTTCATGAACTGAATAAGACCTGAAAAAAGCTCCAACCTTCCTCTTCTGAAGCAGAGGCAGGTTTCTTCTAAGCTAGGTAAATCTTACTAACCTTCCTCTTCTGAAGCAGAGGCAGGTTTCTTCTAAGCTAGGTAAATCTTACTAACATAAATTTGCAGTCTGGATAAGGTATGTTTAAGAAGGCAGTCTGGTTCTTGTAGGGTTCTTATGAGGTTCTTGTGTGGTTCACTAGTTCTTGGCTCCAACCCTACAAGACATCATGTGGGTTCACTAAGAGCTCATTCTGTGTCACTCTTGTGAAATCAGGTAGTCTGCAGACACTGCGGCAAGTGGCACTGACGTTAGAAACAAAGTCAACAAACAATCAAATAATAAGCAGACAATGATGTGGGGTCTGGACATTCACCAGATCTCGTGATCTGGACAGTCACCAGCTCTCGTGATCTGGACACTCACCAGATCTCGTGATATGGACACTCACCAGATCTCGTGATCTGGACACTCACCAGATCTCATGGCTGGAATGATTCAGGTTTGTGTCTCTTGGAGCTCAGGAGAGTGACGTCCCAGTAGACAACAGGGCTGCTCAGTCTAGAACTAATCTGTCCCTCTCAATTTCTTCCAAATGCACTGCTTGGCTGCACTCAGCTTGGTTACACTGGCTCTGTCTGAACACACTCCCAGAATCTCAACTACCCCTGATGAATTGTTTGCCTTCTAGCCTTCTTTCATGTATACATCGACTCTTTCCATAAACCACAGCTCCACCTACAGCATTACTGTTCATTACAGTACTGAATCTGAGGGAGTGTAATTTAATATTAAATTTAATATCTACACCACGCGACTAAAATCGCTAACATTCTCACTTTATCAGTGAAAGTGTATGATGTCTGCCTGCTTCTCTCAGTCTCACCCCCCCCCCCCCAAAACGCCCATCTCATATAATTTGTTCTGTTGGCTGATAAAGGCTTTTAGATAGATTAATTTGATGCAAATGGTGCAAAAACAAATGGTTTTCATTTGCTTCAACTGTTGTGTATGAAGTTAATTTTATACAGAATAACTTACAACCTGCACTGGCAGAAGCGTATTTGTTCCTCCAGGGAGAGTCGATCTTTCCCTGCTGTGGGTTTTCTCTAGTTTTTGTACCAGCAGGTGAATGTCAAACTGCTCAGAAGATTTCCTGAAATACACCTTCCTAATTAGTGAGATGCATAAGCCCTATCTCTGTTTCCATGTGAACGTTTTGGTTTTTTTTTAATATGGTGTCCGTGTCAAGCATGCATATGTAACGTTGTCGCTACGATTACCGCAGCATTGATGTAAAACGCTTTTAAAACGTGATTTTAGCACAGCTGCGGGTGCTGTGGTGTCGCGCAGACACCGTCAGCTTTAAACTGGGGGGTTGTAGTTCCTAAATTTACCATGTTTCAAAGTTACTTATGCGTCGTTTTCTTTTTTTATCGGATCACCTTTTAATACTTTTACCACTGTGTCGAAATGAAAAACGTCCAAAGACTCCCAATGTAAAAAAAAAACAATCAACCTAAAATATCACTCGATTGTGTTGCTAAGCAGCAAACTTGCAGCGCCAGGCACTGGTTTCCAAGGGGTTTCCTACCCACGCCAACAGGGGCTCAGCACGGAAGTCTGGTCAGGTCTGACCCAGGCCCTGTGTGGCCTACCACTGCTGGGTCTCAGTACTGATTATACAGGCATCTTATATTCAACCACATCTTTTACCCAACATTTAACTTTTAAAAAAACTCATTTTACTTTTAGAAAACCTCAGTTTCCAGAGAAATAACAACATGAACTGCTCAAATCTCCATGGTCCAATTCATTAAAATACATAGAGATAAGAGATACCTAGAACTGTTTGCTTTTCTGGAGTAAATCCATGTACATTTTCACAACAGCTGTTGGCAGTTTTATTTCAACATTGACTATCCACATAAAGGACAACATACAAAGATATTCAAATCACATGTGATGAACAAAGCCATTTCTTAAAAGAATCTTACAACAATAAAACACAGAACATAAATGTGATATATGTAAACTTCAGTCTTTTCACTTACAAAATATCCCAAATACAAAAATAAATCACTATATAAAACACAGGAGGACATTTCTCAATCAAAAAGTCAAATAACAACAGTGTTAAATATCACCTCCACCTGTACTAAAAAATGCATAATAAATCCTCACTAGTAACATGATTTTTCTACATTATAAATTACGTTGCTTTGGATTGGCACTTACCCTGTGATTGTTACATTAATTTCAGGCAGTTTGAAATTGTGATTTAAAGTCAAATATTTGTAAACGTGTCCCTACAATACAAAATTAGCAAAAGCAGGAATGGTTTTCATTGGATGATGACAGAATAAAAATAACTCATAACTATAACAATAACATTTATAAACTTGACTTTTGACACTCAGAGGCACATCACTACAAACAAAGAAAAAACATTTCTCTTTCAAATAAACATTAAACAACAACAAAAAAAAGTATTTACAACCACAAATATGGCACATGGACACGTGGTGATGATGGCACACAGTTCTGCTCCATGATGGAGTCTCTGAGTTGGAGAGAATGTCCTCAGAATGCATCAACAAACCAATAAATGGATCATATCTCCCTGTAAACCAATCCAAGTGCTGCTGTATTTTCCTTACAAACTCCTGTTAATTTAGTAGTCGCAATCAGGTGTCTAAATACAAACTATTTCCAAATACAAATTGATCCCTAAACATCTCCAGTCCAGCAAGTGCAGCAGTGTCTGTTAGTCCCAAGACTAAACCCAAATCTAAACCAGAGTGTAAACCCGAGTCTAGTACTTAAACCAACCTCCTGCAGAGGATTTGTAAAATACTACCACAGATATGCTGAATTAGTAGCACAGTGCTGGTAGTCATCAACTCTGTTCAAACCCAGCATCTTCTAAAATCATCTTTATAGCACTTTTCCACCAACATGGTGCCAGTGCAGGTACCAAAATTAATGACCATTTTTCTTGAACTGTTTCCTCCCTACTGAAAAAGAACTGGTTCAGGGCAAGAAAAAAATCAGTGTCATCCTGGCCACATAAACTTGCTGATCTGGGACCAAGAAACTAGTGATGTGTTTGGGAGAAGGGCGGAGTCTTCTTCATTTGTAAAGCAGTTTAGCCACCATCTTCCAGAAATGTGCTATTTTTATGTATTTCATTTCATCTGCCAGTATTTGCATATATGCCTGCCAGTAACGTTGATACTTACTTGCTGTGCATATTAATAACATAAAAACACACAAAGCACTTGGGCAACTGCTCTGTGCCATGCAGAGAGAAAGAAAGTTCTCTCAAAGCAACAACTACAGTGTGCAAACACAGAATTTATGCTGTTTTTCTGTTTTCTTCTTTATAGTCAGACTGCCTTTTTCGGCTAAAAACACCTACGTATTTCAAACAGGCGGACATGCAATCCCTTCTTGTATGGTTCTTATGAGGTTCTTGTGTGGTTCACTAGTTCTTGGGATCCAGCTCCAACATGAACACCAGAACTTTGTTGGTGGAAGAGTGATATTAGAAAACTACAACCACAGTTTCGTGGCTCCAACCCTACAGGACATCATTTGGGTTCACTAAGCAGAGCTTATTCTGTGTCACTCTTGTGAAATCAGGTAGTCTGCAGACACTGCAGCAAGTGGTGGGCGGAGTAATCCTGTATTAACACCTCCCACTCTGGTTTGGAGGAGGAGGTCGTCTCAGTGGTTTTGGTGCATTTCTGTCCAGTTTGTGATCCAGTGCTTCTTGCCACAGTCCCTAATCAGGAAGCCCTGACTGAGGTGATAGCGTTCGTCCTTCTGGATCCTAATGGCGTGGTATTGGGCCCTGGTCCTGAAGGACACTGTCCTCCTGAAGAACCCCCACTGCACACACAGAGAGAACAGAGGGAAGCTGCAGAGAGAGAGCTCAGCACAGAGAGCTCAGCATAGAGAGCTCAGCACAGTGAGCGCCACCAACAAGGCCAAACGCTGCCGCTGGTCGCGGAGACACAAGCGTCTTCCACTTAACAGCTGCTCTACAAAGAGCCAGAACTGTGTTTGCTTTTGCTCTGTATGAGGTAGAATATGTCATTCCAATGCCTTACACTCACCAGCCTCTTTATTAGAAAATTACCTTGTAGGTGCAACTTTGGAGGGATACAGTCAGAGTCACAGTGCATCTGTTCCCATGCACTGTGTTTGTCTAGGTCTTCATCACTAATCAGTTTCTAACCACAGCAACCACTCTACTGTGTGGATATCACTGGCCTGTGGCCCACACTCATTTCCATTAATGACACTTAAAAGTAAGTAGATGTTTCTAATAAAGTGGGTGGTAAGTGTATGAGTTTCAAAAGAGGAAAAATAAATCATCCAGTCATAATGACAGCATGTCGTTTACAGGAGTCTCCTAGGATGGTATTTGAGAAAGCAGTGCTTGTTAGAAAAAAGAATCTAGAACAGGACTTCAGGAAATATGCACTCAGAATCTAGAACTGTTCCGAGATAGAAAGAGCAGGAAGACATGAAGGACGTTCTTATTGTAGCTGTGAAAGAAAACATCAGAAGTACAAAACAGAGCAGATTCCGCGATCAGGAGTGAAAGAACAAACTGAGAAGCAGAAACAGGTCAGAACAGCCAGGTGGGGTCAGGAGTTACCCAGGAGCACAGTAATAGTTTGGCCTTTGACCCCATGGCCCAGCCCACCTCAGTCTTCTTCTGTGAGTCGGTCTTTATCAGACGGCTGTGTTTTCATCTCAGCTCTCTGGGCTTTTGCCTCATAAAGCTCTCTGGTACTGGCCCTCCGGAAGAAACCACACTGGGGGTGGGGAGGAGGAGGAGGGTTTAGACAATAATCAAACACAACGCTAAGGACTGGACAGGATGAGGAACCAGCACAGATGAACAAAGGTCAAACCCAGATCATCAGCTATTAATATGGTTGCCTTATGCAAACCCTGACACCGTATAATGGATGATCAGCACAGCATTCATCTCATATGTTTAGTAGAATAAATAAACACAACTATAATTAAAACAGTCAGACTCACTGAGTATGGTACAGTAAACACTGAGTATGGTACAGTAAAGCACCTTGAATTGTCTTGTGTATATTATACACTAAATAAATAAACTTGCCTTCCATACAGTATAGCACCGTAGGTCTATTTGAGACTAATTTGATGTTATGTCTATTAAAAACTAGTGTACGATATTGTCTCTGTGAATCGTGTTTCTCTACTGGGCTGAAGTGGTAAAACATGCTCACCTTCCATAAGAGCAGGCTGATGAAGGTCAGCAGAAGAACTCCAGCCAGTGCAGACACGATGATGATCCACAGAGGGACCTCATGTCCAGCCTCGAGCTGCCCTGTCGCTGTTATCTCCACAGAGAACTGAGCAAAGGGAAGAGCCTCAGGACCAAAGAACTACAGAGTTTAGGGTTAAGCCTGCTGCAGCACACTTGATACCACACCCTAGGTCATTACCACACACTTGATACCACACCCTAGGTCATTACCACACACCTGATGCCACCCTAGATCATTACCACACACCTGATACCACCCTAGGTCATTACCACACACCTGATACCACCCTAGATCATTACCACACACCTGATACCACACCCCAGGTCATTACCACACACCTGATACCACCCTAGATCATTACCACTCCATTATGAGCCAATCTACATGTGTTGTAGAAAACACTACAGAGCTGAGAAAATACTACAGGCAGCAGTGGCTCCAAGATGTTTATATGTCATATATTCATACTAAGCAGTAAGACACTTACAGAAGCATATATAATATTTACATATATAATATTAACATTTACTGAGTGGCTGTGCTCACTTTATTTAAAGTGATTGAGAGAAAGATAAGAGATAAGAGAGAAGGAATGTACCGTTACACTGGCTGTTCGGTTGTCCATCCTGATGGTGTGTTTCTCTGTGATCAGCTTCAGACTGGCCTGGCCATAAACATCTATGGCTGAAACCTCTCTGTAATCCTGCAAACACACAGCTGCATGTCAGCACTCCATCACCTTTATTAACAGATATTGCATTAAAAGTAACAAACAGTTTGATAGTACTAGGAGATTCTCTATGCATTAAATGCATTTGGTAAGAACTCTGGACTGATGCTGTCTGTTGTGATGTCTACACCTGGGGAGCTGAGCCGCCTCCCCCAGGGCCAGTCATCAGCCTAAGCCCCGCCCACACCACTCAGCTTTAATGATTTACTCTAGTGTGAACAAATGGGAGCATGTAGGTAGACACTATGTGGGTAGCAATTGTTGTTAGCTAGTGTTGGTACACAATGTACACTGTGTATACCTCACAATGTACACTGTGTATACCTCACAATGTACACTGTGTATACCTCACAATGTACTGTGTATACCTCACAATGTACACTGTGTATACCTCACAATGTACTGTGTATACCTCACAATGTACACTGTGTATACCTCACAATGTACACTGTGTATACCTCACAATGTACTGTGTATACCTCACAATGTACACTGTGTATACCTCACAATGTACTGTGTATACCTCACAATGTACACTGTGTCCAAGTTTATGTTTGTTATATTTGTTTGTAATAGATTGTTATATGTAGAAAGACGTGTTGCGTTTATGTAAATGAGCTGAAGTGTTAAAGACGGTGTAAAAAGCACCCTAAAAAAAATTAAATTTGTTTAAATTATTCAGAATTACTTGCATGGGTTCAAGCATGTACAGTTTCATGCAAGCACAGGTTCATGCATGCTCAGATTCATGCATGCTCAGGTTCATGCACGGTTCATGCATGCTCAGGTTTCTGCATGCTCAGATTCATGTGTGCACAGTTTTATGCACATACATACTGTTCATAAATGTACAGTTCATAACTATGATTCTCCCTTCTTCTGCTGTTTAGCTGTCTAAGCAGTAGCTGTCAAGTGTGCTCACTGGAATATTAGGGCCACTAATATAATACACAATACTGAGTGGTGTTATACAATTCTGAGTGGTGTTTATCATATGTTTTATCATATATATGTTTTATCTGTCTTGTTTTTTGTTGTAAGTTTGTTACATTCTTAATCATGCACATTATATATAAGCAAACATTTATGGAGATTTATCATTTGCTCCCTGAGAGCTTCAGGATATTTTGATGGCGTGGGAGGGAATGTGAGCGTCTGACCTCCAGCATGGTGCTGTTCCACAGACGTGCTCGGACCGTCACCGTGGCAGCGTTGGTCATGTTGTGTAACGGACAGTTAAAGGTCTGACACCACGCTCCACCCGTCCCACAGCTCTGCAGGAGGAAGTGGGTGAGGGGGAATCAGCTCTTCAGTCTCCTCATATCACGTCAAGGTCGCTGCACGCCAGTCATTTAAAGATGTGGAAAAGTCTTATGTCTGAGCAGGTTGCCTAGCAACTAAACAACAAAATTGCGGAGGGACCGATGAACTGACCAGGGAGGCTCTCTTGCGGCCTGGCGGCAGGTTAAGAGAGGACTGTGCTACGGAGCGCACAACCACCGCAGAACCTTCATCCTCACGCTTCCTCCGCTCATTCTGACGCTCGGACACCTAGCAACAGCACAGCAGGCACATCTGGAGCAGTGGTGTCGGACACACACCAGTAAAGAGCTCTGACATTTTAAATGAGGAGACTTTATTATTAGATGCATCTTCAGCCAATAAGATCAGAGAATAAGTATCATTCTGTGTTATTCTTTTTTTTATTTGTCCTTGATTGAACACTTGCCGTTCTTTCTCTCCTCTGTGCGTGGGTTTGGGGTTCAACCAAGAAACTCTGTGCTCTACAAAATCAGAATGAAACATTCCCCTGTCTCACCACTAGGTTGAGTGGGTTCTACACTAACAGTTAACAAACATCTCCTGTCTCACCTCTAGGTTGAGTGGGTTCTACACTAACAGTTAACAAACATCTCCTGTCTCACCACTAGGTTGAGTGGGTTCTACACTAACAGTTAACAAACATCTCCTGTCTCACCTCTAGGTTGAGTGGGTTCTACACTAACAGTTAACAAACATCTCCTGTCTCACCACTAGGTTGAGTGGGTTCTACACTAACAAACATCTCCTGTCTCACCTCTAGGTTGAGTGGGTTCACAATGTTTCCCGGTGGAGCACAAACTTTGTTTGAGGTTCCTGTCATCTTGATTTCTGACAGGTACAGAAGCCACTTCCCATTGTCCACCTCAGTGGGCCACTTAAACTCCACCTGCAGATGACCCAGATCCACAAGAGGTTTTCCGTCCACATTCACCTGCAGAGGAAGAATGTCAGCACCAGATAGCTGGGAATTATGGGAGATGTAGTCTATGACTGTATTACCCACCCTAAAGCTGAACTCCACTGGGCTTCCGATATCTCTGGTGGCTTTCATGGCTGATTCACCCACTACTTTCCCACTGAACTCAGTCTGAACTCTTTGGGGAACACTGGAGGAGAACACGCACACACACACACACACACACACACACACACACACACACACACACACACACACACACACACACACACACACA
>JAOYMR010000556.1:0-11390 GCA_025802075.1 Tenebrosternarchus preto
CCTCCCCCCGCGCCCTTTCTCGGCTTCCCCCGGGGGGGGGGGGGGGGGGCCCCCCCCCCCCGCTTTTCTGGGACTTCTTTAACAATATATGAGTGGGCTATTGTCACTTTTTGTGATTTAGTTTCATATCAAATTCATACAGTGGGCTTTAGTAAGGACCTATATGATCTCAGGTTATAAATAAATAAATGTAATTTATTATTTTTTTGTAAAGTACCTGTTGAGCTGTTCCAAACACTATTTCTTATGAATAATTAAATTACAGAAATTACTTTGAAATTAATCCGTTTGAACTTTGAAATGCTTTTGAGGATTTCTTTTGCTCTTTGTTTAAAAAAAATCCAAATCCCTTTTAAAGGAATAAATATAAAATAAAGTTAAGAAAGAGGTTTTGGATCGAAGGCTGTGGATTAGTGTGGCATCTTTCTTGGAAGTCCTGTTTGAAACAATGCAACAAAAACACACATCACCAGGCTCTTCTCTAGCAGACATTCACTTCAGCTATTCTCACACCACCAGGTGTTAATGAAACTTCTGGGAACCGAGCTAATTTTCTTCCTGACTGCTCTATGGGTGTTTGAACAGCTGCTGGCATTTGATAGAACGAAAGGCTCAGATTGAGGCAGAGGTGAGTGGAACAGAATATCTTTACTGTCATCGCAGGTGGAATGTAAATACAAAAATACAAATATTGGCGAACTGTGGTGCATTTATAGCAAAATATATGTAGTTCTGAGGTGTCAGCAATGAGTAGATGATTTACAGTTTAAAGAGAATAAACAGTAAAACAACAGACAGTAGTAAACATTAGATAGTGAATGTGAACATTATCGGTGATGCACATTGTTTAATGCAGCAGTTCTTGATTGAAAGTGCAGATTATGCAAATATGCAAAATCGGTACAAATACACAGTAAGAGTTTTTGGTATTAGTACTGTATTTGTATCAAGCGTAAAACAGCAGTGGTCCTCACAGAAACACCCAGTGGAAAATGGATTCCTGTTACATAGTTTGTTTGTAGCTTACTGCTGTGGTGCAGTGAGTGTGTGCACGTTATTTGTTGTAGAGAGATGTGTGTGTTAAGAGTCTGGTGTGGGGTGTAGTGGTTCAGTGGATATGAAGGATTCTTCAGGGACGGATTCAATGTGGCTTTTTGGCTCTGGGAGAAAAAGGAGCAACTGCAGAGCTTTCCCATACTGTGCAGGGATGCCATATATGTGGATGCTCTTTGTGGTGCAGTGGTAGAAAGTCTCCAGCAGCTACTGGGCCAGGCCTGTTTTTTTTCCCAGCATCTTCAGGAAAAACAGTCCTTGTTGTTTTGCCATGTGTGGTCTTCTGAGATGTCCATGTTCTCCACCATGTCTCCGTTGTGGAATGGAAGATCGTTCCATGACATCTCAAAGTTGATGTTTAGCTCTTTGGTTGTGATGACGGGTATGAAAGTGGAGAAATAATCCACAAATAGCATCCTGACGTACATGCACTGTTTCTCCAGGTGAGCCAGGTCAGTGTGAAGATCAAGGGACCTCCATGGATCTCTTGCTCCAGTATACAAACTGATGTGGGTCTAGGGAGACAGGGATGGTGGCTTTGATGTGAGACAGCATTAGTCTTTTGAAGCACTACAGTGTTTGGGAGAGCAGCCGGATAATGGTTGTTCAGGTTGTTAATGTTGGCTTTCTTTGGCACTATGATAGCAGACTTTAGGAAGAAGAATGCACTTGAGAGATGAAGACAGGTTGAAGACCTTTAAATACCTATTTTAGCTGTTCAGTACAGTTCTTCCACACCCATCCTGGATTGATCTGAACAGCTTTCCTTCCAGTACACATAATGGCAAGAAAAGCGACATGTTTCCCTGTGGTAACATCTGAGTGGTGAGCTGAATGTGTTCAAATGTACCTATAGTTTAACTCATGAAGCTCCTCCATCAGGTGAGGAATAGATACTGAACCTTTGGTTCTTTTATGGTTTCTGTCCCTGTTAGTGTCCCTTCATATGTGTCTCACCATGTCTTTGAGAGCCGCTAAACATTTTGTAAGATGGACCACATACACAGTCCTAGTCGAGTGTTTGTGTAGTGATTTGAGACTTGCTGAAAGAGCTGAGAAAACATGATAAACGTTCAACATGAACACATTACATGACTTTCAAATCTTAACACTCATGTGGACATGTGGACATTTGTGTCTGCTTCACTTAAAAAGAAACAAATCCCCTTTATTTAGTGAATCAGATTACAGCTTTGAGCACTCCAACATCATTACATGTTGACATGTTAATATATTAAACTTTTTATATTAGTCTAACACATATTTTATTTTTAAGCTGTTGTTTTTTTTATACAATACATTTTGGTTCTAGCATCCTGATGTACAAATCCAACCAAAAAAAAAAAAAAAAAGATTTTTGCCCTGAGAGTACTGGGTTGTTTAGTAAATGTCAGCATAAATCTCAGGGGATGATTTAACCTTCTGCCAGGAATAAAGATGCCTTGAGGTAATTCTTCTGACTCTGGAGGTTCTGTAATGTGTAGAAGCCTATTTTTGTTCTTTGAGTATGTCTGTCTGGATGACTATGGATTTCTAGATTTATTTGTTTATTCTCTTACCCAAACCCGCATGAAGTAAAAAAAAAAAAAAAAAACAGTGTAAGTTATGAGTTAACCCCATAGACTCCTTGGCTAGCTATGTTTTGCTTTAGGGTTAGCTCAGTGGTTAAGGCACTTGACTAGTAATCAAATGATTACTAGTTCAAGCTGGACCTCTACTAAGTTGCCACTGGTGGTCTCCCTTAACCCTTAGTTGCTCAAGATGTAACCAATTGTACGTTCCTTTGAATAAAAGCGTCAGCTAAATGTAAAATGAAACCTTCTTTTTCTTAGATTCCTTGATTTTATATTATTTTTTTATATGTACACTCAGTACACTGATATCTCAGTAGAGCCTCATTAAATATTCTTGAGTGTTATTATAGTGTATAATAAACCTAAGAACTTCCCCAGATCACCAGATATGAGGTTATATTGCTTTACTGAGGCTCAGAGTTTTATATGTTATTATTCTGCACTCTAGCCTTCCCCAAGTAGTGTGATGCTTATGTGGAAAATGAACAAAGTGAATATGGCGAAACTTCTACCAAGGTTTGGTGGGAGACTTTCAGAAATGAGAAAAAAAATCATTGAATCTAAGTGAATATTAATGCATTCAAAAGGTCAACAATTAACCATGTGCAGTTTAGGCCTTCAGAAAAACAAATAGAGAAGGAAAAAGAGAAGGAATTTGTGCCCCCTGCATGCATTAAGTGCAGGTTAGTTTAACTGTGCTTTCGCCCGGATGTATGTTTGTGTGTGTGTGTGTGTGAGTGAGAGCTTGCACAGTCGTAGATCTCTGTCTGTCTCTCCCTATATCTCTCCCTCAATCTCTTTGTCTCTCTCTCTCATCCTGCTACTTTCTGTGCAGGAGACAGATCCATAAGATTACATGATTCAGTGGCCTGCCGTCTCTCACTCGCTTTGGAAAACTTAAATATGTTCAAATAAAATCAATCTACGCAATGCAGTATATGGCTGGATCAAAATTCTGATGGGTTTTATTATCTATGAAAATACCCAAACACTTAAAACAAACTTTTCTTCTTTGTACTCCACTTTTCGTTGACCCTTTTTCGGCACTTCTGAATGAAATAATTTTCCTTGGTGCATCTTTGATGAGCTCGTTCATGAAAGAAAAAATGATGTGGCAGAGAAAACTTCACTACCTGGACAGAGGGTGGCGCTATATCACTGCCTTTAACCCTTTTTGTGTGCATTTTGAATGTAGGTGAGTCACACCCCTGAAGTTGCTGTGTCAGTCAGCTTTTCTCTCCCTCATTTTAACTCAGTGGATTAATGCTTTCAATTGGGAAGGTAATAATGTTTCCTTCTCACCTTACACCATACATACAACATAATGGCTCCAACCCCAGAGTGCATGTCCTTGAAATTTCAAGAAGTCTTATAGTAATGTGTCTTTTATATTTCTTGCACTTGCAATTTATGGTATTTATGGTACTTTTATAGGGTACTATCCGAAGTTATATTGGTTAGAGGGTACTATCCAAGTTCACCATTGGCTGTCTATATCTACCTACAATTCTGTATCTTAATTAGGATACGCCAAAAAGAAGTTGGGCGAGAGGCATTCAGTTAGGACATGAGTTCTATATTTCCTGTTCTATAACCACTGGCAGCTGGAACAACTGAATTGCCCTTTAATTACATGCTAATGATAAATACCTTAATGACATGAGTAAATTGGTTGATTGTTTTTTTTTACAGTTTCGGTTAATCTTTTTTATTTTGTCTTCCTTACTTTTTCACTTCAGATTTGTTTCATTTAGCTTTCGTCTATAACTTTAATCTATAACTTCAGAATCATGTTTAATTAAAGGTTTTTCGTTCAATTAAAAATGAGCTCTAGCAAAGGCAGTATGTACGTTATAGATTATAAACAAATAATCTGTAAATGTAGCACTGGGAGACTAAATCACACAGGTTGCCCTAAAACAATCTCCAAACTCAAGCCATGCACCAGACTTGTTTCCCCTTAGGGCAGGTAGAAGGGTTCATGCAGTTATTATTTCAGGACATACTATGAAAAGAAGGTTTGGACTTCTTGTGCTGTCAGCTAAATGTTCTTTAATACCTTTTGTAGCACCTGCTAATGGACATAGTTTATCATTAAACTGCACACGGCATACATTTTTTGAGAGTGAGAGAATGAGAAGGGTACATAGAGTACTTAGTTTAAAATTAATGTTTAATGTTTACAAGAAGTTGATTCTTGTCTGTTTATTTAGTTCAGTCTGTCTCATTTAGTTTGATTAGCCTTTGTATTACCGTCCTTGTGTCTTTTGGTTTTATTGCCCATATTTTGTTTCAGTTTCAAATTTTGCTTGTTTCCTGAGTGCAAAAAGTTTTCAATAAAAGTCTTCGAAATCTTCCTTGGTGCTTGTGCTGCTCTGGTGTCAGAAGTGAGATGGAGCTGTCAAGCTTGAAGAAACTGAGCAGAGCATCAAGAAATGTAACAGCAGACAGCAAAGATGATGCTACAACAGTGTCTGGGAACCACATGTCCCCGTACCACACTACAACAGCATTTGGAAACCACAATCCACACAGCTACAAGTGACTGATCAGCACTGTGGCTGGATGATGGCTGTGGCCATGATGTCTGGTGCTGAGGCAGAAGGTATCACAGGTGCTTCGTACTTCGATTTGCCATCGGAGCAGCACGACAACATGAACCTGGACCTGCATCGCTGTCTTGAGGAATGGAGCACCACCGCAGCTGCTCTTGGAGGGGTGAAGGCTACGGGTACCAAGCGTGCTGGCTCTGGAACCGAGCGTGACGGTGATGGCTGCACAGGAAAAGATAGCGCTGTGTTACTTCCTCATCATGATGTTCCCAGAGGAGCTGTGATACTACATGCAGCTCACCATGCCTCTAAGCTGCTGTTACCAAGGCAGAGAGAATGGAACTCATCGTTTGTGCTGAGACACCATGGAGGGTTACACAGTGCTACGGGAGAGACTGGTGTGCTGGCGGAGAGGAAGGCATGCAAGTGGAACTGTCAGTGGCAGTGAATGGCAAAACAGAGGCAGAGTGTTGGCATTCCCGGGCAGCATCGCAACCCACTGTTCATGGGTGAAGCGACCAGTGTTGGAGGAACCGAATGTGCACCATCATAGCCAGTTGGTGGATTGTTGGGTACAGGGGGGGCAGCACGCATGAGCAGCACCCTGGCCAGCGGGAACAACGTAGCGGAGAACGTGGAGAGCATGGTGGGTAGAAGAGGTGGGCGAGAGGGGTGCCTGCTGTTGTTATGGCCCCAGACCTACAGGAGAGGACTGGGGGGCACCTGCTGTTGAGGAGTGGGCACAGCAAGGGCTGGCCTGGAGTGGCATACACCTACTTGCTTCGGGTCCTGTATAAAGGGGCCACAGGCGATGCATAATGCTTTGGGGGGGGTGGGAGGGGTAGTATGGGCGGGGCTGAGTAGCATCCACCAATGGCGAAAGAGGGAGGGGAGTGTTTACATGAAAGAGCTTGTTATGAGCTTATACGTCTTTGGACTCTTCTTCCGCACTGACAGTACAACATAAATAAACTTTCAACTGGATTGAACTGAGTATTTTTTTTTCTGCTGTCCTCATCATTGCAGTACAGTCATTCTAATGCAAGAGACAATTTCACTTTGAAGACTCCACTAGTTTTTTTTTTTTCCTTTACTGAGAGTTTAGTGAAGAAAATAGCATTTTATTGCATTTGATATGACAGCCATACAGTTTGATTTACATATGTCAGATTTTGGCAATACCTGGGTGTTTTTTTGTGGGGTTTTTTTTAGCTCTATTATGGTCATTCTGTTGAAACATCATCTCTGTCGCCTCTAAATCAGCACTCTAAAGCCCAGAGCACGTGGAGAGTTCTGCCAGTGTGACTGTCCAGAGTGACAGAAACGGAAAAGAAATCCTTGATGTCTGCTTGCTGTTTAATCGCAGACCTCTGCAGCTCCACTTTTCACATAAACCTCCCCAGCTTCCAGGCTCAAGAGGGGAGGGGGGGATTTCTGCTCACTCAGAGAAACTCTGGGGTAATCCTTACAGAACTGTCACAGTAAAGGGACATTTTCTGTAGCAGTCAGTAAAACGCCATCATTGCTGGAAGTGTTCATCAAAGTGTGTTATGCCTCCAAGAAACGACATGAATGGCTTGTTTAAAGTAATGGCATTTTAGTTGATTCAGCATTTCAGGATTTCATATAATTCAATGATAAAATGAATGGAAAAAGAAGAAAAAAGAATTGGGACTAATATTAGGTGCACAACTAGTTCGTAAAGGCGATATATTGTACAGTGTGGAACACAGTGTGCAAAATACACATTGCGGTTTATCATCAGCGAAATGACAGGGTGTAGCACTTTGATAGTGAAAAGAAGTGAAGAGAAGACTGTCCATCAGATCAACTCTTCACCAAAGCTTCTGTAGTAATGTGGTTATCATTCTGATCATGGTCACTACACTGCAACTGGGCACTGTTCAGACTTCATCCTGGACTGTACTTGTACGACCAGGTGTTCCCTCAGGAATAAAGCCTCTGGTTTTACTATGCAGACTTTCCTGTTCATGGCTGTAGGGTTACCGCACTGTACAGTGTTATAGCTAGAGAGAACCAGCTCCCATGGAGGTGGTAGTCATTCAAAAGTGCCTCTTTTTTTCCTGTGACCTCTTTAGACACCACAAGAAACCTTTATGGACTCTGTTATGTGATTTCTTCCACACATCCACAGTGTTGAACCACATTTAACACTGATCTGTGCTATGGCCAGTGTCACCACTGTTGACACTGTTCTAAATCACATTTCAACTGTTATCAGTCAGTCAAGTTACATAACGCTTTTAACAACACCTTTGGATGTAGCTTTTTCATACTTCACAAGTCTCTGGGTCTAGATCCCTAATGAGCAAGCCAAGGCCCGACAGTGGTAAGGAAAAACTCAAAGAAATAGGGAAGAATTCTAGGGAGGATCAAGATTCAAGAAGGAACCCATCCTCCATTGGGTGGCTCAGCTAGTTTTATATCATTATTTCAAGTCATTTCAGTGGGGATGTGGAGCCTTAGTTAGACCAGCGAGTCTAGGGTGAGTGGGCAGTTTCTGACAAGGTCACATATTGGCAGCATTGGTTCATCTCCTGGCAGCATCAGTTTGTCTGGCAGGACTGGATAGTTTTCTTGCATGTTTTGCTACTGAAGAGCATTATCAACTCCAATGTTAACATTATCTGTGCAATAGTTTGCAAATAAAACAGAAAGATGCAGATTAGGTCTGCAAAAATGAAAACCATGTGAACAGTTCATATACAGTAGACATGCCAGTGATTAGTATTTATCTCTGGCAAGTTGGGACCAGAGGGTGACCACAGTACTGAGGACTCTCCGAGAAAAACCAATGTCCCGTTATGATGTAAATATACTCATCCCGTTTCTTTTGTACTCATTTCCGCAACCTTGGACTACTAGTTTTGAGAAATAGCAATGATGTATTATTTTGCCCCAAATGCCCCTTACGTGCCCCAAATATCCCTTATTTTTGAAGCCCGGTATTTGTCTGCAGTTGGAAATGCACAAGGTCTTCTGACTGACTCACAGCGCTTCGGCCGATACGCAGCGTGTCCGACACATTTCTGCTTTGTCTGTCACCGACGGTGCCAGCTCCACCTCAAGAACTGCAGAAGGCTGACGGAGTTATTCTCATCTCCTAATGTGGTGCATTTCTTTTTGTTATCTTTGTTCGTTTTGTTTTTCTGGCCGTATGTTTTGATGCGACGTGAAGACAGGACTTGCTGGGAGCAGGTTCTCACTGTCCTCGCTGATTCACCCCATGCTGAGCCATTTGGACGTACGTCCAGGACCAGGCTACAGATCTAGTACGACATCGGCCTGCCTCCACGAACTCACCCGGAGAGTAGAACTATTTCGGGACATACCATCTTAATCTGTAACAGGCACTGTTGGGAAGCTGTCACGCTGTGTTTTTGCACATTCAGTGGAGCAGAAGACTGGCTTCAGCCCCAGGGCATTTGCCACGTGCGTTGTACTGCTGTTTTTATACAGTTGTTCATTGTACTGTGTAATCTTTCGAGCGATTGGCTGTTAGAAGAGCAGCCGTTGCGACTGCCAGGCCACACCCACCCAACCTTTCTCATCCTGTGACAAAAGAGATGCTTAAGTCATTACCATGATAACCTCGTTTGCTCTAAAACCAAATTAACAGGTGTGCCCAGTTTGAAATGATGGGTTGCAAAGGAACAATTTCAGGCCAAAGTGGTCCTAACTAGATGCTTGAAACGGCATAATGGTTTTCCCAACACTGCTGTCTGGAATATGTCCACTCTGGGACACCGTGACCAGCATCCATGTGAAGCTTGTAGTCTAGTTCATATAAAACCCCCGGAAGATAACCAGGCCAACGAGGCCAGATTGGATTTGTTGAACCAAAGCGGTTCTCATTTCTCCTACTGAGGAAATCTGCATGTGATTTGTTACCTCTCCCAGTCATGTTTTTTAATTCCTTCAGCATCTTATATTCGATCTTAATGAGCAGAACTGATATTTCTTGCAGGGGTGATCAGATCTTGTCCTAGTGTGTCTCCGCTGATGAAAGGCTTTGATAATGAGGTGAGGAGATGAATATAGCAGCCTCCTACCCTCCTTCAAGAGCAAAGACCTGCATATTTAACACCTTACATGGTATCGCGCTCCTGAAAATGGTTTGACGTATTAACGAATTTATTCATTATTCTCATAAATGACACATTTTAATTTCATGTGCCTGTGGTCTGTCCTATTTACCAGGATTACCTGCCGGTTAACAATGATTGGAAGAGGCACGGGAAGACGCCATTTTAGCTCGCAAAGTCTTAAACTGCAAACACAGAGGATGCAAGATAACTGTCACAGCAACATTACACAGCAACATTACACCGCAGACTGAATCTCTCGATGCATTATGAATATAGCTGAGAGATGCTGGAAACCATGACCCCCACCCCACCCCCCACTCCCTCCCAACACACACACACACACACACTTTGAGACATTCATCAAACTTGCAGATTCTGGGAACAGCACAAATGGCTTCGACATCCCCTGTGCTGGTCTCACTTGCATCCTTTGGCTCACTTGCATCTTGTATCCTTTGGCTGTTTGGCTCTAACTTTCCTGGTGCCTTATGAACACCTGAAGGCTTTATCACACTCACACTCCGCGCCCTGCCAAACAACACTGGATCTGTCCTTCCAGATTTAAGCACTGAAATATTCCAGCAGGACCCAGTAGGATTGTGTATGGTATTTCCCACATGTTACCACCATTTCTGCCGTGCTAAAAGCAGCTTCTTTCCCACACTACATTTTAAGTGGAAGCACATCAGTTATTTTTAGTAGTAGATGTAACAGCTCTGGTTAAGCTCCAAATAGCTTTTGTCACACCACATTTCTAACTGTTCCTGGAGTGATGCTGGATATAATTTCAGTTGTTTTACCATCTCTTAAGTACACTGCAATGACTGAGATGTTTTGGTGACTTTTATTAGTACAATGTGATTCATTATGTAAACAATTTTCTGAGTCATTAATAGATGTTATAGATGAAGTCAACTGGCTTACTATTCCATGAATATTCATCTGTTATCTCTTACCATACTATGAATATTCATCTGCAATTTCTTACTAAATGCCCCCTTGCCTTTTTCCTGCATTCCATTTTAATCATAGTACATCGATTGGGAAACGAAGAGGCACTCAAGCGTTTCTGCATGGTCACACTAATAACGGCAGCGGTCATTTGTAGAGGCTGATGAAAGATCGTAATAAAGCTTCGCTAGAACTGTCCGCTCTTTTTTCATAAACACATGGACGCTTGATGAACTGCTGATACTTCACTGACCACAGAGACTGAAGTCAAGTCAGAGAGTCTTCCAGACTGAATGAACAATGATGTTTCTGTGTGTAAATAATGTTTTTGAATTAGTGAATAAATTCTTAAGTTTAGGACAAATGTATTGTGAAAATTAACATATGTGCTGAACTTGTAAAAAACAATCAGTGTCTGTGAAGGGCAATCTTAACATTTTTTGCATTTTAGAAAACCTACTGTCAAAGCATTGCTTTTATTTGATCTATGTGGTTCACATTCTATGTGGATTTTTTTTTTTTACATTTACATTTTGACCACTAGAGGGCTGTCGTTCAAAATCTGCCAACAAATTCAAGACGAAACACGATCATATTACCTGTCTGCTACAGGATTCGAGGGGACAGCTGTCACCAGCTGGAACTTACAGAAGCTTTGACAGTAACATTTTGTTAAACTGTCAAACTAAACCATACCGTGTGTGCAGTGCAAAATCTGATTACGGGCAGATTTATTCCGCAAACTTTCTTGCTCATAAATGTGGATTAAAGCACATTAGTGTGAATGTTGCAATATGTAGTAATGTCATATACAACTAACTCTTAATGCTACTAGAAAATGCAACATTATTTAACCAACTGTGAAAAGGTTTTAAATATTTCAGTGCCTGTGTCAACAAGCCAATTCATTTCTGAGAGGCAGAGTTCTCTGAGTAGCATCAGAGCTTCAGCCCCAAGGAGAAAATGCGTATATCAAGCAATGTGTGTATTTCATAACACATCCAGAATGTTTCATTTTAACCTTTGTGAGGTCTTTGGGTCTGTGGGACCCAAATTTGGGTCTGTGGGACCCAAATTAAAAATTTCATAAATTTCATAAAAGATTTCATAAAAATCCCATATTAAAAATTTAGCTTAATAAAAAATAATAC
>JAOYMR010000558.1:0-11380 GCA_025802075.1 Tenebrosternarchus preto
TCTCTCTCTCTCTCTCTCTCTCTCTCTCTCTCTCTCTCTCTCTCTCTCTCTCTCTCTCTCTCTCTCTCTCTCCCATTAAAGTTACATTTATGGCATTTAGCAGTTGCTTTTATCCAGATTGACTTATAAAAGTGCTTTAGTTGTCTACTCAGTGTCCTTAGCACAAATAGGTTTGAGTCCAGAAATAGCTTTAACCAAGACACTGCCAGAGCCAAGAGAACCCCAGAATGGCACATATAATACAAAACTATGCAACACAACACTGTTGAATGCATCACAATTAAAGAGCAATTTATAAGGTTAGTCATGAGACATGCAAAAACAAAACACCTTTTTGTGCTTTCCGAAGGCGTGAGAGTTTATTTCAGCAAGGACAGGGAACAGCGTTGATTACCATCTCCCGTGAACCTACAAGGACAGCAGGACAATTGGGGTTGTACTCGAAGCTCAAAGGCCTTGAGGAACAGATCGGGTTTTGACCATTGCCATCAAGCAGGAGGCAGCAAGTCTTTTTGGGCCTTGTTGGAAGCAGCGGGGTGTTAATCCTGATGTGTGTTGCTACATGATGACAGCAACGTGATCGGAATACTGGAGCATCGAGGGAATGTTTAGGAATGTTGAAGACCATCCTTGCTGCACCATCCTAGAACTGTGGCGAGGATCTTGATTACAGGAAGACCCAGCAGGAGACGCCATAGTCAAGCCTGGAGACAACGAGACCTAACAAACACTTGAACGGTCTCCCTGGAGATGAGGAGAGACCTAACAAACACTTGAACGGTCTCCCTGGAGATGACGAGAGGCCGAAAAACCACCTGGACGGCCACCATGAAGACAATGAGAGACTAAACAAACACCAATCACTCCATCTGAGAATGTGAGAAGCCATGGTGTGAATTCTCCAACCAGGAGGAACCCACATGACCAAGTGTTTTTTGTGACATGAGTTGAGAATGACAGCTGGTCATCCACAGTTACACCACTGCATCTCACATTCTCAGATGGAGTGATCGTTGAGTTCACAAGAAAGATGGAAAGACCCCTTTGAGAGAGTCTTTCTCCATCTCTCCCCCCACCTTCATCATCTCGTTCTCTGTCTGGCTTCTATAAGGGCAGCAGATTGGATAAATTCAAGTGTTTGGTTCCTGTCGAGTCCTGAAGAGAGCAGTCAGCAGTAACACACTACACCCACTACAGTGGACAGGAAGGAGAAGAGGAAGATGGATGTAGAGGAGGATGACAAGGAGAGTGGATGAAGAGGAATGGGAGGTAGAGGAAGATGATGAAGAGGTGAATACATGAAGAGGAAGATGTGAAAGGATGAAGAGGAGAATGATTAAGAGGGAGATGTTTGAAGAAGATGACGATGGAGAAAAAGATGGACGATGGGGAATATGATGAAGATGGGGATTGTTGAGGAGGATTAATGAAGATGATGATGAAGAGGAGGAGGATGAAGAGGACAATGAATAAGGAAGAAAATGATGAAGAGGAGGATGGAAGAAGCTGAGTTTTAGAGTTATAGATTTACACATCTCTGCTCTCAGCCAATATTACCTAAAGCAAGCAAATGTATTAAGATCTTCTAAGAACTAATAGATAATCTTAACAAACAGATCTTATTTAGGATAAAAGGGTTATGAGTTCAGTTCAACTGAATAATTATATCATACTATCTGTTGTATCTGTACTACAACTGATATATCTCTACTGTACCTGATACATCCTTATTGTAAATTATATTTCTGTACCATAAACCATGGATTTACTGGTGAGATTTGCTCATTATACTAATGAACTGTATATTGCAGAAACTGTAAAACGGACAATCAGCACCTTCCTGCCCTTCCATACTGTACCTCTTGACAACTGCGGCTCTAGGAGTAACCTGCTGGGCACCATCTTTGCTCTGTGATTGAGTCAGCCAGGAGCAGAATGGTGCGGGGAGTGGGGGGGCAAGAGGTAAGGCGGGGGAGAGTGTTGTGCATGGCCGTTAGTGCCCCTGGAGGGGAGGTAGTGCCGAGGCTGGTATCCTAGTGTTGAAACACCACCCAGACGATGCTGGGCCCAGCCCGCAGATAGAGTTAATCGCCTGTTCCGCTATCTCGCCTCCACTGGCTAATATTATAAAGTGATTCAATGGGATTTTAATTTTATTATTTTATAAGAGTCTCGATCTGTGTGTGTTAGAAAGAAAGAAAGAAAGAAAGAAAGAAAGAAAGAAAAGGACTTAATTTTATAGACTGTAGGACATGATGCAATTTTTGGGAAAGGTTCAGCTGTTTGAATAGTGAAGAACTGTGTGTATGTGTGTATCCCAGGCCCATAGTGAGTCATTCCATTCAATGTCGTATTGCTCTGGTAGGGTATCCTGTATGAATGTCGTATTGCTCTGGTAGGGTATCCTGTATGAATGTCGTATTGCTCTGGTAAGGTATCCTGTATGAATGTTGTATTGGTCTGGTAGAGTATCCTGTATGAATGTCGTATTGCTCTGGTAAGGTATCCTGTATGAATGTCGTATTGGTCTGGTAGGGTATCCTGTATGAATGTCATATTGCTCTGGTAGGGTATCCTGTATGAATGTTGTATTGCTCTGTACAGTTTCTCTACATCCCTCTTCTCCAGTATTCTGTTCTCAGTTTTCAGTGTACTGTCCTGTTTGATGCTGGCCCCTTTAAATGACCTGCTGGTGATATGTGACAGCTGGAGGTTGATTCCGCGTCTCTACAGCGGGAGTCATGTGTGTTTTCGGAGATGCTGTTGTCATGGTGAAGGACACACAGACACAGCGTCTGGGACGTGCTTTCCTGCAGCAAGCACTTTGTCCTTCCAAGAGTGGGAGGGACTGTCCTTCTCAGAGGCTTCCCCAGCCCACACACACACACACACACAGCCGTGCTCACTCATGTTCTCATCTGTGCTCATAACTATCCTTCTCCTACACACAACAGTCCATCGTTATACACACACACCCTCACAAACACATTCATCCTTCATTACTCTCAGCCTCCTGCGTTTTAACACTCTCCAATAATTCACTCTTGTGGGATTGATTTTGCTTTTTCCAATAGTTTCCTTAAATCACAAGTGAACTATGGTTTTGGGGGAAGGACATGTCATTCTGGACTGAGCGCCTGATCTCAGAGTATGTGCTCCATCAGGTTGTCAGTCACATAATGTCTGGTAATCTGTCAGGTGATCACTCAGGTGTTAAGTCGGTTGATGTGTTAGGTCATCATTCAGGTGGTGTGTCAGGTGATTTGTCATGTGATCAGTTAGGTGATATGTCATATGATGTGTTATGTGATTTATCAATCCTTCTAGGATTTCCCTCTCTTTTTCTGGACTGTTAATAAGCAACCAATCCACATCAATTACAGACTATACGCTAACCCTCACAGATCTGCCATACTGCATTTAATGCTGCCTTTGGGTGTGTGTTTGTGTGCATGCGCGGGGGTGTAAGTGTGTGTGTGTGTGTGTGTGTGCACATTTAATTCCAGCATGAAATTTTAATTAACACCAATATGACCCTTTTCCCCTGATACATCTCTGTAAAAGGAGAGGTGGAGCGGACAGAGGGAGGCAGAGGACTGAACAAACGAAGTGATACAAAGGGGAAGAGAGATGGGGAGGAGGAGATGAAAAGAAGGAATACTGGAAAGGGGTCAGAGGAGAGGAAAAGTGAAGCTGAATGTGCTTGGAGTTTTGGGAGGAGAGCCAAGAGGTATAGAGATGGAATGATAACCTAAAAAGAGAAAGAGATAGGGATGGATGGATAGATGGATGGATGGATGGATGGATGGATGGATAATAAATAACTCAAAGTCATAAATCAGATTCTGCATTTCCTTCTCAGCTCTGCCTTATGATGGAAGAGGTCAGGAGGGTAATGAGAGAGAGAGAGAGAGAAAGAAAGAGAGATCGAAAGAGAAAGAGACAGGAGGAGAAAGATACACGTATTTATTGCACCAGTTCAAAATAGCTTTTAACCAATACATTTTTTCCCCATTTTTATTAAATAGATTTTTTTCTTTGTTATTAAAGAAACTGGGCATCGTCATGAACATGACACACCATCTTGGTTTTCTGTCTGATAGATGAGGTCAGGAATGGAGGGATGAAAGAACAAGAGGAGGAGTGAAAGAGAAGGAGAGAGGTGGGCAGAGGGAGGGATAGAGATAGAAGGGGATAGATGGACGGGGAGAGACAGGCAGAGAGAGAGGGAGGTGGAGAGGAGGCACAGAGAGAGAGAGAGATACAGAAAGAGAGAGGAAAAGAGAGACAGAAAAAGAGAGAGGGAGGGAGGGAGGGAAGGATGGAGTGGTCCTGGGCCTACCTTCAGGCTGGGGGATTAGTAGCGGTACTTTGTAGGTCTGAGGGGAGATTAGCGACTGGCCGGGTTTGATTGGCAGCTGGTGGGGAGGCCTGGGTCAAACCTTTACAGCTGACGGATAGTTCTGTCTGCTGCAGCGAATCTCTCCATCTCTCTCCTCTCACTCATGCAAACCTCTCTGTTGGAACTGAAATATCACTCCAGAGCTGGCAGGTTTTACGCTGTACTCACTTCTCTCTCTCTCTCTCTCTCTCTCTGTGTTTGTCTCTCCTGTCTCCGTCTCTCTCTCTCTCGCTCTCGGTCTGTCTGTCTGTCTCTGTAGGATACGGCTTTGTTGATTTTGACAGCCCTGCGGCGGCTCAGAAAGCAGTCTCGTCCCTCAAAGCCACCGGAGTCCAAGCACAGATGGCCAAGGTAGGACCCAGGGTCTTCATTACTCCTCCTCATCCTCAGCTCAGCCCCTACAGGCGTGTGTGTGTGTGTGTGTGTGTGTGTGTGTTTGTGTATGTTTGGGTGGGTGTATTGGTGGGTGAGTGTACATGCAAGAGAGAGAGAGAGAGAGAATATAACAAAATCGATTTCATAAAGAATTGTTTACAAAATATGTTACCAGCTGCATCTCTTTGAATTATATTTGGATGAAAACATGCCTGGTTTTATACATTGGCATTAAAGGGAAAACACCAGCTTCTTGGCAAAAAAAACAATCTTCTCTTGCTGCTCCATATATTAGAGGAGATTTGCTCATTTATGTGATAACTCTCATCAAACCCTGCTCTGAAAACAACGGCCCGTGAACTTGGCACCAGGTCCTATGTCTGTCTGATGGCATGTCTGGCACAACCAGCACATGAACAACTGTCCATTTCCTTTCCTCTGTTGCTGTGTTTCAAATGTTGTTTTTAATCGAACGTTCGATTAAAACGTTTCAGAGATAAAAGCGAATCCAGAAAAGCAAATCCAGAAACAGTTACTGATTTGGTGATGATGGGAGAGATGATATTTCCCAGTCATGTTCAGCATAAATACTTCTGGATGGAGGTTTTTCAGTAGGTTTGGCAGAGGGAATTAAGGAGGAAAGAGACGTGAATCCCAGCAGCTTCTGAAAAACTAATCGCAGCAAAACTCATCACCTTGCCTGAGAGTCTCAAACCTGCATTGGTAGAACCTCACACCAGTATTAACACATTATGGAAGGTTAGAAATATGCATTTGATTACAATCCAGTACAGGCTCAAACAGCCCAGAATCAAGTTTACCACTAACGTTCCTGCTACAACAGAACAGAGGATCATTCTGTTACTCCTCACATAGATGATCCTCACATAGTTTATACGGAGGGTTTAGTTTTTAGAGTGGTGGGAGTGAGGGTTTAGTGTTTAGTGGGGTGGGAGTGAGGGTTTAGTGTATAGTGTGGTGGGAGTGAGTGTTTAGAGTTTATTGGGGTGGGAGTGAGGGTTTAGTGTACAGTGTGGTGGGAGTGAGTGTTTAGTGTTTAGTGGGGTGGGAGTGAGAGTTTAGTGTACAGTGTGGTGGGAGTGAGTGTTTAGTGTTTAGTGTGGTGGGAGTAAGGGTTTAGTGTACAGTGTGTTGGGAGTGAGGGTTGCTTTATTCAGTGGGAATGATTTTATTTTTTCCAGAAAATCTCTCTCTCTCTCTCTCGTGATTCCCTGTCCCAGCCCTGTCTCTCCCTACACTATTATCACCTCAGCTGTGGCATCTCCCCACTCACAGCACAGAGGAAAGTTTTGAAGGGCAGAGAAAAAGAGGGAGAGAGAAAGTGTGAAAAAAGAGAGAAAGACAGAGGGAGTGAGAGAGAGAGACACACAGCGAGAGAGAGAGAGAGAGAGAGAGAGAGAGAGAGAACACCACCACCACCACTGCATGTCTCTGGTGACTCTGATGGCTTCCCCTGTCTCGCTGTTCTAATTACACTTCAATCAACAGCATCATCACAGCATGAGGGAGATTATTCTGCACCAAACGGAGAGAGAGAGAGAGAGAGAGAGAGAGAGATTCAGCGAGGTGGGCGCGGTCTGCACTCAGGCCGTATTCTCATAAACACACTCCTGAGCAACTGTACAAAATCGCACTTCCTGTCTACCCCTCTCCAACTACCACCACCTCCCGCCAACAGCACACAGATGAAGCGCCCACCATCGCCAGCGAGAATGGGGGTAGTTAGTGGTGGGGTGGGGTGCTGGAATGGGGGGCATAAGCAGGCTTTTTATCATCACATGTGCAATCTGCAGTATAGTGGTAGTTTTAAACTGGAGAGAGGCAGATGAGTTCAGTCCAGAGGGAACCTGAGTTGCTGTAATCACAAGGTACGTCCCACACTTCCACTCATCAAAACCAAGCCTTTTTAATGGAAGATTCTAGATGCATTCTACTACATTAGTTTCTAGAGCCAAATCATTTAAATGACTACCTTTGCATTTTCTCCGATGATTCAAGAGCGATAGTTTGGATTGTATGACATTATACTGATGATAGTTTGTATATTCAGAACAGTATACTGATCAAATAATTTGGATTCTAGAGCAGCATACTGATCTGATCAGCCAAATGGCATAAATGTAAATAGTCTGGATTTTATGACATTATACCGCTGTGTCAGCCTGGATTCTAGAGCACGATGCTCATCTGATACTGAAGGTGTAATCCTTCTCACCCTGTCGTCTTATTTTCTGCTGTGTCAGAATCTTAAAAGCATTTTTTTTTCCAATTTGCTAAGCCGAAATGCAAACGAGACGCTTAATCTCATGTAACCAAACTCTCCGCAAAATCTGCGTCCCACGGCAGAGGGTCGCAGAAAGGGAGACTGTACCACAGGGGGATGAAGAGTGTCAGTCTGTAACAGCGACGTGCTGACTGGCCACTGCTGTTTCGGTCTGACACTCGGCTGCTCCCGCGTTTGCCACTGTCCGTCAATCTGGAGATTACATGAAGCCCCTCCTGCCAATATGATCAGGACAAATACTGAACTTGTATATTGTGCTTTAAGATTTGGGATACATAGATGACACACTGGAATCAGTTTTGTTTGCGCTGGACTGCAGTAGGTGAGGAAGCACAGCCATTGGACCAGGCTCAGCTCGTCACTCAGCAGCTGTCCTGTCCTCTCTCTGTCAGAGGCTGTGTGATCTTAATAGAGCTTCTTTATGACTGAGTGTTACATGCAATCTGGGAGTGTCAGGTAACTCAGCCGTTGTGTGTGTGTGTGTGTGTGTGTGTGTGTGTGTGTGTGTGTGTGTGTGTGTGTGTGTTTGTGTGTGTGTGTATGAGTGTGTGTTTATGGGTTGGGGTATTTCTGAATGAGTGAGTGGGGGGGGGGGCTGTGTTTCTGTGTATGTGGATATATGGGTGTGTGTTTGTGTTTCTCTGAATATGTGTGTGTATATACGTGATCTTGTGGTTGTGGGAAAGGAGGTGTAACATGATTAAAAGTTCTCCCTTTTTCTTTCCATCATCTCTGCTTTCTCCTTGTATGCAGCATTCTTGCACACACACACACACAGTCACACACACATACACGCACAGGGCTGAGAGGGTGTTAGTACTTTACGCCTGGTGATGTGATTAAGATTTAATGCTAATTCAGCTCCAAGTATCAGCTTGTAGACAGCTAGTCGGCTGAAACATAATGGTGTACATGCGCGCACACACACACACACACACACACACACGCACACATGCACACATACGCTAATGAGGAATGCAGAAGTAAATTCCACATTGTGTAATTGCTCTCTTCTCTCTCCCTCTTTACATATTTTATGTTTTACTGAATTTTAACCTCAATCTCTAAATCCTTTTCTTTTTCCATCTCTCTTTCTCTTTATCTCACCACCCCTTTCTTTTGACATCTTTCTCTTTCTTTGTAATGAGGTTGCTGGTACTTACCACTGCAGATCTCTCTACTTTGAGCAGTCTCACATTATAGCATATGTATGTGCATAGAACCAGGTTGGAGTGATAATTATCTGATGGTAGTGCTTCCACAATCAATGGTGTGTGTGTGAGTGTGTGTGAGCGTGTGTGTGTGAATAGAAAAGCAAATGTCTCCTCTTTGTTACAGTTTGATGCATTAGGAATTAAATGCTACCCAGAATGCTCTGGGGTTCTTCATCTCTGTGTGAATAGGCATAGCTGCACTGCTGCCTGTGTGCTGTGAGTGTGCTCTCTCTCATGTACTAAGGGTGCGCTTTGTGTTTGTGTGATTGCGTCGTAGGACGGTCTCTCTCACCCACTGCGAGTATGTTTTGTGATTGCATGACTACGTCGTAGGACGGTCTCTCTCATGTACTAAGAGTGTGCTGTGTGTTTGCGTGACTGCGTCATAGGACGGTCTCTCTCAAGCACTGCGAGTGTGTTTGTGTGACTGTGTCATAGGACGGTCTCTCTCACCCACTGCAAGTATGTTTTGTGTTTGTGTGACTGTGTCATAGTACGGCCTCTCTCATGTACTAAGAGTGTGCTGTGTGTTTGCGTGACTGCATCATAGGACGGTCTCTCTCAAGCACTGCGAGTGTGCTGTGTGTTTGTGTGACAGTACCCATGGTAACGGCTTTACCCTCCCTGTTATGAAACTAAAATGTGTCCTAAAGCAAATCAGGAGAGAAGATTAAAGTCCAAAAAAATGGCAACGTAAATGAAGGACACACCAGACCCAAACCTCTTACACAGTACCAGACCCAAACCTCTTACACAGTACCAAATCCAGACCTCTTAGTACCATGTGTATGTGTGTGAGTATGTGTGTGTGAGAGAGAGAGAAAGAGAGAGAGAATGATAGAGAGAGACCGAAAGAGAGAGGGAGAGAATGAGAGTGAGAGAGAGATTGAGAGAGAGCAGGTGTAGAGCTATTTTGAAAGGTCAGGTTCAGACAGGAGGTGGTAGATGCACTCAGGCGTAAGTAAAGGAGAGTTCTACTTAAACAGAGGCCATGGGAGGAGCTGACTGCTGGCATCTTCAGCAGCGTTTAGCGCTTCATAGCTTCATCAGCGGATTATCTGCATGTGTTTAAGGGTGGGCGTGTGGGTAATAGCCACTTAGTCCGACACTGAAGGGCTCTGGTTATTTATAACACCTGTCTAAACTCCCCCAAGTCGTGAAGAGAATGTAGTGTCTAATACACACACACACACACAAACACAACACACACAATATAATATATATATTATATATTAAAAAGCTGTAATATACATATTTTTCCCCACCAGTTCACTGCAGAAGTGAGTAATGACGTTGGTAATTCACATCTCAGGAGTGTGTGTTTCAGTTCTTGCTCATGTTCTGACCAAATGGGTTATTATTAGAACCATAAGTTTAATTTTGGGTTTGGCTCAAAATAGAGAGGAAAAGAGAAAAAAGAAGATTAAAAATTAATGAAGTACACAAGCTTTCCAGAGAAACAGGATGTTTGAGACAGAGGGCCTTCATCAGCTGTGAAGTGTATATCAAGAGGCTTTTTTTATTGTCAAGAGGATATGTCTCCCTCATTCTGCCAAAACTCTTTGTTGTTTAGGCAACACAGGACTTCTGGAGGCTTCGTGTGGTATCTGGCACCACGACGTTAACAGCAGATTGTGTAAGTTGTGAGGTGGAACCTCCATGGATTGAGATCTGGAGAATTTGGAGGCCAAGCCAACATCTTGAACTCTTTGTCTTGTAGCGCAAACCTTTCTTGGATGATTTTTGCAGTGTAACAAGGTACTTTATCTTACTGGGAGAGGCCATTAGGGAAAACCATTGCCGTGTAGTGGTGTGTTGTTAACTGTATTCAGGCAGGTAGTACATGTCAGTAACATCCACATGTATACCAGGACCCAAGTGTCTCCCAGCTGAACATTACCCAGAGTGTCCCACAGCCACTGCTGGCTTGCCATCTTCCCATAATGCATCCTGCTCTATCTCTCCCCCCAGGCAAACGATGTACACACACCCATTTATAGACCACGGCCATGACGTGAAACCCAACGTGATTCATCAGACGAGGCTAACTTTCACTCCCTCCTCTCTGTCTTCTCCAGCAAGACACATAGTTCTAGGCTGGCTGGACCCGACCAGCATAAGGCAGTTCCTGGTACCCCTTTCTCCGGTAGTTCAGCACTGGGTGCAACCGTATCCCTGATACCTCTGACCTTATTATTCAGAGGTCAAAATCAGAGGCGGACATTCAGAAAGGCGGAGGTTCAGAAAGTAAAAGTCCTCACCAGGATTTTTCTCAAGCTTCCTGGATTTTCTAATTAGTGCAAGCCTGCAGGTAAAATTAGTTCGTGGAATCAACATAATCTAGGATGCTTGAGCAAAATCCTGGTGAGGACTTTTACTTTCTAAACCTGGAATGTCCACCTCTGGTCAAAATGTACATTAGCAGCTGTAAACATTTGATGTATTGGTAAGAATTAATTTGAAAGACAACAGAATGTTCAATCTTTCCGACAGTTCACAACTTTTTTAAATTAAAGGATTGGTGCATGCACAAACAGTAAAGTTCAAATTAATGATTCATTGTCAGCTAGAAAACTAAGTAGCGTTTTAAGAAGCGGTGAATCAAGACTGAAGCGCTAATATGTCAAGTTAACATGACGCCTTCCTTCTTTTAACAGAAAACCGTTGCACAAATGTTTGTTGATTATGGTGATAATTCAGTCAAAGAGGAAAAGCTCCCATGTGTCCTTTGACGTGGGACGTCTCCTGTCTGAAGGATTTCTTCCTCTTCTTAGTCTGCATGGTTCCTCTTCGCATGTCTCCATGCCGTCTCAGGGAGTGTCTGTGAGCCAGAGGGTGTGAGGTGTGTGTATGTGTGTGTGTTGAAGCTGTTTTTAATAGAGATTTTTTTTGATGGTGAATGTGTGGTTACTGCTGGTGCCAGCTTCCTGTATTACAGCACCACACACACACCCCAGTCCTCTACTGATTAATCTTGCCCACACATCCCACACCTCTCTTAATTAAGCCTCCTCACGCACCCCCCACACCTCGTGTGATCACTGGGGGGGGGGCGGGGGGCGCGGGGGCGGGCCCCCCGGGCCG
>JAOYMR010000559.1:0-11379 GCA_025802075.1 Tenebrosternarchus preto
TAGAGGATATTGAATTAATAAACAAAAAACTGGAAGAGTATAAACTGAGGAAAGAGTCATCAGAGGAAGCTGTTAAACGCTCTGAAAAAGCAGTGAAAGTTTTAGAAGAGCAACTGAATGAAGCACATGATACTTACAAAAAGGCAATGGATTCACTTCCCAGTGGATGGGAGCTATTAGGTATGAATGCTGTTGAAGGTCTGACTGCGAGTGTCTCAGGTCTAATAAATGGACTGACATTTTTCACAGTTAACCCAATAAACAGAATGTGTACTGTGTACAGAATGTGTACAAACAAAATGATCCAAAGAGGCCAAGACAAGACTGAAGATGCATTTGCTGAGATCAACATCTACAGCAAGTCTGCAGAAATCTTGAAATGTGCAGAGTCACTTCAGCAGTTTGTGAACAAAAAAGACAACATACAATGGAACGACCTGTATGATCAGAAGAACAAACGTCCAAAATCAGATTTCTCATCAGATCAATTGAAAAGAATCAAGGCCAGTTTAGAAGAATTGCCACAATGTAAACCAAAGAATGATGCTCAAAAGATATGTGAAGAAGGCATCGACATCTGCAACAAGCTTGCAAAATATGCACCGACTGGAAAATATAACAACGCCAAAACAAAGGAGCTGATTGCTAGAATCAGAAATCTGATTCAATCAGCTCACAGATTTGATAGCAAAAGCAAAAATATTACAAATTCTCCTGCCCTGTTCCCAAAACCACCTTTGATGTTTAAGGAAGAAAATAAATCTGAGGAACAAACCGCTTCACAGAGAGCTTCAGAGAGAGCTTCAGAGAATGCTCACTTCCGCATAGAGCAGAGCAGAGCTCAGCTAGACAAGACCAGAGAGATGTTTGAGAAGAGTGTGGAGAACATGGAGAAAAACTACAAGGAACTGACAGAAATCCTGATTGAGATGAGGAACTGTGAACTTAAAGAGATAGACTTTACAACCACCATCAAGATGCTGGTGAAGGGTATGGATGCCATGGGCAGAGTGAAGGAGCAGTGGGAGAAGATGGTACGCTTCTTTCAGATGGTGTCTAACATTGTGAAAACCAGCCTGACTGTAAGTCTCAAACATTTTGTCTGTACATCTGAGAAGACCCAGTCACTATCCTATAATGGAAAGCTCTTCTCTAAAGATCTACTCTACAACCAAGCTTTTCAAGCCACTAACATCGCTAATCTGGTCCACATGATCTCAGGAACCTACACTGAGGTGTCTGACAAGCACCTCATGGATCGAATCAGCTCACTGGGAAAACTTATGGCCATGGACAAGGAAAAGCCAGAGTTTAAGCTGGAACGTCAGAAGTTACAGAACTCCTGTGATATAGCTCAAAAAGCCATTTTACAGCTTGTTCAAAATAACAAGATTGAGTTTGAAAGGAAGACACGCTCAAGGCTGGAGACAATTGATAGAGAGCTGCTTGCAATTCTCCCCTCAGCCCCTCCTGAAGAGAGGAAGAACATTCAAGCAGCTGTCAAAAGTGGATTCAAAGAGGATGAAGAAGAAATGGAGGAAGGCTACATCTGAACAGAGGAACAAACATTATATTTACCTACTATTATATCACATTATATGTCATTTAACCTAGTTATTAAAACTGGAAGAATGTTATCTGAGTGGATTGTGAATTAGCTGTATCTCAGACACATATATAATAAGTAGTCAAACATATAACAACACCAAAAACAAAGGAATAATATATATGAAATAGAATGCTTTTCATCGAGCTAATGCGTCCTTTCAAACATACTTCTTTATTCAATGTTTGTGTTGGTTTTTTTTGTTTTGTTTTTTTCATTACAAAAAAATATATTGTTTACCTTCAAAGGTGATTGGATGGTTTGCTGCTGTCGTTCTCTTCACTTAGTCTTTATGTGATATTCCTTGCAGCATCACGCTGAAGAAACTCATATGTGCCTTTATACACTACTCAAAAAAAATAAAGGGAACACTTACACAAGACACAAAACAGAGCCAGAGTCCTGCAAAATGACCTCCAGCAGGCCATTAATATCCATGTTTCTGCTCAAACTGTCAGAAATGGACTCGATGAGGGTGGTATGAGAGCATTGAAGATGCATTTTTGATGATCCCTCAACACATTCCACTATGTAATGAATAAAGATTTTCAACTGGAATATTTCATTCATTGAGATCTAGGATGTGTTATATGAGTGTTCGCTTTATTTTTTTGAGCAGTATATTTGTGCTGTTTTGTGATCTTTTTCTTCATTTTTGTATTATGTTTGGGTTTCTATTCGTTTCAGTTTGTAATTGTTTTCTGCACCATATGCAGCCGAATATATAAAAATATATTGTTTATCTTCAAAGGTGATTCAAAGGTGATCTCTAAAGAAAAAAGATTTTAAGTTTATCCATGTGCATAAATACACATCAATAATCTGAGGATCAGCATTGTCTCCTGACTGTTTATTGTTGAATTTCTAACAGAGGGTGTGCACCCTTTCATTACTATAAAGATGAAATACAAACAAGACTGCAGAGAGCAGCATAGATTAGTCGCAAAGCGACAAATGCATCCGGTCCCATAATGTGGATGTTGTAGCGTGATATAGCTTTATTTCAATCGCTAACACAGAGCCACCAGAGGGCAGCATAGAGCTGTTATACAGGAGAAGGTCCACACTGTGGTGCATGAACTGATAGATTAATTTTTTCAATTGCTAACATACAAATTCTGATAGCATGTACATCATCTCACCTTTTCTTTTCCCAACAATTTATTCAGTTGTTAAAAGAAAAAGTACTTTGGCAAAACACAAGATAATGAATATGAACAAACTCTACACAGTCTGGAACAGAAGAAACGTTATGCTGAGACAGTAGCACCTGTTAGCTGGTCCTTATACCAATTATTGGATGGATTACTGGTAAGAAATATAGTGATTATTCCATAAACTGTATAGAATGTAGTTGGGTTTTGTAAAAGCGTGCAATTTATATATGCAATTCATATATTACATGCAAAATATAACACTGTGTATGTAGGTATTTAGGTAAAAGCTGAGTATTATATATATTTGTACATCTTTCTGTTGTCTGCCTTTTCACAGAGGCCACACAGATTAATTACTCTTGTGTAATTGTATTCCTAAAAAGATTAAATCACAGTTATGGCAGAACTAGGATCTGTGCTCAGTGCAAAAAACAAATCAGAGAAACAGCCTGAATAAAGGGGACATAACTGAACATCAGGGTGTGGAAAGCATTGGACAGCAAGTTTAGGCTGGTTGTTGAGGAGCATCGGTACAGGATCCACTGGTGAATTAATTATAGATGAATAACATAAACCCTGATAGAAAGGGACCAAAAGGAACGGTATGGGGTCCAGACACTGGCATTCCATGAATTTACATTTATGGCATTTGGCTGACGCTTTTATCCAAAGCGACTTACAATTGTGACTGAATACATCTTGAGCAGTTGAGGGTTAAGGGCTTTTGCTCACGGACCCAACAGTAGCAACTTGACAGAGGTGGAGTTTGAACCAGCAACCTTTTGATTACTAGTCAAGTGCCTTAACCAGCGAGCTACCACTGCCCCCAAACAACATTAATAACATGAATAACATTTGTTCAGTGTTAGGTCACCCTGTCTCTGATGATTTTCTTTTTACATGTGCATATTGGGGTTATCAACATGAAATTATTACTATTTGAGATGCAGATGAGATTAATTTTTAATGCTGCTCAAAGATTTTGGTTTAAGTTTCCTTGATGAGCTCATGTGAGTATAAAAAACAGGAACCACCGCCACCATCTGTAAATCCAGAGGCCCCGCCCCCAACGTCCCCGAGATGTTGCAGAGGTGTTTTTGTCCCGCCTCCCATGTCCACGCGATGCTTGTTTTCTTTTGAACAGACTTGCACTGTATGTTTGACTTCTTTTGTTTGTAATCTTCTCTGTTCTAGTCTCTCTCCTGGATTCACTGTTCTAATCTCTCTCCTGGATTCTCTGTTTTAGTCTCTCTCCTGGATTCTCTGTTTTAGTCTCTCTCCTGGATTCTCTGTTTTAGTCTCTCTCCTGGATTCTCTGTTCTAGTCTCTCTCCTGGATTCTCTGTTCTAGTCTCTTTCCTTGATTCAATATTCTGTTCTACTACCTGTTTGTACTTTGGTCTAGTTAGTGCCCTTGGTTAATTTGCCTTCGTTAGCCTGCTATGTTCTGTTTTCTCTGTTAAATTGTTCATATCATATTTATGTAGTATTCACCATATCTATTATTCTGTATCTAGTTGCCTTAGCAGTCTTGCTGTTTAGTAGTTTTTGATTAAATCCCTTTTTAGTTAAATCCTTTGTTTTGGTTTGTCATATTGTCATGTCCAAACCTGATCATCTATACTATCTCTCAAGAATCATTCATCATCTCAAGTACAGTACTGTGTAAAAGTCTTAGGCAACCATTAGGTTTATTGTTTTATTGATTTAACAATGGTATAATGACCATATATAATTACTTCTCAGTCTCTTTATTAGAATACAACCAGAAAATATAGGACATTTCTATGCAGTGTTGAAAAACAGAAGAAACATCAATAAAAACCAACCTCTGACCTCCCCTTACACTTGAGCAATAGTAGAAACCAGGCTCTCTTCACCACTAACTGTGGCTGAAGGAACAGGAGGTTGACAGCTTATGTAGAGTAAAGAGCACAGATGAAGAATCCAATACAGAATCAAAATGTTGTCGTGTGTGTGTGTGTGTGCGCGCATGATGTAGTGTGCTTGATTATTTATTCATTTTGAGTACAATATATAATTCACAAACACATACACACATTATGTAAATGCAAGATTAAGGTTAGTAAGTGCTCCCAGTACAGTGTAAAATGCTACACCACATATACATTATATATTATTTTATGTTTCCATATATATATATATATATATATATATATATATATATATAAAATATGGAAAGCTCTAATTCTCTCCAGCCCATTTTGTGCAGCATTTATCCCAGCTACCATCTGTGGTGTAGCACCACAGGTAACTCTTACCATAGTAGTCACAGGGGTGGTTGGGCCTGCAGGTTTTTCCATTTACGGCTGAGTATCTGTCTTCATGGGTACAGCAGTAGTTCCAGTTGTTTTTTTCATCAGTGTAGCACCAGTAATATCTGTAGCCGTATTTGGCACAGGCGTGGTTGGGGCGGCAGTACAGCCCATTTTGAGTTATGCTTTGCCACACAGGAGGGCTGCAGTAGTCCCAGCTGTTTGGAATCGTGTAGCACCAGTAGTAGTCATAGCCGTACGTGGCACAGGGATGACGGTCCAGGCATCTCTTTCCTGTAACAGTAATGGCTGAGTACTGGGGTGAACATGGTATCTGAGTGTCCAGACCAGGGTAACAGAAGTAGCCCTTCTGCTTTTCCTGGTACAAGCAGGGAGTGGTGCAGCGAGGCTTCCATCCACTACCAGTGTCACAAACACTGCCAGATTTAGAGACTTGAATCTGTCGACAGTATGTCCCGTCAGCTGCAGTCCACTGTGCTGCCTCATCATCTGACTGTTCTGGGACCAGCTGACATTGAATATCTGCAGATTCTCCAGCCTGGTGTTTTGGACTTTTGGACTTGGTATTTTGGACTTTACTCTGAATGTTAATCAGTAGACAAGAGGTCTCACTCACATACTTCATTGTCTCAACAGCCTTAAAGTAACTGTTTGAATTGTCAAACGAATTTATTATATTCATACTAGTCACCTTGGGCTTCTTTGCGGATGGTTCACCACTAGTGGCTGTGTGAAAGGTGTTCATCACATTTGGGGATATCTGAAGTCTATTACTCATTGGCAGTTGAATATGTATGTATAGATCGTGGATCATTTTCTGAGATTTCTGATTATCAGAGAAACAATCATCAGTAAATATCTCAATCCTCCTCAATCCTCCATATAGTCTGCTAAGCATACCATTCATTTCTGGAACAGGCATTACTCGTATGTTACTCTCTGGTTGGTTCTGTCCTATGAAGGCAAGGGAAAATGACTTTTTGGGATCAGTCATGTGATAAAAACAAAGAGCAGTCCAGATGTGGGAGGGCACTGTGACCCTGTTAGTGTCAAACACTTCCCCTCCATCATATTCGCCTTGCTGAGGAATACGGTAGTTTTGATCAGGGACAGCACCCGTGACAAGATAGGCCACTGCTTCAATAGTCAGCTCAGATTTGATCATTTTCAGCACCTCCTTTTCCCATGAATACCAGTGGACACGGTTAAAGCATCCATCCATGGGTGCACCATTGGTCAGGGTAAACGTGGCCTTACGGCCATCAGGTGAACACTGGTAACCACAGGGGTTTAGATGTCCACGGTCATATCCTGTGTTACTGTAGTCTTCATTGATGGCTTGGGCCTCTTTAATAGTTGGAATTTGAGATCTATTATATGTCTTCATTTCTTCATCTGAGTATCCAGAAAGCTACAAATAAAACACAACACAGCAGGTTACTCCATGTTATATGCAATATTGTGTTGTTGTTTTTACCTGTACACAATGCTAGATGGTCAGTAAGTGAAGAATATTGGTTTAATAGCTTTCTGTTTGATGTTTTGAACACTGTCGGTCTCTGAATGTTGAATCCCTTTTGTCACCCAAATAAATTATAATAATGAACCCACATTTCCTACTATTATCCCCTGTCCTTTTCCTTTCTCATTACTCCCACAGCCTAGAGTGGGTTTGTAACAGCACAAAGGAACTGTGGGTGCAACACTGTTAAACCCTCCAAGAAAAACAAGATTAATTATATTTGGCTTTATTAAATTAGTCAAGGTTTAAAGAAAATGTACATTTTGGGAAAGAACATATAAAAATACAAGTTGTACCTGTGGCTCAATGAACCATTTTCTTTTTCTTGCTGTTTTTTGGTTTCCTTCCTGTGAATATCAAACATTTAAGTAGTTTAATTCAAAAGAAACATGATTATAATATTTTAAAAAAGCATTTGTGCTTTCAGATTAAAAAAACAGAAATTGTATTAATGTACACAGATTAGACAGTTACATCCTCTATGTTTATAAAGATCATAAAATCTAAACTAAAGGATCAGTTCACTTCACTGTGGTCAAGGTTGAAGAACATGCAGCAGGCCTTCCAGTGGGTGGTTTTCCCTCACACTCAACCTGTCTACTTGAGGCCTGGAGATTTGAAGGTGCAGAACCGTTTTGCTGTTCTACTGTGCTGTTCCCCACTGAACCTGATGTCGTCATACCTGGGGTCTGTTGAAGCCCCTGGGACAACCTTGGTATTAACCATTTACTCCCCATTCCTATTTTTAAGTCCCTGGTATTTTTCCAACTTCTTCTTTATTTTGAATGTTTCCATCACCTGAGACTGACCCATCTATTACCACCAGATTACCATCTATTACCACCAGATTACCATCTATTACCATCTATTACCACCAGATTACCATCTATTACCATCTATTACCACCAGATTATCTTTCCCACTGTTGCAATGTCTGGTTGCTTAACTACAACTTGTTTATCTGTCTGGATCTGGAGATCCCACATGATATTAGTCTTGCTGTGCTCATAATTGCACAATTAACTATGCGCTGTAAATCTGTTGCTAGTAAATTAAAAATTCATCAAAT
This sequence comes from Tenebrosternarchus preto, assembly GCA_025802075.1. NCBI lineage: Eukaryota > Metazoa > Chordata > Actinopteri > Gymnotiformes > Apteronotidae > Tenebrosternarchus > Tenebrosternarchus preto. The sequence goes on from JAOYMR010000559.1 coordinate 7,651, forward strand.
TTCAGATGGCAGTGTGCCAAGACAGCATGTTGATGAATAACAGTCATTTTAAATTGTGACAATAGTCAAGTTATTTCTAGGTGATCATTTTTATCCCTAAAGTAGTTCTTTTCTCCATGGAAAGAAGTCCTGGGGTGATTTGTGTTTTTTTTTTGTTTTGTTTTGTTTTTTAATCTTAGAAAAATACTAAGATTATACAGCAGACTTGTTGCCAAACTGATTTGTGCACTTTTACTGCTTCAGTGATGGATCACAACTGGGTGGGCAAGTTTTCCAACATAATTACCTCAATATCTCATAGCCTATTACACATCATACCATATATTCCTTTCATATCACATAACATTGGGTGTGCTGTTGTAGAAACATTCTATTAGATCCATGTTGTCCAACCTGGTCCATCTATGTTTTGGTCCAGTAGCCTTAATGATATACTGTATGCTTAATGATAGAAGCTCCTCCCCACAAATCATTTCACAAACAGGCTACTTTAATACAAGATATGGTTATTTCTGGTGGCCTTCTCCCTTATAGTCTGTGTATTGTATCAGCTATGCAGTTCTGCTTTATACATCAGTGATAGACACAACATGCCTAATACAACAGTATAAACCGCACCTGTACGTCAGCGGACTGTCCAGACTTTTCTTCTTGTCCAGTGCATGTCTGCCTAATTGTATATGCGCTGTACAGAGGAATTCTGTGCCAGACTGAGTAGAGCGTAGCATCGTGACAACTGTTTTGAAGTTTCTGACAAATCATTTCACAAACAGGCTACTTTAATACAAGATATGGTTATTTCTGGTGGCCTTCTCCCTTATAGTCTGTGTATTGTATCAGCTATGCAGTTCTGCTTTATACATCAGTGATAAAGACACAACATGCCTAATACAACAGTATAAACCGCACCTGTACGTCAGAATTTTCTTCTTGTCCAGTGCATGTCTGCCTAATTGTATATGCGCTGTACAGAGGAATCCTGTGCCAGGTCGAGTAGAGCGTAGCATAGTGACAACTGTTTTGAACTTTCTGACAAATTTTCTTGGCATTTTGATCCATCCCTTGTGGCTCCACAGATTTATAAAAAAATGTGTTGCAGTCATCAAAACTGTTTACAACTTTGGCGTGAGCACAGCGAGTTCCCAGCAGAAGGTACAAGAGCACAGGCAGCAGAACCATGTTCTCCTAACAAGAAGAAGAAACACCAGCAGGACGTCTGCCCTAGATACACAAACGACAGGGATATTCTGAGGGTGTATGAGACGAGATGATGGTAAAATCAGATGATGGAAAAGAAAACAAGTGATGGACAACTCAGAGCAAAACAATTCCAATAGTACAAAACCAGAAAACAATCAGATGTGGACAGTCAGTAGGAAGACAGTCAGAGCATGAAAGTGAGACAGGAGGTGAAGGTCATGGTGGAACATTACCTTTCCTGATGCCTCCCTAATCACCAGGGTAGGAGACCTGCGGAGTTTCAGTTGGATATTAAGAGGTTCATTTTGCAAAGATCTTTCCATGGTATTCTCAAGTATAATTATTCTCTTTTTGTTCTTACCTAGGAGCTGCTAAAAATATCTAGATTGGTCTGGATCACAAACATAATTCCTTACATACCACTTGGCCATTAAGGCAGGCTATGGCAGACTATCCAATAATAACTATAACGTATGCTGTCTCTGGGTAAGAGCACTACCTCTCCTGTGGGGGGTTTAGTGCCCATCCAGGCAAGTACACTATTCTATACCAATAAGACTCCTTCAGCAAGACTTCTAACCCACATTTGACTTTCTATGTAAAATGACAGACTGGAAAATTGCTCTGGATAGGAGCATCTGCAAAATATATAAATTTAGCAGTGTGAAAAGTTTGTAATATGTAAATTCTCCAGGGTGTGTGATCCTAAATGGCCTTAATTCCTTAACCCTCTACAGACCCCATCAGCGGTTCCTAATAAATGCAATCAAATCTATGCCTACACATTGAGCACTGTGCGAAGTGTATTGCAAAAAAAGTCTGAGGAGTCTAGTGATGGAACCAAGTGTATTGCACTGAAATGGTTTGACAGCAACTGGATTTGGGAATGCAGAATGTCTACGAATCACATCACAGAAATGTATAAATGCCTTATGCTTCTTTATGTGTGTTTAATGATGGTGTCATGGATGAAGTAGTTTTAATCACAAAAGTGACCCTTACATGCTCCATTGATAATAACATCCACTAATGACTTGTTTAAAGTCTGGGGACACTTGGCTACTACTGCAAAAGTGAGCAGCAAAGGATATGTTGTGAAAGCAGTACGGTAACATTCATATGGGAGCAGATCAGGATTCTTTGGTAATTTCCTTCTAGTTCGGCCGAACGTCTCTATCAGGAAACTCCTGGGGTCTCCATTCGCTCTCCAACACTTTGTATTTGTTTTCTACTCTTTCGGTTCTGTGCTATACTTGGTATACTACTCGTGACTCACAGTTTTCCGTGTTCCATATTCTGACGCCTGCCTGGCGTCCTAGAGGGATTACTCAAATCCAGCCTCGTGTCCCCGGTCCACCCTGTACCCCTCGTGTGGAGATGAATCATATAATACAGCCACCCCAGAGGGACCCCTTTGATCCTTAAGACTACGTGTCTGCAATAGGGTGCTTTACAGGCTTCTCAACCGTTCTTCATGTCGACAGCTTGCGCGATAGTTGGACCTTTTTGAAATATTCAAAAATTCCTTTGCACGATCTGGGTTAAGATGCGTGTAGCAAATGGATTTAAAGGTTCACCTACCTTGACCACCGATGTGATGTGGACGAGCGAACGAGGTTGTCGGTTGGAAGTGAGCAGCAAAGTATATGTTGTGAAAGCAGTACGGTAACATTTATATGGGAGCAGATCATGACCAAATCAGGATGCTTTGATAATTTCCTTCTAGTTTGGCCTAAGGCATACATTCATCTCATTCCTGAAGAAGAAAACCATGTCCTTGATGAAAAAGAACTTGTCTTTCCAGTGACTCTGTTAACAACATACGTTATCAGTGTCACGGCAAGGTGAGAAACACCTGCTTTTACGATCTAGTTAGACTGGATTTATTTCAGTTGAATAATACATCATTGTGCTCATGACTGCACCTGTCAAAACTAGATACAAGGCTGAGATCCTGTTGGACCTCCATAACCCAGATAAAGAGATGTTGAACCAGCCAGTCACTGTGATGTTGGACAATATACAAGCAGCGGCAATAGATCTCAGGAATAAACATCAACACTGGGATTTGAAAACAAGGGAAACTTTCTAGCACCCTGGCCAGGCCATCTCACCACTCCACTACGGCCCATGTGCCCCTTACATTTATACAAGGGTGCAGGCAGAGGACCCTAAAATCATCGTCAAGGATGTCACTCATCCGAATCACAGACTTTTCACCCTCCTCCCACCTGGCAGGAGCTACAGGAGCCTCCGCTCCTGCACCAGCACTCAGGAAGAGTTTTTTTCATGAGGCTGTGACCCTGATGAATGCTGCACAGACACTTAACTTACATTACACTCCCTCTATCTGCACTCTTGAACTCTCTGTACTGTAAATGCACCTTATTTGTACATACAAGCCTATCACTCATTACACATCATTGTTATTTACTTACTCCACTACAGATGATTTTCTGCTCTGTATATACTGTGTACTCACAATGCTCTATAGTTCAAACCTTCATCTGATTTCTGCTCCTAGCATAT
>JAOYMR010000560.1:0-11378 GCA_025802075.1 Tenebrosternarchus preto
CTCTCTCTCTCTCTCTCTCTCTCTCTCTCTCTCTCTCTCTCTCTCTCTCTCTCTCTCTCTCTCTCTCTCTCTAGCACTGTCACACAATGGTTCAGTTGCATATTTTGAACTACCTCCCTTAATAACAGAATTGCCAGTGTAAAAGAGGATGCTATATTGCCAAACAGACAGCTGGTTAATGCATCACTTCCGTCGTCACTCCATCGCTCTGTTTCGAGCGACTCGCAGAGGGACCCTGTCGTCACTGCCGGAGTTCCGGCCTCCGCTCCCGCCACGGCTACTTTCGCTCTGTTGCCATGGAGACGACCATCCGTGCTACCCGATTGGAGGCGTGGAAGTGTTGCACATTTGCATGTCAGCGCGTTGCTGGGTCGGATTCCCCTCCGCTGTGCCGTAACGGACTGGCAAGCGAGAATGAGTCACCCGGCGACCCTCCCCCATCGCTCCGCCTCCAGATGGCAGGTCTGTTGTGGGGGGGGTTTTGTCAGGACTTTCCCTAACAGCCCAGCCTGGGCAGGGGGACCTGAGGGGAGTGGTGCTGCTTGCCTTTCAGGCAGAGAAGGGGCTTTACTGCATTGTAATGTGCATTGTTTAATGTAAATTGTTTACAGGTCTTCTCCCTCTAGATGTTTTCAAATCCCCCTTTTCATCTATCTTATGTACCCTGTTCTACTCTCTCTCTCTCTCTCTCTCTCTCTCTCTCTCTATTTCTCTCTCTGGCCAGGAGACAGTTAAAGTTATCTAACCCTATTTTTGTGACACAGCTGAAATTGCTTTGTGTTCATTCAGTTCTGTTGAATGTTAATTCAATTCTATTGAATGTCCTGCATGATAATAAAGGACAATCTTCAGAAATGAAAAATGAAATGAATACAACACCCATCTTTAAATACTTCACCATATAAAAAAACATTTCAGATATATTTATGTAATGTTTATGTAAAGAGAATTTACACAGGATCTTGGGTCATGAGTAAACTCTATTAAAATAACAGCTGAGGTAAGACTGCAGGTTCTTACCCACCTAAACAGCATTCAGCATTCTTTTTTTTCTTTTTATATCCTGTAAACCATGCATTAATAAGATGTTCTCAGACTGCTATCGCTGTCGGCACTACAGCTCTCAGCAAAGTCATTTGATAGTATAGATCTCGCCAAAACATTAACCAATCTCTCTAAGACTGCGTGAACAGGCAAGGCCAGCAAGCCGAGCTCAGATCCCTTTTCTAAGCGAATGTCCTCAGTATATCATCGCCTCACACGCAAATGGAGCAGCACTGCTGGACTGAAGGCTACGCCCACACAGTAAACCGTGGGACTGATTATGACAGTGAGCGTATCTTCTTACAGGGGACGTGGGAGAAGACCAGTGGCGTTTATTTTATACTGCGTCGTCTGTCTGTGTGTGTGTGTGGGGGGGGGGCACAGGCAGAGGGACAGAGGGCTTGTTACTGAAGCCTGTTCTTCAGATCAAATAAAGCAGAGAGCAGGAGGAGAGATCAAACCCTGGGCTACTGGATCAGAGTAAAATAGATTATGAATGTGTGCGTATGTGTAGATGGATAGATGGATGGATGGATGGATGGATGGATGGATAGATGAATAGATGGATGGTTGGGTGGGTATATATATGTATATGGATGGATAAATGGGTATATGTGTGTGTGTTTAGGTTGATGGATGAATGTGTGTGTGTGTGTGTGTGTGTCTGATTATGGGTGGATGGATGGGGGGAGGTGTAAAATGGTAGGGCCCAGGCAAGAAGAACAGGCTCATCTTCTGAAGCAGCTGCTTTGGCCTTTGGCTATTATTCTAAACCACAACTATAGATAAGATTTCAAAAAGCTAAATGAAGCTATCAACCCAGGAGGTATGAACCCAGGAGGTTTTATTCATTACATAAAAATGCCAGGATTTCTATTAGGAACTTCTATAAGGAAAATTCTAGAGAATAAACTCCTGGGAATAAATCACCTGTTCACAAACAAGCTATTTCTGTTTGAAGATGACAGTACTTAAGGAAAGATCATAATAAAAAAGTTTTGGAATAAAAAAAGAATAATGTGAATAATGACCATTGTAAAACAGAAGTACAAAAGCAAACAAGATATAAACAAAGCAGAAGACAAAGCGATTAGGACAGACTGAAAGAGAGTCTACAGACCTGACTACCCACCAAAAATGTTTATAAAACATTTATAGGACAACATCATTTTCAAATTTCGTTCAAACTCAAACGCAAATATTTATGAGATAAAATAAAAAAGTTCCTACCTATGAACGATTTCTTGCCAGTCTTCATGTCCGTGCGGGCGTGTGACTGCTAGTGTCAGAGTTTAGTCCTCCTGTCGAGTATGTGAGTGGACCAACCGAGTTAAATTGTAAGATTTTTACATCTGCATCTTTGTGAGTACATCATTCCACATCTGTAGAATGTGTGTGAGTGTGTGTATCACACAGACGCTTTCTGCCCTTCTATGACGTTGCAATAAAGACTTGTACCTTCAGTGTGGCAGATCGTTTCCTCCACCCTGTTCCCCTGGCACTTCCTCCCTCCCTCGTTCTCCCTCCCTTCTCTCTCTTTCTCTCTCTCAACCAACCCCTCCCAACCAGTGAGAACTCCAGCCATTGCGTCGTGATGCACCTGGTGCCTCTCGCTCGTTGCCCGGTTGCACCAACAAAGCAAAAGCGAGTGTCAGGTAGCAGATCTCATGAGCATCCCAGCTACGCTCTGGGAAAACCGGTCTCTAGGTTACACCTGTCGCTGGGGCCGGAGAGGCACATGAGCCCTTCTCAAAAAAAAAAAAAAAAAATCTCCCTCTCAATTGTACTAAAAACTGGTAATAACCTCCTCACTCCTTTCCTTCTTCAGCAGCTACTGCCCTGTAGAAACTGCGACGCTTGCTAAAATCCCCTGCTCCTCTCTGGGACTCCATGTATTTCCATGACAGGGAAATATGTGGTCACACCTGCACTCCACATGAAGCGCAACCAGGTCACTGCCAACATGAGGAAGGTGAGGAAGTGCGGCAGTCTGTGAGGAAGAAGCCAAGCATTGCTTGCGCAGAAGATGTGGAACGGGGCTTTTGTGTGCATGCAAAGGGTTGGAATTGAATTCAGCCTCATGTACGTCCGCGTGACTTGCAGGAGTTTAATGTCATGTTAAAGTCATGAAGTGAAATGAATTTTCCACCAGTCACTTGAGGATGAGCACTGTGTGGATTCCCTACTCATTTGCAAGAGACAATCAAAATCGTGATCAGCTTGTATATGAGCCTGGACTGTGTATCTCTACAGGTGAAGCAGTCAGGTTACAATGTCCTTGGGTAATGGAGGGTGTCCACCCTCTGCAGTGAGTGAAATTGGTTCCTGTGGGATAGGTTGGATAACAGTCTCACGGCTGTCATATAAAAAGGTGTGTGTGTGTGTGGGGGGGGGGGGGGTGATGACACACAGGAACTTAAATTATCCACAGCTCCATTTCCTCTGCATCATCCTCCACCTCTGTCTGAGGCCAGTTCCATATATCTAACTGGCTATAATACACAAGAGCCTCTAAAGTGGTCACAGTGTGAAGATGCTGCATGGAAACAATTGCGACAATAGAACAATAGACGGGTGATGCATCTTCATCGACCCAGACCTGCAGTGACTCCATGTGTGGACTGAGATTGAAACCATATTCCAGGTTATTCCATGTTCCATCACTTTCCCTGGAGCAAGTCTAAATACACTGGTCCAAGATGCAGCGGAGAATCAAGTTATTTCTGTGCTCATCGAGTTCCTCGCGGCTGCAGCTGCAGGGCGGAGAGGCTGTATGTTCACACTGTGGATGTCACATAGGGGTCACACAGAGGTAGGAGGTCAGATGTGAGCAGAATGTGTGTGGTATTTAGAACTCCAAATGGTCACATTTTGGTTCACAACACATAAAAAATCATGTATTGCCACTCGGGTTCTGTTAGCATGGAAACTTTTTTTTGTCATTCACCACAATTCAGGATGACTGGCATTTCAGGGGTTATTCATATTTCACATGATCACACTTTTAATTTTAGTACATACAGGAATAGGAAAGAGGAAGCAGAAAACATCACATTAGTTACAGTATTTGTTTACTGTAACAGTCATTCTTGTAGTTCCCTGAGTTTTTATAAACAAAGATAAAAAAAAAAACACAATTATTTATTTTATAGGATGGTTAAATTATATTTAACATGTGACGTGAGAATAATGTTCTTCCAACTTGAGATGTACTTCACTGTAACTTCAACTAGTGCTTTAACTTGACTAATAAATTAACTCACTCATTTTTTATTTTGTCATGAACCATTGATTTCACATTATTTATTTATTTATTGGCTAGTATATTTTGATTAGACTTACATTAAGTCAAACCATTTCTTACACATTTCCAGTTTCTCAAAACCTTTCATGTTACACATGTAGGCACACCCTGTGGGATATTTACAGAAAGAGAATACATTTACAACTCTGAACATTAACTACTTGAAATACTATAAACCCACATCCCTTTTTGATGTTTGACAGTATGCATGGGTGACGTTATTATTCCCAAAGAAAAATATTTGAAAAGAATCAGTTTGGAGACCAAGTGACTACTGTATGTGTGATATGATACATTCATTTTATCTGACTGCAAAGGAGACATTCCCAGCATTGTTGCTAAATCATGTGTACTTTGAGATTCAAAGAACACAGGGGAACTGTGGGGAACGTACTCCTTCCTTGTCGTCTTTCGGAAACAGCCCTTAGCCAGTGATGAGGAAAAACATTTGCTTATGGCCAAAGTATGTCGAATAGGTGTTTTGAAACATGTCCGTTAGGACATCTTCTCGCCGCGTAGCTTTGCCCAAAATGACACAACATATACATGTAAAAAAAAGGTTTGCTTAATCAATCACGAGGTCATGAGGGAGTGAGCGAGACGGAGGACAGCGAGACTCAGGCAGTTTTAAGTAAAAGCCTCTCAACTTAATGCTAATGACAAGAGCATGGAGTTCCCAGTGTGTCCAAACAGCAGATCCTGCCTCTCTGACCAGAGAAATCCAGCCATGTTTACGCTGTTATTACGCTGATCTTACAACCTTAGTTTGCAACATGATCTCCTATAGCCAGTAAGATCAAGTAAAGTGTAAACTTGAAAATCAAACAGAGAGAGAGAGAGACAGAGAGAGAGAGGTGAAGGTGACCTGGGCAGTAAGTCCTGGTGAAGGAGCTCCTGCTTGGTGTAGAACATGGCCTCCTCCTAACTGCAGATCCTCGTGCTGGTGTCTGTAGTTCAGGAAGCTGGATGGCTCTGTGCCATGTCAGATCCCACCTGCGCTTTATGAGTAAGGGCTCACCTTCAACATATTTACACTCTTGACCTGTATTCTTGTGGTGTGGCTTAGCCAGTAGCCTCTTGCATTAGTTAGTGAGCTCTGCACAGTGGGATATGTCATTAGCAAACTGTGTTGTTAGCACTATAGGCTGTGATAGCACACTGGACTGTGCTGTTAGGACACTGGACTGTGTTAGCACACTGGACTGTATTAGCACAATGGGCTGTATTGTTAGCACACTGGACTGTATTAGCACAATGGGCTGTGTTGTTAGCACACTGGGCTGTGTTAGCATGCTGGACTGTGTTAGAAAACTGCTTTGCTGTTAGTGGGCTTTGTCGTAAGTCACAGGCTTTGCTGTTAGCGCTCTGTCGTTAGTCACTGGAAAGATGCTGAAGCAGACAAAGGGAGGAGAACACGATTAAAAAAAGAATCTATCGCTGTATGGCTCAGGAAACATGTCCTGCAGAACAGAATGAGTGGACTATTTTTAAACTAGTGAGGTCGTGAAACATCACTGCATTTTATGGTCCATGAACACACACACACACACACACACTTCATTTGACTGTGTAGAATTTACCCTTTTTGCTGTTATGTCATATTTCGGCTCTAGAAGAGACTTTATTGTTGTGTTTTAGATGAGAATAGAGAAATTCACTGGAGATAGATTAGATCACTGGAGCGAGATTATTGCACTGTGTTGCATGATCTTATGCTGCTTATAACATGTGCAGCAGAGCAAATGGTTACATCTTAGGTCAGTTACTGATGTAACCATCGTGTTTTCTTTCATTCTTTGAGTTAATTTGTATATTCTAATGAATGACGTGGCGGTTAGTCATAACCACCTACACCCACTGTGACGGGAGGAGAGCTGCAAAAAGCGAGACTGGACTCTCAAATGCGTTATAAAAACCGTTTAATTTCGGTTTCGTTATGACAATTAGAACAAGTAGAAACTCTTACCCGAAGGCGACAACACCACGACAAAGATCGGTGACACATATACGCTTTTATACACTTATCCTAACGAGACAAAGGTGAAACGTATAACAACAACGAGAACAATCACATACGCCACACCTACAACACACCCAGTCATACACACTCGCTTCACTAAACTGATTAGACAACCGAGCACACCTCCACACAGACAAGAGACAGGGGAGGTGGCCACCATGACACCCACATTAGCTCTGGGCTCTGGGTCATTTTCTCACATCGGCAGTACCACCACTGTGGAATCCTCATTCTTTTTTGTAGCTGTGGTTTCCCATTCCTGACGGAGCAGGTCTATACCATAAACCCACTGGTAGACTCATAAACTCTACCTTACTGTGAAACAGACAACCCATCTGTCCTTTAATGTATATTTGCTTCTATCGATCCAATATATTACTCTGACAGTTCTCAAAAAGCACGTACTAAAATTCAGCCTTCAATACTCATGTGCTTTTATTGTGACTCCTAGACATTGTTCTAGCATGCTAACGTTGCTTGCTACAGAGACGTATTTGAAGAAAATGATGTCTAGGTGACCAGAAATATTGGGTCAAACTCTCTGTAAACAGAAAATGGAACAAGAGCCTACACATCAAACAGAAAGCTCTATATTCAAATACAGGCTTATTAGCTTAGCTTCAGCACAATGGCAGCCGTAGCCTCATTCTCAGTTCCTTCTGCTGTGTTATTTGAAAGCAGGCGTAGGCAGCTCTGACTCTTAATCTCATCAATGCAAATGACAGCAGCACTGTGTGGACAACGCTGCATAAAAATAAACCCCACACACTGCTTTTCATACTCCCGAGAGGGTTAAGGAGGTTCTGTCTTCTCAGAAAAAGCAATGAAGCGGGTCACATATGGGACAGCAGATGTAAAGTTTGTTCCTCATTTTTAACTGATACTTTTAAAAAATCATTTAGCTTAATTTACATACATTTGGACAGAAAAATGTGTTAGTATTCACTGTAGTTTTACAGAAATTATGTTGGAAAAATCCGTTAAAAAATAGTAAATATAAATGTAAATGTTAAGTAAATATAAAAGCTAAATGCAACTTTTTTTCTGTACTTTGTATGTAGTAGTTGATCTTATTTACTGTTTCAGACAAGTGATTGATTGGGAGTGTGTTTCACTCCTGATAACCTGTGCAAAAGTTCATACTGTAGCTTGAATAGGAAGTACCTTATGACCATAGTGGGGCCGGATGTATCCCTGACGTTCGGCTCCTGGACGTTCGGCTCCTGGACATTTGACTTAAATGCTGTAACAGATGCAGTAAGCACAGAGTGTCCTGCCAGGAAATGGTAAATAATGTACAAAATGTGAAAGATCTAGATTTTATTTTCTTTCTGTCTAAAATTTGTTTCACCTGCATTTTTCGGAGAGAGAAACACCTGCTACCAGCGTAACTTTGGCGAATCCATCGGGTTTGTTGATGCTCCCCTACCCCATCCCATGTTTTTACTAGTGCTTATAGAAGCAGGTGAGTTGACCGTATTCCCAAAGACACTCCTGATCCTGACAACAGGAAATTCCCTGGAGACACTGCTGCCAAAGAGCAGGTAATGAATCATCCTGGTCTGAAGAGGAGCTGGTTTTACTGCCAGCGAGGACAATGAAGCCCTCATCGGTTTTCCTGCAGGCCAGAGGAGGGGAATCTTAGTGTGTTTGGGATGAGGCGGATGTCTGGGACACAGGAGTGGAGGGGAGAGAGGACAGAGCAAGGGGGGCTGGGCAGGGGGGGAGGTGGGGGAGGTTGGGGCACCTGTGCATTAAACACATACAGTGACAGCAAAGGAGATGCAGATTATGGCATTAAGTGTCAGGTTGATATTAGGAAATTCCCTAGAGCACCCAGTCAAAACTTATCTGAAACCTGTTTTATGACAGGGACATTCTAGATCGTTCTGTCCTGTACTGCATATGGTTGGCAAAAACAGCATCTTTTAACGAATTGCTCAGAGCTTGAGCTTGTGTGTCAGCACCTCTACAGGCTGCTGCTTAATCAGAGATTCTGTCAGAACAAAAACAAAACAAAAAAACCCCCGTTGACTCATAGCAGTTTGAAATGTACTTTCAAATCATCAGGAGCTTGAGTTTTAAAATTCCAGAAGCAGCGCGAGATCCACTCCTCTGCTGCTGGCCGAGAGCACTTCGTAGCAGACTGCATGAGAAACTATTACTGATGATGTGAACTTGTAGAAAATTTGAAGAAAATCTGCAGCTGCAAGTTAAAGCAGTTAGAGATCTGAGCTATAGAGAAATATTCTGTAAATTTACAGTAACTACCCTTAACCTTTGCAGCATAGATTAACTTTGTAAAAATAAATGATCTTCCAAAAGTTTAGTACCTTTTACAAAGTTTAACTGTCTTTCTGCCCTAATCTTTTGATGCCATGGTGTCACAATATATTTATATATCTATATCTAGAATTTAAGATGCTGATCCTACTGGTGAATGGTGGCACTGAGCTGCGTCCACAAACATGCATGTGTTTCAGTCACGTCTATCCTCGTGTGATTTTTGGTTAGAAAGCTTTCATACAACCTCAGAAAGTATTAGGACTCCCATATGCAAATCACTGCCCTTTTGAATGTCCCGCTTAAATTTATATCTACCAAAGTAAAACAGATTTTATAGCATTCACTGTTCTTGGCTGGGGACTGGATTCTGCTGAGGTGGAAATCTTCTGCCCCCCTTTTCACTCTGAGTGGATTAGAGAAATTCTCCAACTGACCAAAGTGGAGAAAATCATCATTAGAAGCTCATTGACCCTGTGGGGCCTTTTCTATGCACATATGAAGATTATATTGTTATTTACTATTCTACAGTGCTTGATATATGTCAAGTCAAGTCAAATTTATTTAAATAGCACTTTTTACAATGAATGTTGTCACAAAGCAGCTTTACAAAAAATGGGTCCATGTCTGTAATGGTCAAGCCTGGGGTGATAGTGGCAAGGAAAAACTCCCTAGGCTGGGATTAGGAAGAAACCTTGGGAGGACCAAGACTCAGAAGGGAACCCATCCTCCATTGGGTGGTCCAGCTAGTAGCAGACCATATTTAAAGTACAATGTCTAAACTGAGCAGTCCCTCTAAAGTGGATGTTGGGCTTCAGGTAGATGGAGCATCAGCAAGTCCCCTGGCAGCAAAGGCTTGTCCCCTGGCAAACCGAATCAAGATGTAGCTAGATGTAGTCACTCAGAGATGCTTTTTCTTTTATTAAAGTGTTTTTTTGTTTATTGAAGTTATTACTCACTTCATTAAGTGTCAGTGGATTGTATGTTGCATCACAAGTCATGGCTCAACATAGTACTATACAGAAAATACAGAAATAATTTACAGTACACACATAGTGTACAAAAACCTTAGGCATACAAAAGGTGCTTCAGGTGTGTTGAGGGAGCTCACAACTGCTTGTGCTCTAAGTGGGGCAGTCGTAGGTTGTAGTTGTTTCAGTGTTGGTTACAGTCATTGTCATCCTGAAAGTGATGCACATGGTGTCATTTTGTAGGTGGAAGGCTACACTTAATTCATGTTTTTTGCATTACACATTAATGTTTTATTGTAACAGTGTTTATGCGTTGTGTCCTAGCATGTTTGATTAGCAAAACAAAACCAACAGATCAATATTTACTCAGTTAAATAGCTTATACTTTCTTGAGTGGGTCAGAGTTTTACACAGTACGTTATCAGTGAGAGAGATGGCACTAACTATTCTCACTTACAGTCTGTTTTTGTTAGTGATGCTTGCCCATGTGAAATATGGAAATATAGGGCTGTTCCATTAGTTAGGTTAAAAACTCAAGCCAGATGGCCACCCCTCGGTCTGTTCTGACTGGTTTTCCTCCGGCTTATGTAAGTTCCTGAACAAATATGTTCTAGCGAGACCAGAGGACTCGTGTGCCTTCAGGTGCTCTACTGGACGGGAAGGCCTCTATTTTTGGAGAGGCCTGTTTACACTGTATGCAGGAGAACAACGTCAGCTGCCGGGAACTGCTCTGATCTGACCCTCTCCGAGCTCAGGCCCTCCGGTATCATGTAGGGCGAGCTCGCAACCTTCCAGAATTCTCTTGCTAAACTTTTTTTGGCTATGCTGTTTGGCGAAAAACCCTTCCTCTCTGCACACACAAACCACGCACCATACTTAGCTGTTTAAAGTTCAGCTCTGGTGTCAGATTGCCTGTCAGATGTAATGACATCCTGTTAGATTGAAAACTTAAAAAACTTGCTTCAAGACCTAAAAACTAAATTTTACACATAGCAAATTTAACTGGAATGTCAGTGTTTGACCAGTTCTGCCAAGGGCTATTTTACTCTTTGCTTATGTAATACTGCACAAAGTCCTTTTTTGCTCCACCTAAACCTTAATGAACTCTGGCTAAAATATTCCTCCAGCACCACCCCTTTGGTCTGTCCATCAAAACAGTTGCTATGGAAATCCTATGTACAGCTGAGTCATTTTACACTGCGCTTGGTTGCCGTGCTGTACCTCATGTACCCAGTATCATGACATCCCTGGGACAACTGAGTTGATTACAACAGTATCACGACAGTATTGAAATGCTTAAGCAGGAGTGTCAGGACAGCTTGGATGTTTTTGTTGTGCACGCAGCTCTGGAAAATTCAGGAACACTCGAGTTTGTCACGGCTGGGTGCCAGGAGCTGTCTTAGTGTTGCAAAAGGCAACAATGGATATCTGAGGCTTTTACAGACATGGAAACATGATGTGTCTCTGACAGACTCCACACGTAGTCTGGGCACTCTTTCTGCACACACACACACACACACACACACACACACACACACAGGCACACAAAGTCTTTCCTTATGCACTTCACATGCTGCAGGCAACATCTGCCTGGAAGCTACACTCAGACATTCTGGTTGCATTCGCCCACACTGGGGCGACCCGACTCCATCCCCTTTCCAAATGCCAGGGCTCACCCCCACCCCCCCCCCCCCCCACCCCCCCCCCCCACCCCCCAAAAAAAAAACCCGTGACCCGGTAAAAAAAAATAAAAAAA
>JAOYMR010000562.1:0-11375 GCA_025802075.1 Tenebrosternarchus preto
ACACACTCCCCTCACACCACGCCCCCCACACACCCCACACCTTCACCTCATATACTCCCCACACACTCCGCTCACATTCTCCCCTTACATATTAATATCAGATTACACCCCCACCCCCCTCTAAAGCTTCTGGAACTTCAGAAGAGCTTCAGCACTGAAGATGCTCTCCTTGAGAGTGTGTACTGTACTGTACAGTACACAATGTCCAGCCCAGGCAAGACAGCTGAGAGTCTGCAGGAACCTGTTCCATAGGATGTGTGTACAAGACAGCTGAGAGTATGCAGGATGTGTGAACAACCCTGGTACCAACGCTGAACGAGAGTGGCACTCATGCTCATTGTTACCATGGCGATAACCACTACTCTCCATAAAAATAATAATAAAAAAAAATCCTCATTTTTGATAAAGATCATTTTGATGTTCCACAGCAATACTGGAACAATATTGTGTACACAAACAAAATAAAAGATGCGGTTTATGGTGCATGTAGTCAATGTTATAAAAGAAAGTCCTGAATCCTCTCTGACAGATGCCAGCGCAGCTTTGAGTTCTGGAGGATGGTGAGTAACGTCTGCAGGAGGCTGAGGTGCCACACGGAGAGCAACAGAGCACACAGTTAGGGTGTGTTCTGCCCTCAACACATCCTGAACCACACCATCCTGAACCACAACAGCACGACCATCCAGAATGCAGCAGTGCATCAACCACAAAGGGGCTCAAACAGAGGAAATTCAGTATTTTGGATAGGCTGGGTCAGACATCTGACCACAATCTTATTGAAATGTCATGGTGTAATGTGAACCAAAACGCACAGGAAATGAAACCGTTTTCTAGAGATGAACTGCCTTGAATACTGATTAGCACCTACAGAGAGTTTCACTGAATTTGAGTTTCAGTAGCGACTGAAGTAAGAGGTCAGTTAGTCCCATAAATGACTGATTTAATCTGTAAAGGTGGAGCTGTGAAATGTATCATTCCATTGATAAATCAGATTTATTTTTCACTGAACCCACTGTAATCTAGGTTTCTGTTGTAATCTGTGGTTCTGTTGTAATGTAGGGTCCTGTTGTAATCTGGGGTACTGTTGGAATCTGTGGTTTTTGGCAGCTGTTTGACATTGTTCCAGTTCTTGGCCCTGAAGACTTCTGTATATTCATCGGCAGAGCATTTCTGGCCATTATTTTACTGAAAGGGGCAGTGGAGCAGTTTAACAGAGCAGAGAGGCAGTTTAACGGGGCAGAGTCATTGTGGGTGGTCCTCAGGTAGAAGGTCCTCTGTGTACTGCCCTGTGTTGATCTGCTATGGACCACAAGCAGTTCCTGTTTGTTACACTTCTTTCATTCTGTCAACCTGTTACAGCTTAATTTAATCTGTCCACAAGACTTTTTGTTTTTTATTAACTTTATGCACTGTAACCTTGACCCCTCACTCCCAAAACTTGCATTTGCAGCATTTAGTACAGGAGCATTATAGATCAATCAAGTGTGTTTGAAGTGACTGAGATTGTTTAGCTGCCTTTCACACAGGTGGGTCTTCATCCCAGAGCTGGTCATCACATGACTCACACTGTGCACACTGTAACACTAACTGTGTGGAGAGACTCAAGCACACTGTAACTGTGTGGAGAGACTCCAGCACACTGTAACTGTGTGGAGAGACTCTCCTGCAGTGCTGCTGTAGCTCTTTGTATTTCTTTATGGTGTATCTATGACAGCAGCTCTTAATCTGTTCAACAGTGTTTTTCATGAATGAAGGAGGTCTTTGGCTGTCCCAGAGTGTGGGAGTGGCAGGTTGATTGCTATTGCTAAGATCTGCAGTAATTTCTTGCCATAAAATGTTTTGACACTCGCACAGTTTTAGCCATTTATCTGATGTTTAATGAATGATTCATAATGAATGATAAGCCTTATGATGACCTGTCCAGCTGACATTACCACTGCAAGTCTAATTCAGCCAAATGCACCCAAATCGAGTCAAATCCAGTTATTAGAGTGTAGAACCAAAACTGCAATGTGCTTTAAATACTGCACTAACAACAACAACAACAACAACAAAATGAATTCTGGCATCCCGCAATAATAATAATAATGTTGATTCTACATTTTTAATAAATGTTTAATAAAAGTTTCCACTGGAGAACCTGATAGAACACCACTGGATTCCCCACTGGAGAACCTTACAGAACACCACCGGTTTCCCCACTGGAGAACCTGATAGAACACCACTGGTTTCTCACCACTCTGCTGCTTCTGGCAGACAGGTGGTTCACCACACACACACACACATGCACGCTTGCATGCTCAAGGTGTCTGAGAGAGATTATTTGGCTCTCTGCATTGATGTACTCAATTGATATCTACACACAGCCAGAGCCAACATCTCATCCATTTGTTATTGTAATTCTAACCCACACACTGACATGCGCATGTTTATAGTGATGTAAGCACTGGTCCTATGTCACCTGTAACTGCTGCATGAGATGAGTGTTAGTGTAGGGTGAGACTAGGGTGAGGTTATGTTAGGGTGAGGAGAGTGTTAGGGTGAGATTGTGTTAGGGTGAGGAGAGTGTTAGGGTGAGATTATGTTAGGGTGAGGTTGTGTTAGGGTGAGGTTGTGTTAGGGTGAGGTTATGTTAGGGTGAGGTTATGTTAGGGTGAGGAGAGTGTTAGGGTGAAGAGAGTGTTAGGGTGAGGAGTGTGTTAGGGTGAGATTGTGTTAGGGTGAGGTTGTGTTAGGGTGAGCTGGATGAGAATGAGGCAGTCAGAGCTTGGGTTAGGGTTAGGGTTAATGTTTAATTGATTAAGATGACTGCCCAACTGGGAGTTCTGGACCAAGACATGCTGGAACACTGGAGTCCATCCACCCAACAAAATACTCTCTTCTCCTCCCCTTCCCTCCTCCTCTCCCCTCTCCTCTCCTTTCTTCCTCTTCTCCCTCCTCCTCCTTGTCCTTTTCTCTTTTTCTCTGTGGGAGCTGCCACACTTGCATATATAAATACGTGTGGATCTGATGTGAGTCCCAGCTCTCTCTGGTCTGCACTGATCAATACACTGCCAGCCCTCACATCTGCTTATTTCACTGTTACAGCCTCCTGCCTCCCCAGCCCTCACTGTTCATCTCTCTCTCTCTCATTCTCTGTCTCCCTGTCTCTTTCTCTCTCTAAATCTGTCTCTTTATTTCTCTCTGAGACTCTCTCTAGACCTGTGTATTTCTCTCTGACTCTCTCTCTCTCTAGATCTCTGACTCTTTTTCTCTCTAGATTTGTCTGTTTATTTATCTCTCAGACTCTTTCTTTCTCTAGTTATTCTTTCCTCTAGTCCCCCCCCCCCCCCTACAGAGGTAATGCTACTAGATCAGACAGGATTCAAAGGATTGATAAGTAGAATACTGCACTACAGCTCCGCCCCCTGTGTGAATGCAGCTGCAATATTCAGGCTCCTGGATAGGGGGAGGGGACGGGGCCTGTGTACTCATACAGATCTGCCTTCTCTTTCATACACGTTTCATATGAGGGGGTCTGTGATGTGGTACGGCACTGACCTCTGACCTCTGTGTTTGGCTGCACATGTTTGTCTTTGGACAGCAATCGCATTCGTGTGTGTGTGTGTGTGTGTGATGACGAGAGGTCAAGCGAGCCTGGATGAACACACCTAACACCTAGCAGCAAGAGAGCTGCAGGACGTACTGCTCTCCAAAGGGAGGGAATGACTCCCCTAGAAAAGCCTGATAAATGCTGTGTGCTCTTGGGTAGTCAGTTCCACTGAGGCCATCTGCACAGTCACTGAGTGTTGCATTCATCACACCAGTCATTCTTAAATGGAAATGTTCAGGGCAATAAATGGATTTTTCGCCCCTGACATCTCAGCACTGTGCCAAATTTGTAGGTTTATTTTTACTGCTAAAAGTGCAGAATATTCACCACTGAATAGATGTATAATTCTGTAATGGGGTGATTTCTGTCAGCACTGGGGCATTTGGAGATGAACTTTCTGTAATCACATCAGGAAATAATAGACCTAAATCTAACCTGAGCAATGACTCTGTACAAATGAACACATGCACTGATTAGTACTGCAGATATTGATATTGATATTCGTAATGTGTAGCTGATCATTGAAACAAGATACTGAGAAAGTGAACTGAAAACGGACAACAAATGTATGTTTTTCTGGATGTGATGTCAGGTTTTTTAAGGCTCTAGGGTCAAGCTCTGAATCATCCTCTGGGATCTAATGCAGGAACACCAGAACCCTAGCACTGATCAGAACATCAGAACCCTTAGAAATTGTAGGGTTTTGTAAGTCACTCTGGATAAGATCGTCTGCCAAATGCCGTAAATGTAAATTGTGTCAATCATTTATGTCTGTTCTTTGTGTAGCAAAAAGAACAGACATAAATGGCTAACACTGATGTTTTGAAATATCATCTGAAGAATTTGAAACACAGTTGACACTTGGAGTTGGATTCTTGGAATGATAGCCTTGTTTTTACTGCATTGGGCACAATTAAAGCCACATTATAACATGCACATTTCCATTTCTTGTGGAGCTCAAGCAGGTCTATGTGCTTTGTCATTCTTATCAAAAGATCAGCTCTCAGAATATCTCCTTCATCTGAACACCAGAACTGAGTTTTATTAATACGTAGGGTCTATCTCAGAATATCTCCATCATCTGATCACCAGAACTGAGCATTATAAAGTCGCTATACATGAGCTTTATAAAGTCATTGTAAGTGTGGTAGGTTCCAGAAGCTTTGATGAGAAGAGTGTTTATAAAGTCGTTATAAGTGTGGTAGGTTCCATAATCTTTGATGGGAAGATTGTTTACTTTTCAAACCTCATTTCTGTTATTGATGCACACAATGCTTTTAAGAAAGTAAATATCTACAAAGCAGAGGAAGTCCCTTATGACTTCAGAACCTGCTTGGCATAATTAGCATCTCTACTGACATCTTCACCAGCTCATGTTGTACCACTCTTTTAGGAACACCGCCCTAATCCCTGCCAATGAGAACCAGGACAGCATGTCTTCATGGCGTCCAGCCAGTGGTAGGCCAGCTCTATAGTCAAGTGGTTAAGTGGCTGGAAGAGCTGATGATGTCATACTAATGTTATTCCCAACTTCATGGAGCTAGGCCAGGGGTCTGCTGATGCCATGGTTTTGGCTTTGGCTGAAGCTCCTGAACAGCTGTTGAATTTGGAATGATTACAGGACGGTGTTCAGTATGAACAGCTCCTCAGAGCTGGTTATGGTACCCCATGACAACAAATACTACAACAATGACAGTTGGGTCTTGAATGTGATAAACACTGAAAAAGAAAAAAAAAGCTGAAAATAGTGGACTTTATTATACATGGCAAGATCCACATAGTGTCAAGTGTATATGGATGAACAGATTTTGAATCCATATATCTGACAGTTTAAATAAGCCGAATGATCTGCATCTTCTGCATTGCCCATAGCACCATGGCAGGTGTAGACAGATTCATGCAAAACCATGGCAACACTGAACGTGTCACCACTGGCAACATTCTGGTCTGGTATGACAATTACAGATAGCACAAGAACCATAGGATCTGAGTTACTTTCTGTAAGAACCACATGATCTGTGTTACTTTCTGTAAGAACCATGAGATCTGAGTTACCTTCTGTAAGAACCATGGGATCTGAGTTGCTTTCTGTAAGAACCATGGGATCTGAGTTACCTTCTGTAAGAACCACGGCATCTGAGTTACCTTCTGTACATCAGATCATCACCACCCACTGCTGCCACAAGTCTCAAGCTGTTTTCCTCGTTTGCGTTTGAAAGTGGATTTCCCAGTGCTAAAATATGCAGCACAAGGCAGTAACAGTATCTAAAACGCTTAACTGGATGGGATACAGTTCACAGTTCTACTGCTCTTGCTACTTGATTAGTGGTCTGTGTTATCCACTGCACTGTCATCCTCCTGCGCCCTCCTTTGCTGAACTGCATGTCATTTGCATTTGGTTTACACATTTTCACAGCCTTTGTTCATATATTGTAACACTAGTGAGTTGTAACACTACCGATTTGTAACACTACTGCTTTGTAATACTACTGAGCTGTAGCACTATTGACTTGTAACACTTCTGAGCTGTAACACTACTGAGTTGTGACAGTACTGAGCTGTAATACTATTGAGCTGTAACAATACTGAGTTATAACACTACTGAACTGTAACACTACTGAGCTGTAACACTTTTGTTCTTTAGTTGCCCTCTTCTACTTATCTGCTGCTGTATAACTGTGGATCTTGTTGTGTTTTCTCTGCATTTTTATTTGTTAAAACGTACTGTCTCACTTTATTTAATAGACAGGACAGTTCTTTTTTTCTGTGAGATTTTTTAAACCTTTTATTTAACTAGGAGCGAAGATCTCACTGAGATTAAAATCTCTTTGACAGACGAATCCTCGCCAAGACAGCAGTGCCACATAACAGTCAGTTCAATACATCGGTAAATAACACATATAAAACCTCAAATCAATACAGAGATAAAAAACCACAACACATCTAAAACTTTAGTTCAATATATAGAGAAGTAACACAAAAGACATAAAACCCTATTTAATTTCGAACTCTGAGAGACGTCTAATCTGACTCATTTTTTTGGAGAATATGTTTAATTTAAAATCGTTGGACAAGGAGGTTGTAAACCAAGTAAATACTTATCAGTTCAGATGTACCAATGGACAAGTCACTGTGTCATTAATGAGAGCAAAGGTTATCTTGCAGAAGAATGGTTGATAGTGCTGTGTAATAATTCAGCAATTAGTGATAAATGATGATAAACAGTGTCCAATAAACAGCATATGACTGCATGTGTTTTAAAACATTATCCCCATCTTTAAATTAACCCTGTATTTTAATAACTGGCATAAAAGTAGTAAATATTAATTGCTATTTGTCTGAAAATAAACTCTCCCTATATGATCCTATAATGAAGTTTTAAAAAATTATTCCTATATGATCCTATAATAAAGTTTTAATAAATTCTTCCCATATGATCCTATAATAAAGTTTTAATAAACTCTTCCTATATGATCCTATAATGAAGTTTTAATATTTTTCTCAATTTTTCTTGCAAGTTTATATGAAAATATGAAGCTTAAATGTCAAGCAATTGTCTAATACTGAGCTGTGATATTTGTACGGAGAAACACATTTTACTATTTTAAACTGTAATGAGGGTAGGTGGATACTAATGAGTTTTCTTGAATTTTAATTATTTATTTTCTCGATATTTAAATCTGTGTTGGTATCCTTCCCTTCTCTAGCTCACTTTTATGTTCTAGTGCACTTTTATGTTCTAGTGCACTTTTATGTTCTAGTGCACTTTTATGTTTGGTTGCATTTTTGTTTGTTTCATTAAATGCTTTGTTTGGAGATTCACATGTGATTTCTCCTTTTTTCCTGCACATTCTTATTCTGTGACAAAAACACGTTTTAAGATGTAAAAGCTGTGCAGTGCAATGGCAATGGTAAACAATGGTAAATAATGTTAATGTTAAAAGTTTTTTGTAAATGACACAAAATGAACAATAAATAACAGTATCACCAGTATTGGGGACGAAATTTGCAGTTGGGATGTCAAGGACTATTATATGTCCAGCTATTTCCTTTGTTATGTTTTATTTTGCTTTCAACAGGACTTGCTCTGTTATCAGTACAAATCAAAGACAGCATCTTTTGAATCTTGAATCACGTGAATGTGAAGATATTTACTTATGATCTCTGATAGTGCTGTGTGGGCGTCTCTGATGGTGGTGTGAGTGTGTGTGTATGGGCGTCTCTGATGGTTTTGTGTGTGTGTGTGTGTGTGTGTGAACATCTTTGATGGTGGTGTGTGTGTGTATGGATGTCTCTCATGGCAGCGTGTGTATGTGTATCTGGATGTTTCTGATCATGGTATGTGTGGGTATCTCTGGTGGTGTGTGTGTGTGTGTGTGTGGGTGTGGTGGGGTGTTGTTGACAACACCCCACCACACCTGCTCCATCAGTGAGGGGCAGATGGGTAAATGCATACCCAACATCTCTCCCATGCTGACACTTCCTATCTCTAACTTCATCTGCTCAGACTCACACAGATATGATGGTGTACATCTAGTTCTGCTATAGATGTTTGTTAAACTTGAGCTAGAGCAACACAGAAAGAGAGAGAGAGAGAGAGAGAGAGAGAGAGATCCCTCTTATTTTCATGGTGTTTGACATCTGCCTCCGTACTTCACTGATCTTCATATCATGTGGTCTCACACACCACCACAGAAGTGCTGGCTCCACCTCCTCATAATATGATTCAGTTAACAATGCTCTGTGAATGATAATGGCCCTTCTCCAGGGAGCCACAGCCGCCAAAGTGACGCGGAAGTGAGGCTGTGTGTCTGCAATGTTTGGTTAGTAGCAGGGGTGGCTTCTCTAATAGTCTCCTGACTGCTGCTCATCTGTCATCACGGCTCAGATGGATGGGCTTGTGGTTTGTGAGGGCCTCACTGTGCCATCGTTAGGAAACGTGTGTCCTCATACTGCATTTGCTAAATTACTCAGGGGTCTTAATGAGAGGAGGGGGCAGAGAGCAGCTTGACCCAGCTCCAGGGGCTAATCACCTTCTCCTGGGGTGGGGCATTGCACCTTTTGCTGAATGCTCTTATGAGCTTTCGATCTTTCTTTGTCTCTGTCTGGCTGTGTCTTTTCACACACACACTCACACGCTCATACTCCTTTATTACTGAATAGGCAGACAGCTTGTGCCTGTGAGTGGTCACAAAGATGAAGTTATTAATCACTGGATGAGAGTGGCCAGAGAGTAACATGGACTAGGCAGATTTACTACTGTGTCCACTACTGGATGAGAAGAGACGTACAGTTGTACTGCGGCCACTACTGCGTACTGCAGTCTTCAGGATTCCTCTCAGTGCTTCTTTAAAAAGATGCACAATATGAGAGGAACAGAAGCACAATACCGCTGAGGGAGGAGTTAGAGATCTGCTGCTCCGATCAGACAGCTTGCACAAAGAGAGAGAGAGAGAGAGAGAGAGGGAGAGAGAGAGAGAGAGATGGTGTGAAAGAGGGACAGAAAGACAGAGATTGTGGTGGAAAAAGGAACGTGAGAGCATCTGAGGGAAGAGTTAGGGGGAGGGAGAGGGAGACAGAGTGAGAGGGAGAGAGAGAAAAAGAGGGAGAGAGAGAGAGAGAGGGATGGACCGGGTTGTGAACGCTGACAGATTGGCTGTGAGAGTCAGAGTTCCAGCTGGGATACGGCCACCCCGGGAGCTGTGAGCTTCTCTCCTCTGTGGCTGCTTTCTATGCGCCTCTGTGCTATAATCACAAACAACAGCGCTCAGATCTGTACTAAGACTAAACCCACATTTCTTGTCTGATTGGCTAAAACCGTTACTGTTGTTTTGAGTGGAGTGGTGGGAGAGACGCAGCGGTGTGCAGGGGATCATGGGAGTAAAACTCCTCCTTTAATGAATCCTGGTCTTCTAATGCACCACATGCTGAGACTTCATTAAAGTGCAGAATTTCAAAGAGCTGTTTAAAAATAAACTGCTAACAGCAGAGGACCAACATGAGAATGTGGAAGAGCAGAACAAGTGTATTTTGCCCAAGATCACCACTTCTGTTTAGGACAGTATTTTAATGGGAATTAGATTAAGTAGAATTAATTATATATATACAGTATGTATATGGAGTTTGGTGAAAGAAACGTTAGAAAATTACACATCTTGCATATTCTAAAGTGAAAATGATTGTTTTTCAGGATGAAGGACTGGACCAGACACTGACCTGTGTTTCCAGCACTGCTTTAATGCCATTAGTTTATTGGATTTTTACTGAATAAACACAGACTGTTCTGTTTAAGACAGTATTTTAATAGGAATAACATTATGCATATGTTTATGCAGTTTGGTGAAAGCAAGTTTAGGTTTTTCTTTGCCACAAAACATCATACAGATTACAGATCAACACATTTTACAGATTACAGATTAACACATCATACAAATTACAGATTTAACATATATCCTCCACTGCTTCAAATAGTTTATGCACTTGTACCAGCGAATCTAAACACAGCTTATGTGTTATTTAAGTGAAAATTGTGTTTTGCTTTGATCACTCCAGTGTCAGAGGCATAGACTGTGGACTGTGTGTCTACAAGTGCCTCTTCTCTCCCACAGGCCAGATAGGGTGCTAGAGAGCTGGCTCGGTGCCAGCTGTGGAGCTATGCGCTCACAGCCTGCGTCTCCTCTCAGTGTCAGAGAGGGAAGAGGAGACTGGCCTGTCTCGCTAGTATTGATTAAAAAATAGAAATTAATTGCCAAATTTATGTAGAGCTTTCCTTTCCCCTAGGCCTCCAGGGGACCAAGCCATGCCAGCTGCCCTGACATCCTGGTGAAGAAACCATGTGTGAGACTAAAGGGCCTTAGATGGGAATAACATTTTTTTTTTTTCTTTTTTTTTTTTAGTGAGTGATGTTTTTCTCTGAGTTCAGAGAGAGAAGGAGGGAGTGTTGTGCAGAGAGAGAGAGGGAGAAAGTGATGAGAGGGAGGGTCATGTCTGTGATTTTAGAAGTTGCTCTGAGTGGTCAGCAGAAAAATGCTCAAGAAAAACTATAGTTAAAAAAAAAAATACCCAATTAAAACATCTGACATTTTTTTGCATCATCGGAGGTTTATAAAACCAATAAATCAGAGCAGAACTCCTTCCCTTTCTTTCCACAACACAGTCAGGAATTCTGTCCAAACCAGCTAATGTACATAGGATCATCAGTACTCTGTGCTGAGTTTAATTACTCAGCTGAACTTCTGGTAGATCAGACTGAGGTCTGATTGCTGTCCTCTAAGATGGAAAACCATCCCGTTCCTCTTAGCAGGTACCACATGTAACGATGTGCTAACAAGACACAGCCTTCATTACCACAGCCTGACACGACTGAATAGAATCGGAGTGCTTCTCACCTCAGCAGCCAGCACAGTGTCCAGGAGTGTCCAGGAGTGTCCAGCAGAGTGTCCAGGGGCGTCCAGGAGTGTCCAGACCTGGTAAAGTGTGTCGCTGCTCCTTCTCTCTGCAGGTTGACTTCCTGCTCAGTAGCAGCATGTATCTGTGTGTGAACTTGTAGGTCTACAGCAGGTTACAAAGAGAGGTCCTTCATCAGCAGAGCAAGCAAGCTAATACAGTCCGTAAAGGACCTCTATCTGAAACACTCTGTTTCTCTGGAAACCCCATCTAATACACTACAATTTAACAACTTGACTATCTCTACATTGACTATCTGGACAATTTGACGTCTCTTGCATCTCTCCCCATCTCTCTCTCTCTCTCTCTCTCTCTCTCTCTCTCTCTCTATATATAT
>JAOYMR010000566.1:0-11361 GCA_025802075.1 Tenebrosternarchus preto
TGTCAGGATTGGGAGCCAACCTGAAAATTGGAGTCTTTGGTCTTCAGAATCGTTTTATGCAGCCACTGTGTACATGCAGATGTTTGAAAAAATGTATATATTAATGTAGCAAATAAATATGACAAATGGTGGATGAAATGTCTGATAATTTCCAATTAATCGTTTTGGCTTCTCAAAATAATTGTTACAAATCACATTGTTTAAACAATAATGATGGTTGTTAATATTACTTTTGTTATAAATTATATTACTAAATGGTAATAACCAATTTTTATAAATTACATGATTAAATAATTATTTAAATATAAAAATAAGAGCCAACCTGGGTTTCTAATTCAGCCAAGCTAATGATTTGATAAGGGGAATCGTTTTGTCTAGCCTATGCTGTACACCATCTACCTTATCAATATGTTGATTCACCATGTCTGTTATTCTGTTCCATGCAGGCGTCACTGTTAGCTGGTATTTAGCCTTTCCATTCGCTGAGTCTAAGGTCTTGCCTGGTAATGAAATACTCACTCAAACATGCTATCATAGCCGACAACAAATAGGAGCTAATTAGCACATTTCGTTTGCCTTGTGCTGGTGGTTGTTGTCTTTTATTTATTTTTGCCGATATTTCTTCAGTGGCATTAGTACAATCATTCCAAACTCTGACTCAGGGAGTCGCTGTTGTGCCGCAAATGTATTTCTGCTACACTTTGGCCAGGGGCAAAAAAACAATGATGGTGCATGTGTGGTTGAGGTTTTGCCCTGTTACAAATACACCAATCACTTGTAGCTGTTATTGCATGGTATGGTGTAAATTACTTTTTGTTTCGCCCAATATTTCTGTATCAATACGCTTCTTCTTGCCTCATAATTTGTGTTGGTTTGAACTTGACTATATTGTGAACATATGGAACTCTTGTACATGTAACATGCTGACATGATGTCATGTACATTTGTGTGCCTATGTAGATTTTTGTTGTGACAGGTGCATTTGGGGCAAATGAGGACACCTGGCTTTTATGAGTTCCAACTGGGTGATCTCTTTTTAGGTTTGACCTTATTTGCCCCCCTCATGAAAGCATGAAGCGTTTAAAACATAGTACTTCCCAGAGTCAGAACAGCTCACACAAATATGCGATTCTTAGTAATAAAACAAGTCTTCAAAGAAGCTGTTTTTCTTTCTTTGCAGATTGTGCTGAAGCCAGTAAAGTCTTGAATCACTTCGCTGTTTTAGGTCTCACTCTTTTTTTATTTTATTGCATTATTTGTTATGTTTTATACCCTTGGTTGATAATACATCTGTGCATTTGTCAGTCTTGTTTCCCCGGACGTTTGAGCTCATTTGTGTTTTTGCGACATAAGTTGAAAATGCTCTGTAGACATGAATGTGGCAGTGCTCTGAACCCCCCTCCCCCCGATATCTCCTGTTTTCAAAGAATCGTGTGGTTCCGTTCCCAGTGTCTTTGCCGAACCCTCGACCCCCGAGGCGTGTGCCTCACCCACATCCTCTACCCTCCACGACCCTCACGTGGGCTCAGGAGCCTCTGTAGACCTTCAATGAGAATGGTGCTAGAGGTGATGAGCCTTAACCCTGAAGCCCGAACTCCCACTTGGAGCCTCACACACCTCAAAATGTGGTGGCTGAAGCTTCAAAAGTCTGCAGGAGAGATGAGCTCTAACTGTGACACCATAAGAGTATTTAACATGTGCAGAAAGTAATCAAGGGTTGTGTACCCAAAATACTGTGCCAGCTTAGTAATGACGAATGGGAGAGGTGAAATGAGCGTTTTTCTGTACAGAAAGAAAGACAGATACCTGAATAATTAAACAGTTTGCATAAATCAGCCATGGTTTGTAAACAACATCCATCACCAGCCTCTATGTGCAGATGTTCAAGTGCATGCAGGCTGAGCAATGTCATGTTACCAATGTCATGTTACCAAAAGCAGGTCTCATTCTGCTGATTGTTGGCAGGGACTTCAAAGATGTGTTCAGAGTAACACGCTGATAACTGAACACAGTCGAAGTACCTTCATTTAGTAGCTGAAACTCTGATCAAATTAAGAATCATGAAGATATTTAGTGCAATATACTATCCATCTTACCTGTTCTTGTCTAATGTAGATTTTTTTTTTAAGTAAATCAATCATATAGTCAGGGTGAAAGTGACCTTCTTCTGCTCTGAGATGAACAGCACTAAATGCAAAAGATAATGAGGTGATGCTTTGTGTGTTTGTGTGTGTGTGTGTGGTAATAAACAGGTGGGAGATTACAATGATCAAAAATCTGGTAAGACTGTATTTCCAGTTGAGGCCACCTTGAATGGTTTGCTGTAACTACTTATGACAGCCTTAATCCTTTCAGTAATGAGCAGAGACAGGTGTATCTGATTACGTATGAAAATATTTCATGATATATCACAAAAAATACTGGAAATAAGATTAAAATCACCTGAGAACTGATTGAATTGGGAAATGTAACCAGTGTAAAATAATTAGAAACATATTTTTAAATGTTAGTTAATATATATTTATGTTTTAAACCAGTGTTCATTTTCTAAAGTGATACCTGAGGCTGTTTTTAGTAGTGCTCTTAAATGTCTGATTTTGTTATGTCCATGTTCTTAATTGCCTTTAACATTAATTGTTGATCATTCCTGAAAAACGTTAAGTTTTTATAATAAATCAGTAAGTTACCTGGATCCAGAAGGATTCCCTGGTCTCCTGAAGTTAAACACCTCACCCATGGCCCATGGAAACACAAAACATTGTAATACATTGTGCATTTGTATTAAATGTGGAATTAAATTGTGGCGGGCAGGAGGGTGGGTGTAAGTTTAATTTAATTATATTACTGAAATAATGAGTTACATTTATATAGCGCCTTTCACAAGTCCAATGAGTGCTGTCAAAGTCTAGTAAGACTATTTTTCCAGTTAGGACCATGTTTGGGAAGTTTATTGTAACTCGTATCATGCCGAACTGCAGGTTGCTGCAGATGTTCTAGGTCACGCACCTGGGCATGGTTAACATCAACAAGGCTGACGACAACTAACTGTGCCCCTTCATGCCAGGCAACACAAAGGTATAAGTAATACCAGCGTGCAGGGGGGCAGGAACGTTCTCTTCTTTGAGACGTGCTGCAAGTGGAGAAACATCTCAGGTTTATTTCAGATCACTATATTTACTTTAATACCTTGAATACAGTTTCCATATTATCTACAACAAACGCAAATAAGAACTTAAAATCACTATCCCACTGTATGTTTCAGTACTATTTCCTCTATTGGGGAATTGAAATAAAAACAATATTTTTGTACTAAAAAGTTAAAAATTTAAATGACTAAATACTCCATAACATGTAAAATAATCTGATATGTTGTCAATACATTCCAAAATCTAAAGGCCATAAACTTGTGAAACTCATTCACTGTTAATAATTTAGGTGTTATGACAGGATCTTCTGTAGTTTGTGTGTGTGTGTGCGCACTAGGACACACTTGCTAGGACTCTCATTTTGATAGGCTCAGTGACTGACAGGGTCTGACACACTCCAGTTCCTCCCTGCTATCTGGTGTAAGAAGAAGACAGACATACACACAGAGTACTAGCAATCAAACACACAACCGACGATGATTCACGCTCACCTCTGGACATTCGTGTGCCTTTGGACAGCAGGTAAGATGTCTCGTTTCCGATTAAAGCCACCTGTCACGCGGATTACAAACCTAGGCCATGTTCGACAGACACCAATGAGAACAATCTCCAAGTGATATAAAGATTTGGGGTAAATTATTGGTTATTTGAATTGTGTTTGCTTATGCAAATAAGGTAATTGTTTTCTGAATCACTTTTGTAAATCTTTATTTTTTAGTTGTATAATGGACTTTGTATAAGTGTAGGTTTTAGAAAAAATGTAGAGGATGTAGTCATTAACACAGACTAGGCCAGTGGTGGCTGTCAGTATAGAACGGTTATGTACTTGCATGTAATTCACACTATACACATATAAAGTGTTATACTGTATTAATTACTAAAGTATACTAGTAATCTGTTTGATTACATAAATACAGACTCTAGATTTACCAGTGTTAAGTGACTAGTGATTATGCATTTTTGCTAGGCCTACACAGTCGTACTAATGTTCGTACTGGCTGTTAATGAAACGTGGATTCAGTAGAAGGAGTATAGTTTACAGAATATATGGATTATTTTCCTCAGAACTGATCAAATGACACGGCTTACCGTTCAGGTTTACCCATAGCATTTCTTTATGAATGTAAGTCAGTGTTTTTTCTTAGTTGATTAAAAAATGTCTTATTGACCTATATGTAGCTTTGCTCCACATATTTACTTATACAAAACATTTGCTTCAAATCAGATGTTTAAAGTCTGTGCAGTTTAAATGATATGTAACAGCAACTGAAAAAAAAAACCCACCTACATGAGATTATTTTAGCAGATTTCACAATAAGTGTGAAAGAGGAAAAACTCTTTTTTATTTTGCGAGAAACTGCTGTAAGATGCTGCCTTTTCTAAAACAGTCCTCTGGCATTTTGCAATTACTGTGTTTACGAAACAGTTTGTGGAAAAAATGCATTTGGTTTCGTCTCAGGTGAAGACGAGCATTAATATCTTTGTGCTGTTATATGACATTTGCATAATTCCTATATTGTATAATTATATCACTTGATTTAGTTTTCGTGGTCTTCTAAGACTTGAGTGTCCTTCTGCAGACTCAACCCATAAGGCACTCCACTGTAACTCCTCCTGCTCTTCTCCGCAGCGTCTGCTGTGAAGGTCCTCTATCCCAGCATCGGCGCTTCTGAGAGCCTGACCTGCGAATGTCCGGATCACCAGTGCCAGAAGGTCTTCTGGTACCGTTTACTGCACAGCAACGACACCCCCCAGTTTCTGGTGTTCAGTAACAGCGCTAACACACAGTCGATCTATGGGGCGGACATCAACGCCTCTCGCTTTAAGACCTCAATGAATGACGGATCCAAGATAGTTTATTCGCTGCGGATCACAGGACTACAGAAGGATGACGCGGGATTCTACTCCTGTCTGCTTACTAGTCAGAAGCAAAGAGAACCCAAAGAGCTGTTGCCATCAGGATACTACCTCAGGCCTGGAGGTGCGCAGAATCTCCCCCTTCCTCCCTCTCGCTCCACACTATGTGTGGATCTTTTTCTCTTTTGAGTTTGTATTTGCAAATGGTTTCCCATAGACATAAAAACCACAGAATCATCATCATCATACACTCAAGTGCCGAATATTTTTATGTCTTCTTAAATCGCACCAAAAATGTATTTCTGTTTCGTTTTAATTTGAGCTTGTTTTACCATACTGAAACTTGGTTGACCAGGAAACTGATAATAATAATATTTATAATTAGGTCAGTAACAGTCATTAGCATTAAGGGTGAGGTGATGGTAACAGTTACCACCTTTGAACACATATGTACCATTTTTTTCTGGCATGTTCAACCACAGAAAGCCCTGGAACATGAAAACAGGACAGACTTGTGTTTTTTTAAATGTCTTCTTCTGTACTTTTGAATTGCAACATCACTACTGATAGGAGAAGATCCACACACAGGTTGTGAAGCTTTTACAGGAAAGGGAACAAGACAAAAAACACAACCCAAGTGCAAGACCATTGTAAACAGGCTAGGAAAAACCAGGAGATGATAGAAAAGAAGTACAAACCACAATTCTGTAGTCGGCAGTGAAAAGTCTTGCAGGCCGAGTGAGGAACCGGAGGCTCCAGGAATTCCTGGGAACGCTCAGAATGAAGTCACTATGCAAACAATTCTTCACAAGGAGTTGTAGAAATCCTGGAGATTCTATAGGGCAGTGATCGGGTGGTGTGTGGAGTTTGTGCTCAGGTGAGGTGATCAGAGTGGGTACGGTTGGTCGTGTAGGGACTGACTGTTAAGCGTGCGGCTGCATGTAGACATGATATTGCCAATTAAACGTTTAATTTAATTATTCTTGTCAAATTCATGAAATTCCATGAACAGCTGTGGTTTCCCTGTGTTTTGCAGTGTTTGGCTTTTCGCAACAAATGAAATGGCAGCGCAGATAACAAATTTGGCAACATTTTATTTGAAGGCCACATGCATAAGCACTGAATAAGATATTTATAAAGCAATTCTTGAACATTTATGAATACATTATGACAATAATCGCAAAAAGACAAGATGTTTTATGAAATAAATAACATTTCATTGACATAATGCATAAGCATTGGAACATATTTACAATGGCATACATGCATAATTATAAACAGATAATGTCAGCATTCTCCAAATGACATCACATTTCATCTGTATTTTTTACTTCATAACCTTTCATATCATAAATACTTATGCATGTGTTATGTCAATGAGGTGTTATTTATTTAAAAAAACATTGTACGTCTTCTTGCGATTACTGGCATAAAATGTTCAACTATTGCTTTATAAATATCTTATTCAGTGCTTATACATGTGTTATGAAGTCCTTATGTAGATGGCCTTCAAATGAAGTGTTACCCAAAATTTTAAGTAATATCAGTGTAATGCGCTAGAAGTTTCCCTGCTGTCATTTGATTGATCTTGATATTTACGTCCTCTTTAAACCAGATTTTTTGTTCTCCTAAGTGATTAGAATTCATATTTATGCTTTACTTTTTTATATTCCAACAATTCAATATCCATTAGAAAACAAATATATGTTTATGAACAAACTCCTATAAGCATATTTATGATAGGATCTCCAGAGTATCTAACCACAGAACAGAAAGGCAGAAGCTTTGTTCTTGTCTTCTTCTTTCTTCATCACATACTGACGGTATTATTTCTGTTTTCTCTAGAGCGTCGACCCTCATCGGTGCCGACAGTCAAAACTACAAAACGAACCAAGCCCCGTTTCTGCAAGTCTAACTCTCAGCCTACTGAAGGTACCGTCCAGCGTGAAAGCAATTGTTCTCTGAATATGACCACTGATGCAGCTGGCTGGGTTACGGAAGGCTACAGGACGGGTTTCGATGACAAATCTGCAGTTTTCTGTAGTTCACCCCATCTGCATTCACTTTTCACCTCGACTTGGAAGCTTTTGGAAAAGATCCCTCTGGATCTAAGGATCGTTTTAGTGTAAATGTACTCTGTATAACAAAATCTCTTTTTTTTTTGTGAGTACTAGAGATCGTGGACTGCTCTGTTGTTTTTGTGATTGCTGGAGATTCTGGACTGCTCTGTTGTTTTTGTGATTGCTGGAGATTCTGGACTGCTCTGTTGTTGTAACAGGTTGCAAACCCCTGGTTCTTTGGTCGTGTGTGGGTGCTCTGCTTGCTCTAGCTGTGGCCTTGATCTCAACACTGTATTACTTCAGCCGTGAGTACACAAAGAAACACACACACACACACACACACACACACACACACACACACAGAAAGCTTTAGACGCATGATAAAATCCCAGGCTTTGCACACTTATGCATATTACCTGCTCAGACACACCTGGTTCATCAGATCATCAATTTACCTGGCCATTCCGTACTTTCAGTAATTAAGTATTGGAAATCAGATTGGCCATGAACACTCATGGATGAGGGAATTGTCTGGGTGAAACTGATGCTATAACATCACCATTTTTAGAACTCTAACCTTAACCATAAGCCTTGTGGTTTTGAAAAAACGAGTCCTATCCTCAGTAGGTAGGATTGCATGTACAGGTATGTATGAAATGTTTACAGCAATATGGATATTATAGAATCTACACGTAACAAATGCAGATATATAAGAGAATATGGGAATAGATTAAGAAATGCTGTTAAGCAGTACACAGCTCACACTTTGTGCAGAAAGGGACCTGGGAGCTGTAAAATTTGTAAAATAACTAATACGTTTAAAAAAGGAATATACGTATATGCTAATGTACAAAACTGCTCATTATAGCAGAGTTGGAGTCACACTCAGATTGTCATGGATTCGCATTTGTGTTTATCATTCCCAGTGATATAAACACGCAAGACGTAAAAGACCAACAGAATTTTTGCATCTATAGCATTTAGCTATGCTGTATCATAGGTACCAGTATTTCCCTATCAACCCAAAAGCTTTGTCTTGCTAACATTCTCTTTGATATTTGTGGCTTTCGGACAGGACTACCAAAGAAGTGCCGCCATCATTTTACTAAGTGAGTCATCATTTACTCACCTTAGATATTCTTTTAGTAGAGTTTTAAAGTGATGCTATCTGACAGACTTTTAACATTAAAATATGTTATTGCGATCTGAATGTGTTTTTAATGAAAGACAGAAAACAGAAACGGCCAGTAATTTGCCATTGGACTGTCGCACTTGTCCCTGTTCTGAGAAACTTCACTCTATTTTGTCCAAAATGCAGACACCAGCTATGATGTCACAGAACGAGAGGCCTCTTACTGTGCTGATGATAAACCAGCAGTGTTCCTCTGTGGATCCCATCTACACTTACTTTGCACCTCGTGTTGGAAGCTTTTGGAAAAGATCCCTCTTGACCTAAGTATCACTGTATCATAAGCATGTACAGTATAAAAAGAAGTATTTTATGTCATTTATGCTTGAAGCAAATCATCAAATGGCTTTTAGTTATGCTCAAATTTACTTCCATCCCTCCATCTGTTTAGATCATAAAATGTGGTAAAACAAGATTTCTCTAGCAGATGTTTTCTATTAAAAGAGCAGCATATTGTATTTGTAAATCAATGTACAGGTAGTATACAATGAAACTCCATGCATGATTGTATTTTTTATTATTCAATAAACAATCTTACTATGATAGAAAAAAAGAATATTACTTTTAATTAGTTTTTACTGTTTTTTTTTCCTTCCAAAGTATGTACAGAAAGTGTAAACATCTAGTGACATTACCATATTAGTTTCAGACTGTCTTGGCAGGTTACATATCTGAGGGTGTGTTGGTTTATGTGTTTGACTGTCACTGTGAGTTTCCTTCTATGAGGATGTGTGCTTTCCCATGTGAAGGTGTGTGTTTGCGTGTGTGTTACCACTGAGAGACACCTGTTTCTGGTGCTTATTTACTTTCTGCACTCCCAGTAAATAGCTGTGTATACAGTTAGCAGATCACACACCACAACATGACCTGTAACCTGCATAGAAGTTACATTGCTCTATATGGAATTTAACAGTCCATTTAAAGTACAACAATATTGCCTGTCATGAGCCTGTCATGTACTCCCCTCTAAGGCATGTATCTAACATCTGGAGGTGATACACAGCTGTTTCGAAGTAAAACATTTTGTCATACGAACAAAACCCTTTTCCTGTGCAGAGAGAGAGGGAGGGAGAGAGCAGGGATGGCATTATCTCTCTTGCATCGCTTGTTGAGCTTTGAGCTCTCAGTCTATGCACTGAAACAAAAAGACCACAAAGAAACCACAGTCCCAGCCACAGCTACATAGTCACAGGCACACTCAGAGAACAGGGCTGTCACACTTCTACTCACTCTACTCGGTTAAACATACACACTTGGACCCAGTCAGTACCTTAGTAAATACAACATTAGAAGTTATGTGACCTGCTGTCATGCTGAACTGTGCATTCAGTACATATGATTAGTCTACAGTGGCAAAGTTTTCACTACCGCAAACAGCAGATTCTCAATGGTTACGTTTTATTATATGAATCTTGTGGTCAGTTCTGCAAGATGTTCTGGTACCTTTGAAGATCATTATATTCAGTAGATATGTCTTAGGCGCCTAAAGCAACATAATATAGAAAATGTATAGTGTGTGTCCATATTAGATGTTAAAGTCTGACCAGAAGGATTTATACAGGAATGTTGTTTATGCTTTCTCTTCTCTGAAATGTTGTTTTCAGTCCTCACTGACATTGACAATGAATTCTGTAAATAGAATGTACACCAGAGGTCCAGACGTGCAAATGAAAGTTTGGTTTGCAACAAAAGTTAGCTATACTTCCCAACGAAGACGTGGCTAGAACAAACCTAAATAGGGCTGGTGGAGGTGTACTAGAGGGTTAGGGTTAGGTGTAGACAATTAAAACTCGGGGGATCTGGAATGTGTGACACAACATCTGTAGAATATAATACACTCGAACAAACAAACATTCAAAATGAAAATAACATGGTCATAGGTAAATGTAACACTCAATTCTACATTTATACAAAGTAAATAGACAATGTGTAATTATTGAAAAATTTAGTTTATTTTTGTCAGTGTTTCATCAATCAGAAGTTCATAAAGGAATTTTACTGCAAGTAAATTATTTGGCCAGAAGTGATATAATTATGGACCCAACCATACAGAATTAGAACAAATAAAAAAATTTTGCTCAAACTTTTTTTGAGATATTCTGATTCAAACAAGGTATAATGTGAAATAATTCATAGAACAATTCCATGAAAAGAATTTAAAGAATTTCAAAAAAGTTAAAAGTTAATTGTTAATTGTTTAAAAGTTAAACAATTACAAAATAGAGATTTTTAGAGTCTAAAAATCATGAATGCCAGCTAAACATTCACTTAACAGCTCACTACACCTTCACATAACCTAAAGCTAGCTAATCACTCACTTAACCAGTTATGTAGCTCTAAGACTTTTGTTCAATTGCCATCCACACAATCCGTCCAGTATAGTTTTAATCCATTTTTGGTTTGAGATGGTCTGTATGTGAGTGCTGTGTTTTTAACTATTACATATCATCAGTAGGTTTAATACTCTTACACCATGCACTAGAGTGGTTAGATTGTATAATACAGAATTCAATAACTTATCTCTAAAAATTCACTCTAATTATGCATTTACATTTAAGGTGGTCCAATTCTGAAAACTGACTTGAAACACTACAGAATCCTCTGAAGTCTGAAAAGTCTAGACATTTTGGATACATTGTGCATGTGAAATGAAAGATATTACACATGTAACACAAGCATGAGGAAAAGAACGAGGGTTTACACCCCGGCTCAAGTCTGCAGAGCTTATCACTACTTACATCGACTCAGTGTGGAACCTCCCAACTGGGAGGCTTCGGTGTGACTCCTGATCCTGCCCAGTGATTGGTGAATCATTTGTCAGGGAACCTGCAATTCTAAGTTAGATTTTAGCTGGTTTGCCATCATAACTCTAATGAAGCTTACAGTGTATTGACAGTAAGAGCTGATTCTGCTCAGACTGTCTGCCTGAGACCTTTGGTATTTATGATTGCTGTTACTCACCCTGGCTGCTTCTGTTGTGGTGCACAAGAGGATCCTGGAGTCTTGCTCTCCAGGGAATACCCAGTTAATCCCTCTCTCTCTCTCTCTCTCTCTCTCTCTCTCTCTCTCTCTCACTCACTCACTCACTCACTCACTCACTCACTCACTC
>JAOYMR010000568.1:0-11349 GCA_025802075.1 Tenebrosternarchus preto
TTGAAGGGGACACCAACACAGTGTCTCCATAAACAGAGGAGATCTCTCTCTCTCTCGTTCTCTCTCTCTCTCTATCTCTCTCTCTCTCTCTCTCTCTCTCTCTCTCTCTCTATATATATATATATATATATATATATATATATATAGTAGTGCATTTGGCTCTGATACATTCTAAGTTGGGGTTATATATATCAGTGTTCACTGTATACATATCAATGTTCATTCAGTGTTTATGGAATCTGGGAATGTCCTGCTGCTGTTCCAGATATTGACTGTTTCTGCTCTCTTCACTGCTAAATATATAAGCACATTGCAGTGTTATCAGAGCTGGAAAAGTCTTTAATATTCTGGGTGTTTTGGAATGAAGACCAATACCTTGTAGGTCACGTCATGATAATAATGGAATTCTTGGTAGTTGGGGAATGCAGGCTGTGTTCATGCGATGGATATCTTGATTGGTATTTGTGGATTCTTAAAGACACTCTTTAATGATGTTACCAGCCAGCTTGAATTCAACAGCAAAGCAATCGGAAGGCTGGCGTGGAACGGTTAGGAACAGGTTAGTGTAGAGGGCAAAGGAAGACGTCATACCAAGACACATACATGGGACGAGCAGATAAATTGTGCAGTTATTAGCTGTGGACGAAGTTCACCTAAACAGAAGGGTGACTAAATAGAACCCATTATCGCATTGATATGTGTATGTGTGATCATCTTTGCGAAATATGGCAGGAGAAATTATCATTAAATTTGTCAAGATGGAGAATTGTTTAGTATGTAAGCAGTTCATAATGACAATAGAGTCTAGAAAAATGTATTTAGATTTGCTCCATTAGGAGAAAAACAAACAGGCACATAAAAAGGCTCTGAGCTTTGGATCAGTGGTGTAGCCAGGAATTAATCCAGTGACAAATGAAAAAAAAAAGCTAAAAAATTTGTAAAAAAAAAAAACACAGTCATGCAGTTTCATCCTCCAGTGAAATTAATTTCAGTATTTCAATATAGGCTGCACCAAAGGAAACCAGGGGCGTGGCTGCACCAAATGAAACCAAGAACACTAGGAGGAGGGGGCGTGGCTGCACCAAATGAAACCAAGAACAAGAGGAGGAGGGGGCGTGGCTGCACCCTCGTTCGTGACAGAATGAATGAAATTAAATGAATAAACAGAAACCACAGGACCCCACAGGGGATGGGAGACACACACCCCCTGGAGGACTGGAGCCAGGAGACACACAACCCCTGGTAGACTGGAGATGGGAGACACACACCTCCTGGTGGACTGGAGCCAGGAGACACACACCCCCTAGTAGACTGGAGATGGGAGACACACACACCCTGGAGGACTGGAGCCAGGAGACACACAACCCCTGGTAGACTGGAGATAGGAGACACACACCTCCTGGTGGACTGGAGCCAGGAGACACACACCCCCTGGTAGACTGAAGATGGGAGACACACACCCCCTGGAGGACTGGAGCCAGGAGACACACACCCCATAGTGGGCTGGAGCCATGAACCTGGACAGGTGTAGGTGAGATAGGAGAGATAAAATAGGAAACAACACATGGACAGGAGCTGGAAAAGGGTTTGTTGTTGAGACCTGACAGTTAAGTGGACACAAGTCTGAGGGACAAGAGACAAATGGATATGGGGACGTACAAGGATTGACAAGGACAGTTACAGGGTTGAAAAAATATAAGAACCACTTAACAGAACCAGGCTGGAAGCGGATGGGAACAGCATCTTGTTGGTTGTCCGGCGCCACTGGAGGAGATGGAACCAGCGAGACTCCTGGGCGAAGTTCCTAGTCCCAGCATCCTGCCCAGGTGGTTGATATATATGTATGTATACTGTATATATATAGTGCAGATATTTAAAAATGTAGTGAAGTACACAAGGTTTCGAAAGAAAAAGGATGTTTCACATATAACTGCAGTGTACCATAGCAAGAAAAATATTCAAAATAGCAGTGAAGTACACAGAGTTTTCAAACGTACAGGACATTTTGTGCAGAAGTCCTTCATCACCTGTGCAAGCAAAGTGCTTCTGAACATCTAGAAGATGAAATCAGTTTATGTAGAAAAAAAGCAGATGAAAAGATTTATCTAGAAAAAGGTTATGCATTCATATGCATAACATTCATTCCATGGGGTTCCAAAAGTGTAGATCAGTTCTTTTTATTTGACTTTCCTAACTTCATTGCTGCCATAGCAACAATTAGCAATGCAAACAGATATGTCATTAATGCATTGTGCACTACCATTAAAATGTCTTGCTACTGGAAATGAAGAATTCTTCATTCTGATGGTCCAAAGGTCTTCAAAAACGGCTCAGTAAATCTTGATTTCTCCAAAGTAAAGCTGATTGTCTTAATAAATGTACATGCAGCATATCTAGCATGGTTGCAGGCTACAGTACCACAGTTATTATCTGAATGGTCATTATTTATGATTATTTTTAAAGGAGTAAGAAGATCGAAGCCATAAACATGTATGCTCTACCAATCATTAGAATTAGATACCCAGCTGGCCAAGAGAACTGCTGGAAGCTGTTGGCATCAATACCTCATAACTCTCCACCCCAACACCAAGAGGCTATACTCCAGCCAGACAGACCAGTGAAGAGACCTACAGAGTTTCAAATCCACTGTCTTGAGATGAGACACAAAATGTACACGAATACATCCAAGTAACATCCCACAAGGATCAGCTGATGACAGACTGCTTCAAACGGACTGAGGACATAGCTATCTTGGAAATAGTGGAGGTGCTGTGAATTATAAGTCCCTCTATGAAACCACCTACAGACAGCAGACCTAGCTGACATAATACAGTTCAGACAGTGGACAATGTGAACTGAATTTTTATATTATGAAGCAATCCAAGGCACAAGCCCAAAAGCTTTTCTTTAGCATTATACTCCAGACAGAACAACAACATATGTCTATTAACTTTCATATATTCTGGATCTGTAAAATATTCTCCATATTGACACATACCCAAGAGAATCCTGGGTTTTTGCCTGTGAGGATGATGAGGAGGAAAGATCTGGAAGCTTCGCTTAGGGGTCAGGAAGAGAATTAGGGCTGATGGTCTAGGACTATAACATTAAAGGAGTTATGGATGAAACCAGTTGCGTCTCCTTTCATGGCCGCAGGCCTTTTCATCAAAAGAAACACACTAGTTCTGGAAGGGCCTCAGCCTGTATCAATGCCTTTCACTCTAGCAAGTTTAATGAATTACACATTTGGTGAGTCATAAAGGCAAATTTTGATTGGGCCGGAAGCCAAAATAAAGGAGAAGCTGCGTTTCCTCAGAAGGAGAAAATAGAATATTAGAATGTAATATTCTATTTTCTTTTGATGAAAGTCGTTTTTATAGTAGCTCACTGGTTTTAGCTTTTC
Organism: Tenebrosternarchus preto; assembly: GCA_025802075.1. Classification (NCBI taxonomy): domain Eukaryota; kingdom Metazoa; phylum Chordata; class Actinopteri; order Gymnotiformes; family Apteronotidae; genus Tenebrosternarchus; species Tenebrosternarchus preto. Next base: position 3,404 of record JAOYMR010000568.1, read on the forward strand.
TTGAGTGTGAACACAATGGTTTTGGCTTTGCCTTCAGTGCTAATTTGCTCATGCTGTTCCTCGCTATGAGTTGTAAGATTTCATGCACGGTCGTTATAGATGAGTTTTGCACTTCAGTGGCACACATTCCACACAAAACACTGAATGATGCCAGACTTCAAACTGAGAGGGAAGGGCTGGGTCTGCACCTGGTGATGTGGAGTGGGTGTGTTGGTGACTGGGTAAGTTGTATGTGTGTGTGTGTGTGTGTGTGAGTGTTTCTTTCTCATTTTGTTTTTATATTTTTGTCTTTCTCTGTCTCTCCTTCTCTGTCTCTCTCTTTCATGTTCTTCTGTCTGACTTTTCTCCCCATGCCTCTCTCTCTCTCTCTCTCTCTCTTTCTCTATCTATCTCTCCCCAGTGTGGAGGCACTCTCTCCAGTCTAGCACAAGCTAATTAACCCATGCCAAACGCTGAGCTTCCAGATCTGCCACGGTGCTGGGTCGCCCGTGATGCTCTCGAGCTCAGGTCCATTTATCACCAGAGATTCCCGGCTCCATTAATATGATGCAGTGAGCAGGAGCGCGAGGCGAAACACTCTGCAAAGAATCATCCTTTCTTTTGACCCACAAAAAGAGAAACTAGAGGCTTGTTGGCCGAGCAGGGATGTCAGGGGGTTGGGAATGTCGGAGAGCAAGGGAGTGAGAGAGAGACAAAATGAGGAAAAGATAGAGAGAGGGAGAGAGGGAAAGAAAAAGGAAAAAAGCGAAAAATGAGTTAAATCCTGAGGATGTCTACATCTTCAGTGCTGATAAGAAAGTCAGGATTTCGACTCAAACTCAGCTCAAACATCCTGAACGTTCCAGCAACTCATATGGAATATGAACATGAGCTTAGAAGTATATACTACTGCGTACTGTAGTAGATCCAGATGGAAACGGTGGCACTGAACATTCATTGACAGTGCCAGGGGGTTGGAAAAGGCCTTAATCACCAGGTTGGTCAGTATAGATGTGCTGGGGCTAAGCAACGGCCATTAGGCTTGGGTTTGAAGAGGTGCGGTGTGTTTTGTTTTTAAGATCTAGCTTAGAGGGGAAAATGATGCTGGGATGCCAGTCCTCACTGCTGAGCTTCCTGGATGTGTCGTGGGATTCATTCAGAGAAACACCGGTGACAGGAGGTGCCTACCTGATGACCCCTGACACATGCAGTCAGACTGCAGAGGAAGACTCTGTTTAGTTTCTCTGTTTAATTTCTCTGTTTAGTTTCTCTGTTTTCTTCATAAATTACGTCGTCTGATCCTCTTCAGACTGTGTTTTGTTGGGGTTCCTGTGCCTTTTTATGTCAGATAACAGGAGCTTTAAGGATCTAAGACCAATGAGAAATGGGGCAGCATGAATGCAGATAGAGTATGTGTTTATGTGTTTATGTGTTTATGTGTTTGTGTTTATGTGTTTGTGTTTGTGTGTTTATGTGTTTGTGTTTATGTGTTTGTGTTTATGTGTTTATGTGTTTGTGTTTATGTGTTTGTGTTTATGTGTTTATGTGTTTATGTGTTTGTGTGTTTGTGTGTTTATGTGTTTATGTGTTTGTGTGTTTATGTGTTTATGTGTTTATGTGTTTGTGTGTTTATGTGTTTATGTGTTTGTGTGTTTATGTGTTTATGTGTTTGTGTGTTTGTGTGTTTATGTGTTTATGTGTTTGTGTATTTATGTGTTTGTGTGTTTATGTGTTTGTGTGTTTATGTGTTTATGTGTTTGTGTTTATGTGTTTGTGTGTTTATGTGTTTATGTGTTTGTGTGTTTATGTGTTTGTGTGTTTGTGTGTTTGTGTGTTTATGTGTTTGTGTGTTTATGTGTTTGTGTTTATGTGTTTGTGTGTTTATGTGTTTATGTGTTTATGTGTTTGTGTGTTTATGTGTTTATGTGTTTCTGTGTTTCTGTGTTTCTGTGTTTCTGTGTTTATGTGTTTGTGTGTTTATGTGTTTATGTGTTTGTGTGTTTATGTGTTTATGTGTTTATGTGTTTGTGTTTATGTGTTTATGTGTTTGTGTGTTTATGTGTTTATGTGTTTCTGTGTTTGTGTTTGTGTTTCTGTGTTTATGTGTTTGTGTGTTTGTGTTTATGTGTTTCTGTGTTTCTGTGTTTATGTGTTTGTGTTTATGTGTTTATGTGTTTATGTGTTTGTGTGTTTCTGTGTTTCTGTGTTTGTGTTTATGTTTATGTGTTTATGTGTTTATGTGTTTGTGTTTATGTGTTTATGTGTTTGTGTTTATGTGTTTCTGTGTTTATGTGTTTCTGTGTTTGTGTTTATGTGTTTCTGTGTTTATGTGTTTATGTGTTTGTGTGTTTGTGTTTATGTGTTTATGTGTTTATGTGTTTGTGTTTATGTGTTTGTGTGTTTCTGTGTTTCTGTGTTTATGTGTTTGTGTTTATGTGTTTATGTGTTTATGTGTTTCTGTGTTTATGTGTTTCTGTGTTTATGTGCCCGACGTCTGGGCTCTGACTTTCCATGGCCATTTTGGAGGAAATCACCATGAGTGTGACTCCATCTGTGTTTGTTCAGGTTTATGGCCAAATCGCTTTTCCTCTGAGACAGTTCAGCTCAGGCAAAGGGCAGCTCAGGAGACACTGGGAAACGCCTTCTGCTTGGAGAGAAGGCCATAGCAGGAGCTGGTGGTGCTGGCTGGAGTTTTGGAGAAATATTTAAATAGTTGTTTTGGAGAAATATTGAAAAGAAGGATCTGGAGGAGCAGCCCCCCACCTCCTGGAGCTGAACTGAGTTTCTGTGGTTCCAGCAGTTTTATACATCAAGTTTTAGGAAATTTATTTTATTCATGCTTCACTCTTCCATCTGGTCCCACTAGACGACTAGAGGCGACACTTTGCACAAGACGGGGGGTGGGTATATTACAAATAGGACATGTATGGGACATTTTATCATGCAACTGTTCTCTTTTACTCCTCTATGTTTATGAGAGAAGAAGAATCTAGAAAAGTAATTCTCGAATACAGGCTAAAAAAGCTAACTGTCATAAACTTGATATGCACAGCACTCTCTGGGCTGGGGGTCTGAAGACCTCATTGTTAATCTGTTGCTGGATACAACAAATAAGCTTCACACAGGACTATAAAATAAAACCACAGAGAATGCGGTTGATTCGATTTCTGTTGACCGCAGCAGGTCTGATCATTCAAAACTTTATTCTTGTGCAGTGCCATTCATATATCATTCATATATCATTCCAGACAATAACCAGTGGACGTTCCTGTGGTGCAACATGCTAATTATAGCTGGTTGCACGCTGTTCTGTGAGATTAATGCATCTCTCTCTCTCTCTCCCTCTCTCTCTCTCTCCACTCAGAGCTGAAAAGATACTGAGGGTGAAGTTTCTTTCTTTCATATATATTTTGTTCCTTTCCTCAAAGCAATCCATCTAACAAGCTTGAAATTGGTGGACAGGTGTGAGTTTCTCAGTGCTTTTTGTACACTAGTCGTAATATTATATCTCACAGTGGAGAAAATGGCACAGTTGTGCCAAAAATGCTCTTTCTTGTCTTTTGCTAGTAACTCTACAGTTATAAATAAGAAAGAAAAAAAACCCACCTGCTCAAGCATCTGTTTATGTGGATATAAAGGCGTTTGGGGACGACGTCGGATTTTCCGAGCTTTAATATGCAGAGAACGAGTGCGCAGAGAAGGGGGGGGGGCAGATAAAAGGGGGGGGGCAGATAAAGTTGGCGTGGGTGTGAATATAAGAACAGCTTGTAGGAGGGGAGAGATGGTGGAATCTAGCGCAGGCTCATGGAAGCACTGGTGGCAGGTGTCGTATCCTAGAGTGACGGGTGTCTCTCGCGCTCGTTTTCACCCATTTGCTGCCGAGACGAGCCTCAACACCTTTGATTCTCGCACGAGACGCGTGTGTATGCTCTCGCAGCGAGCTTAATTAACACGTCAGTGTTCGTTTTTGGATGCACGCGCGCCTGGTTATTCTGGTCGTTTGACAACAGGATGCAGTGTCTCCTCCATCTCTTTTGATCTACTAGGCTGGTGGTGGTGGGGGGGGTTTGTTATTGCAGGACTCAGCATTAGTAATAGCCCATAGCCAGAGCTTTGGCCCCGAATCCCCAGAGGGCAGGCAGGGCCTGCAATGCGTACGGCAGGCCGGTGAGGCACCACTCAGCCTCCCCTGCGATGCCTCCCCTTATTTTACATGAGGCAAAACAAGGCAAAACATACACACCCCCTCTTCCCCAACCTGAGCGGTCAGGGTAAGGCCCACCCATCAGGACACGCCCGGCTTCCTGCCTGCGCGTGGGATTGGACAGACATGTTCCTGAGCAGCACTCAGGTGTCCTTGAACCCGAGACGAAGGGGTTTCTTGATGAGGTGTTTGTGTGGAGAGGAGGATTGTGGGTTATCTCTGCAATGAAATGAAAGAGGCCGGGAGACTGCTAGGAGTGTTCAGCGGAGATTTTTTTCCCTCCTCAGTGTCAATCAGGTTGCCTGCATCTCTGTGGATGGGAATTACTTCCCTTTGCTTCTCTCTGCTGCGATAAATGTGTTAATAATAACAGGAAAACGTGAACACCAACATTTCAGGTTCACCGTGCTGCTTCCTGTCAGAAAAGAAGCTAGCAGAAGAGTAAACAAAAGTAAATGAGACAAATGATTTTCTTTTGGAAACTGGGATTACTGATGTTGGTTAAGGTTCAAATTAGCCATATGACAATTAGCATGAACTAAGACGTGTGTACATGGGTTTGCGTGTATGTATGCGTGTGTGTGTGGCTGTGGGTGTGTGTGTGTGTGTGTTCTGGACATTGAGGATCAGCATGATACTGACAGTGTGGATGAATTATTTAAAGCTGGCAGTGTGCTTAGATGAGCTTTGAACATCCTTGATCCACACCCACACACTCAAATATAGCTTAGCTCCAAACGGCCTGTCAGCCATGTACTGTATGTGAGACCTAGCTATACTATCTGGCATTAAGAAGTCTCAAATCAGTCGGCTTGTTCTAGGACAATAAAACAGAATAATTGTCTTCGAAACATTTACGTTCAATCCTGATATTAGGATATAGTTTAGTTGATTCTCATTTGCGTCATACATGAACGTAATGCTGTTTATCTCTCTGCGTGAAGTTATTTTTTTATTTATTTTGAAATAACTATCATTGATTCCATTCAGTGGTTTTGCCTAATTGATTTGCTTTGTTTTGTCCCTGAATGAGTTCAAGACACTTAAGGTGAAGGAGAAAGCCACTAGCAATACACTGTGAAGTGGTTTAATTCAGTGAACATAACACAAGATAAGAGAAACTGTGCTTTAGACTGTTTGTCCTTGACTGAATTTCCCTGGAACGCTTCCCAGTGAGGGAGCAGAGAGGTCATTCCCAGCGTGGTTTGTTTGCTCTTGGTGTGTTACTAGATTTTCTGTGTTTTGTTAGTATGGATGTCATCCATGTTTGGAAGTTTGTTTGGTTCCAGAATGCCCTGGGCTTCTTCAACCTCTCTGTGAAGGGTTCTGGTTAAGAACGTTTTCTCTTGTGCTACATTAGCTGTAGCTACTTACCATAGTGCAGCGGTAGCTTCGCCAGACAAGTGGGCTTGACTTCAGTTTCCTTAAAAAGAACAGCCTTTGCGGATGGCGTTTCAGCCGTCAGAGCCGTAAACGGCCAGAGCCACTGACGGTTAATTATAGTGAAGGGCGCAGGGCTACATAGTTCCACCGTCGCCGATGGTGACCTGCGAGATGCCTGTGGAGGGTGCTGGAGGGTTACTGAGCAGCAGCCACTGAGCTGAAGTTCATGCCTGAAGTTCTCATCCCCATCATACGTTCCCTGCTCAGCTCATTGTGTAGAAATTACAGTCATCTACCACCGGTTGAATTTTTAGAAAATTCTACATAAATTGATAATTGACGTAGATAAATCGATAATTCACGTAGCAAGCTCGATAGAATTTCTACAACTTTCTGCGTACACCAAATGGAGTCAATCAGCCAATTCATGGTTTGTCTATATAGTTTCTGAAACTGATGGGTATTTATAACATTGAACAGAATTACATTGCAAAGGTAAAACTGCAGTAGCCCCACCTAGAAGTCAAAATGTTATCTACACATTTGCCCATTTTTATTGCTAACAATGTCAGACAATGCATGTAAGCAAGATTATTGCTTCTTATTGCCCGTATTCCTCAGTGCAAACGTAAAAAGGAAAAAAAATGTCTTGGAACAAACATATCTTAGAACATGATCAACTACTTTGGGGTAAGGGGGAAAAATTGTCACCAAAATGTTCCTTTAAACAACGCATAACTTGTTGTAGTACTGTGAGTTAAAGGAGAACACATTTGAGTGTCTCCTTATAAGGGAGAAACGGCAACCAGAATCTTCACTTTGATTTGCCGAGGCACTGCTACTTTGATTCTGACACAGTGGCAGCCTGCAAAACATTCCACTAAACAATATAAAGCCTACGACCCTGTCCTCTTTATAAGCATAGTACACATCTGCCTATAAGTTCTGGGTAGACAAGTCCAAAGTTTCAAAGAGTTGGAGCAGGTATTTTTTCCTCCCTACACTCTCTACTCCAGCTGCAAAGTTAGAGAGAGAGACTTCAGTTGCCTCTTAAAGCTGCCAGGGATTTCGAGACCAGGGCACGCAGCCGTCACACACTGCTGACTTTGGTCAGATCTGACAACAAGCTAATTTCACCCAGCGTTTCCCCATTAGTAATTACTCTTACAGCCAGCATTTTCTAGGCTAGGACTGACTTGCTGTTCTGCCATGCTCAGAAATTCAGGTCAGTGGGTATGCCTCAGTATGTAGAGCCATCCATCCCTTCATTGCCTGTGTAGCTATCTAGGTAGGCAGCATTTCAACTGAAATGAGACCTTTAAAGTCAAATTTATTTATATTGTGCTTTTTACAACACAAGTTGTCACAAAGTAGCTTCACAGATCGAGATCCCTAATGAGTAAGATGAAGGTGACAGCGGTGAGGAAAAACTCTCAGGGCAAAATTAAGGAAGAAATCTTGGGAGGACCAAGACTCAAGAGGGAATCCACCCTCCTTGGGCGGCCCAGATAATAAACAGTTCATGTTTTATTGTGTTACTATGTTTAGTCCCAGTATCCACTTCAGTAGAGATGTAGTAGCCTCAGTAACTCTGGTGGGTCTAGGGTGGGTGAGATGTTCCTGCAGCCATTGGACTAGATGGGCTATGATCTCTGCAGTAAAATGCATATTAATCATAAATATTTTGTATGATCTGTAAAGTTGAACATGAACAGTGTATATTTGAAGACATGTCAATAGGCAAGATGTAGCTCTGGCAGGTTTATCTGTAGCACCATCACTAAAAGAGAGGGTCAAAGGGTGACCGCAGTCCTGAGTGCCCTCTGACCTCTGAGACATTGTATTCCACCCACATCAAATTTAAATGTGAGCCAGTGCAGAACTGAATAAACAGAAAATAATGTGGTCAGACTTTCTAGCTGTTATAAGGACTCTGGCTGTTTCATTATGCACAAATTAGAGTTCATTTAATAACTTTTTAGAGCGTCCAATAAGAAAATCATTATAATAGTCCAGTCTTAATATGAATCAATTTCTCTGCATTGGATGAGGAAAACATATGTATCAGTTTAGCTATATTATGCAAATGGAAAAAAAAAAGCAGCTTTACTAACTAATGAGAGATCAGAGACAATAATAACACCCATGTTTTTTTCTTACAACAGTTTTGAAACTACTGAAAAGCTATCAAAATTTAGTAGAATATTAGCTCATTTGCCTCTTGCGGCCTTGGATCATTTGGAATACCTCATTCAGAATTCATAGGGAGAAAATTAGTCAACAGCCAATTTTTATTCCCTTTTTGTCACGTCCCAGCGGGCGCCCCGCTCTCAGGCCACGCCCACCAGGCGTCGCCTGCCCCAATCCCAATCACCAGTGT
>JAOYMR010000571.1:104-11337 GCA_025802075.1 Tenebrosternarchus preto
TTTCTCAACATGAGTAACAGAGAACACCCTGGACGGGATATTTCTCAACATGAGTAACAGAGAACACCCTGGACGGGTTATTTCTCAACATGAGTAACAGAGAACACCCTGGACGGGATATTTCTCAACATGAGTAACAGAGAACACCCTGGACGGGATATTTCTCAACATGAGTAACAGAGAACACCCTGGATGGGATATTTCTCAACATGAGTAACAGAGAACACCCTGGACGGGATATCCCTCCAGGAGCAGCATTCTGAAAGCTGTGTTTTTACTATGTCAGAGAAAATCCGATTTTTCTTGCAGCCAAAGCACAACAGTGTTTGGCAAGATCCTCCTGTGCTTCCACATGAACTGTAGCAGTGAATGAGATGGAGCTGTCGTCCTGGGTTGAGTGAGACGGAGCTGTCGTCCTGGGTTGAGATAGAGCTGTCGTCCTGGGTTGAGTGAGACGGAGCTGTCGTCCTGGGTTGAGATAATGCTGTCGTCCTGGGTTGAGTGAGAGGGAGCTGTCGTCCTGGGTTGATTGACTAAGATTCAGCTAATGCGTAGCTTCAACTAATGTGTACTGTTTCTGTAGTTTTCTCTACTGACAAAAGAAATTAAGCCTTATCAATAACATCTAGCCAATTAGTGATCAATTAATTAGCTAAACTGATCAATTAGCTAAATTGATCAATAACAGACTGTAAAATAGAAAAATGAAACCATCAGTAATACATATACTATAATATAGCTACATTTAAACAAATGTAAATAATATATAGGGCATAAACTAGTGAAATGACATCATCAATAACATGCTGTTAACTGGGGAAATTAACCTTCAATATGTCACGTATCGGCAGGCAGCCAGCCTGCAGGACACGCCCACCAATTACCAGTGGATTGTGCGCACCTGGCGCTCTTCATTAAGTGGACTATATAAGCGCACTTCACAGCACGGTTAGTGCTGTACGTTGAGTTCAGCATATCGGACTATGGTTGTAGCCTTTTCCTCTACACGCCGTCGCCAGTTTGTGGTTGCGCCAGCTGCACCCCGGAAGGTCCCTAGCCTCTGTTGAGACACGCTACTTCAGGTGTATGTGTGCCCGCAGCACCATTGGACTGTTTACCCAGCCTCTGTTTGAGGACACGGCGCTCCCAGTTTGTGTTCACCGCCCTTAACCCTATCGTCGCGCCGGGACAGCCGGAGATCGACCGTCAGATTGGACGGGTTTGCCGGACTGTTCAAGTAGCCCCCGCTGTTGCACGCTGCCGACCGTTCGTGTGTGAACCACAACTGGGTTGTGAGGGTTTGGTCTTTTGCTTAAAGGACTGCTTTTTGTGCCACTGGCAACCCTGTTTTAATAAACCCTTTTAGTTTGTCTAGTTTGTCGTCTGTTCCTGCTTCCTCTGCATCGCCGTCACACAATAACTTACTTTTTTTTTATTTAAAATTTTATTTGGGGAAGAAAAGAAAATAAAAGTAAATAAATAATTTCAAAAATTTACATTTTCTCAACCCATCAGAGAGAACCTCTGATACATTAATACAAATCATTTCCCTATACTTCGAGAATTATAGAATAGAATATGCATTAATGAAAAGAATTACAAACACACAAAATTAACCTTCAATAACTTATAAGCTGTACGTTAACAAAATTAAACTTTGTTAATAACACATAGGCAAGATTTTTCATTTCACTATTATTAACACAGGTTATAAGATATAACAAAATGAACTGCAGTGCAAACTTAATTTACCTTTTAGCAATATAAAATACTGTTGGCTTGAATAGTTGAACATCAAAGGTTTGTGTTATGTGAGTTTAAACCTGAATTAACACCTCACACTGGTTGTGGTTACACTTTCACACTGGTTGTGTTTCACACTAGTTGTGTTTCACACTTGTGTTTGCTATGGTTGCGTTTGAAATTAGCCATTAGTCATCTAATTTGTTGGTTATTTTAATGATTATTTTTATACTACTCCATTAATATAACTTCTCAAAACATTTACATGAAAAACATTAATATTGTACATTTTATTCAGTCATTTCTTAAAGACAAATGAACAAGAAACAAAGAATGCATTACGGGTGTTATTCTTCAAAAAATAGACCAGGCGTAACCAGGACTTCTATATATTAAGATTAATCAAATTTCCATATCACTGCAGTGGTGATAATAATAATAATAATAATAATAATAATAATAATAATAATAAAACTCTCTATGAGGAAAATATTGGCCCTCAAATTCAATGGTTGTTGTAACATAATAATCTTAATAGCTGTATGTTATGAACTTGAGAGTCAGTATTTTTATTATATTTAATTATTACATATTTTTTATTTTTTTATACTCAGAATAAGCATTTACTCAGAATGGCTATGAAATATGTTTTTGTTTACATACTCAATGAATATGAAGTATGTTTTTAATTACATACTCAGAATGGATATGAAATATGTTTTTCCATCACTGGAGTAATATGCAGTTAAGATGATCAGTAGTATTTTTGCAACAATGTAGTGGGAAATAACGCTAAATGAAGTGATTTATAGGCAATATAAAAAAGTCTGTGTAACATTATGCCTATATTACAGTAAAGTATGTTATAATAAACAATAATGATGTTATCTAGATGACTAATAGTGTTGTTTCGTTATTATAACAGCAACAGTGCAGAGATCACTTATAACAACATCATTTATAACATAACATTAATCACTTATAACATTATAACCATCATTTATAACATAACATTATAACTTATAACATTATAACCATCATTTATAACATTATCATGTATAACATTATAACCATAATTTATAACATAACATTATAACTTATAACATTATAACCATCATTTATAACATTACCACGAATAACATAACCATAATTTATAACATAACATTATCACCTAACATTATAACATACTTTATAACATCATCACATATAACATTATAACCATCGTTTGTAACATAACTATCACTTAAAACATTCTAACATCATTTATAACATCACTTATAGCATTCAGTTGAAGAAGAAACATTTAGAAAATGTTGCATCGCTACTAACAAACACATTCAGCTTAATCATGTTTGAGTAGCAACAAAAAGTAAACAGGACGTATCGATGTGTATCCTGCATGCCTTCATTTCAGATTTGTTTTGACTGGGGGCAGCCATCTTGCTTTCATAGCGCCGTCTCGACACACGTTATGCAAATCAACGTGTTTACATAATTGACTTGGTTGGTAACATCACACCAGCCATGTCTGAATGAAAATCACTTTTAACGAGTTCTATTTGAATGTATGTTTTGCATTTAGGGTTAGGGTTAGGGTTAGAAGGGGTGGGTGTTGGAGGAGCGGGGTTTAGGAGAGGCGGGGTTTAAGCAAGGCGAGGATTGGAGGGGATCTAATGAAGATGCTCCTATTGCCCCCGTTTGCTGCGCTCCCTGGTTGGCGTGTTCTCTGTGTGCTCCAACTCTTGCAGCTTGTGTTATGATGTGCTGTGTGATGAAATGCTGTGTGATGATGCACTGTGTGATGATGCGCTGTGTGATGAAGCGCTGTGTGATGAAGCGCTGTGTGATGAAGCGCTGTGTGATGATGTGCTGTGTGATGATGCGCTGTGTGATGAAGTCTGTGTTTGTGTGGAGTCTCCAGTTCCACAGAAAATCCTCAGCCGCGGAATTCCTTAAGGGCCGACAGCATCTCTTCCACCTGCATATGTGGCAAAATGAGCAAAACAAATTTGACACTACAGAACAGGAAAGACCTAAAGGAACATGTAAACACCCAGAGAGATACACACACATACACATCAAACACACACACAACATGCTTATTGCTATGAATTCAGATAATCCTGTTTAGAACCTTCAGTATGTGGGTGTGGTGGGAAGAACAGAAGAGAGATTCAAGTCTCTCTCTCTCTCTATAGCTCTCCCTCTCTCTCTCTGTCTAGCACTCTCACTCTCTCTCTCTCTCTCTCTCTCTCTGTCTAGCACTCTCACTCTCTCTCTCTCTCTCTCTGTCTAGCACTCTCACTCTCTCTCTCTCTCTCTCTGTCTAGCACTCTCACTCTCACTCTCTCTCTCTCTCTCTCTCTATAGCTCTTCCTCTCTCTCTCTGTCTAGCACTCTCACTCTCTCTCTGTCTAGCACTCTCACTCTCTCTCTCTCTCCCTCTCTCTCTCTGTCTAGCACTCTCACTCTCTCTCTCTATCTCTCTGGCTCTCCCTCTCTCTCACTCATCCTTTACACATCTTTTCTGTCTCTTACCCTCCAGCGGCCCAGCAGAAGGAGGTGATGAAAGGGTTCCTGGTGAAGGAGGAGCACCAGGCGGAGGAGTCGCAGAGCCCAGCTCGGGGCCCAGCATTCGGCCTGGGCCAGGACGGGCCCTCAGGGCCCAGTGGCCCCGGTCAGGATGGCAGTCCCCTGCTGGCCAAGGGTAACCTGCTCAGCCATGACATCAACATGAAGGTGGCCTCTGAGCTGCTCATGAAACTGTCGGGTAAGACTGTTGTGTGTGTGTGTGTGTGTGTGTGTGTGTGTGTGTGTGTGTGTGTTTGATCCGGTGAAACTACAAATGAGAGTAAATAGGTACATGTGTCTTTTATTACTTATATTTTGAACAAATGGAGGAAAGGAAAGAATGAATCCTGTGTCTGAGAGAGAGAGAGAAATGGAGAGAAAGAGAGTTCAAAGAGAGAGAGAGATCCAGTGTGCGCATGCCTGGCTGTATGAGATCTCTGTGTATGCATGCATGCTCTTGCGCTTGGTGTGTGTCTAGCTGTACTCTATGGTTGCACCAGGAACCCTGTACACACCTGACCCTGCCCCTAACTGCAGTCATACCCTAACCCTGACCCTAACTGCAGTCATACCTTGACCCTGGCTTTGTACAGCCCTGCCCTTACCTAGCACTTTGACCCTGAGCCTGAGCCTGACTCTAACCCAGTCATTTGAACTGGCAGAAATCAGATCAAGACATTTAAAGATTGAAATCTGTTCTTATCTGTTCCCTGTCTGTTACTCATCTACTGCCTTTTTCTTCTCTTTCTAATTTGGTCTCTCTCTCTTTCCCAAATGTCTCTACATCACTCACTCCTGTGTTCTAGGCAGAAGCTTCAGTTCCTTTTCATGTTGTACAGTCGATATCCTTTTCATGCCCAGTGGTTCTGTGCCAGAACCGCTCCATCGATTGCTCTTCTGGGCTGCTAGCAGAATCTTCAGCTGAACTTTAGATGCCAGGGGTCACCACGCAGGGCTCAGCTAGGAGGATGTCTGTCTTCTGCTGTCCTCTGCCTTTCCTTGTATAAGTTCTAATATCTCAGTGTTGGTGATAGCAGGTTTTACGAGTGGTATTGTCAGATGGACGTTGACAACAGTGAGTGCTGGAGTCAGCACAATACTTATGTAGATATTTTATTGAGAAATTAATATGCAACTGATGGTGACACTGGAGTATTTTTGTAGTGGACTACAGTTACCTGTGTGTAACACAGCTCACCGGAGCAGCAGTCTTGTAACAGAATTATGTCCGTAATGCACTGGAAGAAACCGGCTACAAATCTGGAAAAAAAAATCTTCATGAATGTGCTTTAAATCATTTAGAAATTACTTCCATCAAATGAGTCAGTGATTCCCAGCCTACACAAACATTCTATCATGAGTCACAATCAATAAAAATGTCATAGGAAAACAGCATTTGATCTTTCTGCCTAAAAACCATCATGAAATTGGTTTTGCTTCACTATTGGACTGTTTTTCTATCAAAGGATGACATGGATGACAAAAATATGAGAAAGAGAGAAAGAGGCAGAAGAAAGGAGGTAGAGAGAGGGAGAGCAAGTGAGACAGAGGGAGTCTATTACACAGGATGATAGAGAATGATTCAGTGTGTGTGTGTGTGTGTGTGTTCGACAGGCACCTCACACCAGCTGTTGTTCTCTTGCACTGACCGTCTCTGCACTGTGCAGTGAGTCACAACCCAGTACTGAGCATCTCTTTACATGTGCACAGCCTCAGCTCCTGCCTCTGTCACAACTTTAGTGTGTGTGAGTGTATGCCTGTGTGTATGTGTGTGTTTGTATGAGTGCATGTGTGTGTTTGTGTGTGAGCCAGTGTGCAGCAGACGGCAGGAGAAAGAAGCGATGGAGAGACGAGAATGTGAAAGAGAGGGAGAAATGTGAAGAGGCTTTTCATGTTTAGTAACAGCTTGCCTCCATGTCTCAAGCCACAGGGTGTCCACTGGTCCCAGTCCTCCCACAGGGCCAGCAGTGCTCTGGCTGCTTTTGCCCCTAAAATGGCCAGAGTCCTGAGAGTCCCTGCTACGCTCATTTGTCTAACCAGCAGCTTAGTAAAGGTGTCTAGCTGGCACTGACATTAGACCTGCAATAATTATGTTGTTATTATTACTATTATTATTATTAATGTGAGATATGTGACTTGCTGTGGCCAGAGGAGATGCGGTTTGAGTTTCAGAAAGTGCCAGGAGCATTTAAGCATTAAATACAGTCACAGGGTTGAGCAGCGTGTCTGCCGCCATGTACACAAACACAGCGGATGGGTTCGTTTTTGTGAACGGAGTCTGACGCTCAATGCAACGTTTGAATATCAGCAGGAAAAGCCGTTAGAGCCTGTGCTGTACCCGGTCTATCCTCACCCTTCACGCATTCTCCCGTAATTAGCACACAGATTAGCAAGAATGGAAAGAGAGAAGTTAGCTAGGCGCAGGAGTCAGAGACTGGTTTCGTCGTTTCTGATGTACCTCGTGCGTTTTTTGGCACACCAGGGAGACGGTTTGTCATGTACGTGAAAAAAAAGCTTCTCTCCAGATCTGGAAGCCTAATGGTGGCTTTACGGCACAGCAGATCCAAGCGACACTATCGCCGGGAAACCGAGGCTATTGCTAACACCGCAGCTGACGGCGCGTGGGTTCGTGTCTGGCTCTTCATCAGCGCGACAGAAACAGTAACACGTGCCTGTACAACTGACAGGGAGGCGAGCGCGTGCGCGCGCGTTTTAATCCAAGTTCAGAGATGGAGGTCCTGGTAACTCCAGAGGGGAGATTCCCACCCAGGTAGCATGTGTGTGATCACTATCAGTGTTGTATTATGATTAAGATTTATTAGACAAATAAAATAAATTTTCACTAACTGTTACTTTCCCCCAAAAAACGTTTAATAATGATTACAGACGTGTATAGCACGAATCTCCACATAAGTAGTGTCTAAATCCGACGAAACGGCATCGTCTTTCGGCGTTTATTGAAACGGCCTTTATCGGTTTTGTTCTTCGCTTAATAAACTAATTAACAATTATTTTATAGCTATTTAATTTGTCCAGCATCTTTTATCAAAGACTGCTTGCATTGTCTATTACCAGCAATGAAAACCGTTGCTTGTCCGTTTGTCCTGTCACTTCCACTGCACGCGACGCAAGTGTTTGTGATGTTCGTGTGGTAATTTTGGACTATAAAACTATTCGGGACTGGTTTTGAGTGAATTGAATTTTAAAGTATACAGTGTGATAAAGATATAGTGTGATATAGTGTTATAAAAATGTAGAGTGATGAAGATGTAGAGTGATATAGTGTGATAAAGATGTAGAGTGATATAGTGTGATAAAAATATAGTGTGATAAGATGTAGTGATATAGTAAGATAAAGATATAGTGTTATAAAGATGTAGAGTGATATAGTGTTATAAAGATGTAGAGTGATATAGTGTGATAAAGATATAGTGTGATAAAGATGTAGAGTAATATAGTGTGATAAACATATAGTGTGATATAGTGTGATAAAGCTTGCACATACTAGAACGTAACTAACAGGCTAACATCTGTTTACTTAAACTAGCTAACTAACTAGCTATCAAGCTCACATATTTAAAGATTACCAAATTTTGCTGAAGTGTTTTTAGAATTATTAAAATTACTCAGTTTGCTTAGCTAACTACCAATTGGCAACTTGCTAATTACATTTTAATTTGACAGCCTAAACAGAATTCCACAAGCATATAAACAAGTTTGTTTTTCTAAATAAATGATCTCTTTGGTATAATCTATAAATTCCAGTTTAAACCATATACTTTAAAAATCATCTTATTAAGGGCGTAGGTAGAATTAAAGAACACTAGATTTGGCAATGTTTTGGCTAAAATCACCGTCTGTCTGCCAAATGTTGGCCACGCAATCCACATAATGCCCAAATGTGGGTGTCATCAACTTTTCTAATTTGGCTCATTCCTGGCATACATTTGGCTGTTAAGGTACAGATTTGGCTGGTCAAATTTTCTAATCTGAGCCAGAGCTCAGCTGTTTATGTAGACCTCATCATGGCTAAAAGATAATGGCTAATTGTGCGCTAGCTCCACCTCCAGGATGGGGTCCCACTAGCTCCACCCACCCATCAAGCAGAGTGCCTTTAGCTCCACCCCCCCCCCAACCCCCCCGCAGACGACTCCCCTCCCACTAGCCCATTAGCTGCACTCTTAGAAATTCTGTGCTCAGGCATCACCATGGAAACGGTGTCCTTGGGTCAGACCACAGTGAGGAAGAGCAGAGGGGAGAGGTCACGTGGGCCCATACCCTCACAGCCCTCGTGACCTCAGTTGTCTTGGTAACCTCGTGCCCTTTTTCGGAGGTTCATCCTGCAGGTTATCGGTGTCGTTCTTCTGAATGTAACTAATTAAAGGCACAGTTGCCAGGTTGTTGTGTTCAGACTTTGAGGAGAGAGGGATTTTTGAAAATTGCTTTTGAGCACCAACAACTGTGGTGGTTGGTGCCAATCAGTGTGGATTCGAGTTGTTCCTGTTGAGTATGTTAATTCAGCTTTGACCAGCTACCAGGAATAAACCTCAGACTTTACGCTGGGTTGAAATCTAGTGAGGCACCGTTCCTCTTCTGACCCCAAAGGGTGAGACTGCGCTGTGCTCGGTGATCTTGCAGTCATGTTCTCTTCATAACTGCCCACTGTGAACAGTTGCATCACTCCCTATTATATAAGTAGGTCAAACCCCCCCCCGTTCCGATAAAACCAGTTAATAGCATGTTCACTTGGCCCCTCCCCTGCATCTGTGTGATGGGTGCTGTTAGCATCCTGGAGCTAATTACTGCTGCCTTTATAGTTCTGGGCACCCACCTGGCCGGAGCCCCAGCAAATGGGCCCCGGTGTGGAGCTGCAAAACGGGGCCTTTCAGAGACAACAGAACGGCCTGTCTGAGAGACTCTGACATTAAACTTCTTTTTAATCTGTTTAATAGATTTTCTGAATTTTTTTGGAATAAACATTCACCTCATTCAGTCCAGGTGGTGATTTGTCCACCACTGCCCCAGCAGCACTACTGTTATCCACAACCCGTCAGAATAATGTTGGAATACAGTGTTTTAATTTCATCCTAAAATTGTGTAAGAGTGTGTTCACTCTCTGGTGCGGTACATGCGTGTTTCTTCACATGTAAGAGTGTCTCTGTTCACTCTCTGGTGTGGTACGCGAGTGTTACTTCATGTGTAAGCATGTGTCTGTTCACTCTCTGGTGCGGTACACGTGTTACTTCACATGTAAGTGTTTGTCTGTTCACTCTGGTGTGGTACACGTGTGTTACTTCAGGGTGTGTTTTTACTCGCTGGTGTGGTACACGTGTATTCCCTCGGTGAGTACATGTGTTTTCACTCTCTGGTGTGGTACACGTGTGTTCCTTCGGTGTGTGTGTTTTCACTTTCTGGTGCGGTACACATGTTCCCTCGTTGCGTATGTGTGTGTTCAGACTGCTTGGTGTTGGCGGACAGCGGTTCGTCCCAGCCTGCTGTTTCTGTGAGCCACAGCACAGTGCCTGATCTGAGGCAGCTGAACTATTGACCCCACTGTGTAAGCAGGTCGCATTTCCCACAGAGCTCTGAGCAGACGCACAGCACAATGACAAGCTTCATCCCTCACTCCACCTCTCTCTAGCAGGCTCTCCTTCCATTCTCTCTTTTTCTCCCTCCCTCCCTCCTTCACTCTATTCCTCTACCTCTCTCCCTCATTCTGTGCTCCATTCTGTTTGCTCTGTCCTAATATGTTGCACTCCCCCTCCACACCCCCCCCTCCTGGACGTCTCTCTTGTTGTTTCTTTCTCTCTCTCTCTCTCTCTCTCTCTCTCTCTCTCTCTCTCTCTCTCTCTCTCTCTCTCTCACTCTTATGCTCTGTTGTGTGTGCTCTCTTTCCTATTTCTTTTCTCTCTGTTTTTCTCATTCTCTCTTTCTGTCTCTTTTCACCTTTAGCTTTTCCCTCAGTGTGTCGGCCCCTCTGGTGCTCGTCTCTCTTACACATTTCATGCTCTCTCCTTTTGGTCTTCACTGCTCTTTCCTTTTGCCCGTTTCTTTTGTGTGCTTTCACTCTTTCTCTCTCCTTAAATCTCCCTCCCTCTTTCTCCCTCTCCCCCTACATCTCTCCTTTAGTGTGTCCCTGTATATTTCTCTCTCTCCTTTTCTCACTCTCTTCTCTAGTGTGCGCTTGTGTAGTTCTGTCTCCCTCTCTCTCTCTCATTCTCTCACTCTCTCTTTCTCCTTTAGTCTGTGCCAGTGTAGTTCAGTCTTTCTGTTCTCCTTCTCCTCGTTGGGCGTCTCTGTGCATCCCTCACCGTCTCCCTGACCTCTGAATTCATATTCGGTTGGTGCTTTGCAGTATACCACAATGCACATGTGATAAGGGGACAGTGCGTGTGTTGAGCATCCTGCAGGGCGGCGCTGTGCCTTGCTGCTGGGGCGCCTCTTCACATCAGTGCCGAGAGACGCGCACCTGCTGCTCTGACATCTGAGAGAAAAAGACCTGTTGAATAATTTCACCACCTAGCATGATGTGTGCTAATCATAAGCATGCTAGCTGGCCAGTTTGAAGAGTAAGAATTGTTGGAATATTGTTGAGAATGACTTTCAAGATAAAAAAAACAATAACTTCATATTTTATTTTTTTGTTAAGATGTCTAGATGATGGAAAATTGCGTGTGGGGTACGCATGTGCACGTGTGTGTGCGCGCATGTATGTGTGGGGTATGCATGTGCACGTGTGTGTGTGTGCATGTATGTGTGGGGTACACATGTGCACGTGTGTGTGTGCGCATGTATGTTTCAAGTTTCAAGTTTATTTATTTTTTATAGCGCTTTTCACAACAGTCTCAAAGCAGCTTTACAAATGTCCGAGTCCAAGCCCCCAGTGAGCAAGCCAAGGGCGACAGTGGCAAGGAAAAAC
>JAOYMR010000572.1:0-11336 GCA_025802075.1 Tenebrosternarchus preto
GTGGGGATCCCTATGGAACCTGGCCGTGGGGATCCCTATGGTCATATCATCCCCTCTAATTCTGCTGTAGGCCAGGCTGTAACATGTGTTGGGGTTCTGTAAGGAGCCACATCACCAGTGTCTGCTTATTTTATGCATTTATTAGATCACAGTAAAAACACTGAACACGAACCAATTGGATTGCCTATCTTGGTACTTTACATGCAGAGAGGCTTCACCCCACACATTAAACATCCCAAGGTAAAAAGTAGTGTAATAAAAATATAGCAAATACAATTTCATCAAATGCTACCCTCACACACACATACAAAGAATCACTTCAAAACATTCGTAACATAAGGAAGTGTTCATAGAGCACTGCCTCCTGCTATAAGAGTGTAACTACCTAGTCAGAACAAAATTATGGTGAGGCTGACCTCTGGTGGTCAAATGCGGCACTGCCCCGTTTTCAACTTCACCTTTATATATACTGTAAATATCCCTTCATAATAACTGGATTGACATCATTCATGTAGACCATACGCGTGAAAGGATGGCAGCTCATTAGTCATATGTCATATTGTTGTGGTTAATCTTTGGCAAAGATTGACTATTCTGAAAGGAAAAGAGAAATAAACGATGAAGTTTTAAAAACAAACGGGTCTAAAAGAATTGTTTCCTTTAAAAAGTCAAACAAATTCAAAAATCATAAACAAATAATGAACATAAACTAATAATAAATCAGATCTATTCTTAATATCAAATCAAACCATAACGTGAGTACCGCGATGTCAGACCGTTACGATTAAACTGTTGTCCGGTAAGAATGAATACGTACATACATACATACATACATACGTACATACATACACACGTACGTACATACATACGTGCGTAAATAAAAAGACCTACCAAAAGAAAGACAGTCCTACAGTCATCCAATAAACTTCACAGCCTGAATGTTCATTTTTAACTCCACTTAGCTCAGTACCAAATAAAAAGTTAAATGACAGACTAATTCAATACTACAGAAACAAGCTATTAATTTTATTATTTGCAATGTGTTTATTTGTTTGTTTAGCATGTGTTCAGAATTACTTTCATTTTACACCTGTCATGTAAAAATTTTACATTTTACATTTTCCTGTGATGTGCAGCAAGTGGTCGCCCTGGCCTCCTCCTCTGTCTCGTGCCTGTGTGGGCGTGTCTGTGTGAGGTGTTGTTGCTTTGTGGTCGTGTGTGTGTCTCTGTGTGTGAAGGGGTGTGGCTTTTCTGTTCGTCGAGCTCATAATAAAATAAAACCTCATAATAAAACCCTGAGCATCAGCAGAGCTTTTCAAAGACTTTAGGTGAAATGGTTAACCTTTATTGTGTTGAGGCTGCAACTCTAGTGTGCATTCAGCCCTAGTTTTCTTGATTCTGAGGACATCACTCCTCCTTCTTTCCAACAGATTTAGACGCCAGTAGGTCCAATGTTAAATCCTGCAGGACTTTTCCCCAGTGGGCTTCACTGTTAAGTGCAAGGAGGATGGGACTGTTGTTAATGGCTTGGACCTGCCAACAAAGGAGAGTAAACCAGGCTTGTACATGGCCAGCAGCATCCTTCAAGTCAATGAGACCAAATGGAAAATAAATGTGGAATACACCTGTGAAGTTACACATGGCAAAAGCAAAACAAAGATTTACAGGTAAAGTGGCCGTGGTGTTTACCTAGTTCAAATATATAGTCAAAAGAGAATAAACATTACAACTTAATATAGCATTTGTCATGTTGTGGAGACCCCCCTACTGGTGTTCTCCGGTAGTGGCAGCAGCAAACCGCATGGACTGCTTTGTTATTGTTTTCATTCAGTTAGTTTATGTTGTACATGCTTTCCTCAGGTGGTGAGAATTATCCACTAATTGGCTCCTTAAGATTTTTTGTATTAATATTTACTTTACGTTGATATAGAAATATACATTATTGATTTCATTGAAACTGTGACGGCAGCATGAATGGAGCAGAAGGTGGGGATGTTGCAAAAGGAGCTTTATTCTCCACCAGTGCAGATACAGCAAAGCAGCAACTGGATAAGCTGGCAAAAACAAAGGACAACGCTGAGCAAAAGCGAAAGCAGGAGCTTGCAAAGAGTTGTAGGCGAGACTGTGGCGGATTCAGCAGGCTACGTTCGTCAGTACATACACGTCGAGGGGAGGAGTCCAGGGCAGCCAGTGTGATATATACGTTTTCTCTAATATTCTTATGCATGCATATGTGCAGTTGTTTGGATCTTAAACACTCATAGAACCGTCACCCTCAAACACCATCCACTCACCCAGCAAAATCCATTATGGATTATTGAATATGTGAATAAACGTTCACATTTTTGTTTGTTTTTTGGAAGTGTTTTTCATTTGTTAATTTTCAGATCTATATTTTGTTATTATTGAGTTTTATTTTCCCTATTTGTCAGTGTCAGCCTCCTCTTTGTTGTGTTAATTTGTTGAATGAGGATTTACAAATTTACTTGTTTCAATTCCTTCTGTGTGCTCGTTGTAGTTCTGCCTGAACAAAATACTATGTATGCACCTTTCAGGCTCATTCAGTCTTTTATCAGAGACATGGATGTGTCTGTTTGACTGTCCTAGTATTTGGTGAGGTGTCTGGAAGGCATTTTATGTCACGAAATTATTATATATACAGACAACTATACATTTCTCTGTATAAAGTTAGAAAACGTATTTTTGATCAGTAAGGCGATTCTCTCTTTTTTGGTCAAGAATGGGTACAAATAAAATGTCATTCACGATTCAAAATATGTTAATGGATATCTAGCTAAACCTGTTAGCTCGGCTAGCTAGCCTCTTAAATCCTGCTGCTGAGAGAAAGATTAGCCAATCATTTGGAGGCAGATTGTGGATAATTAATATCTTTTAGAACGCACGTGTGACGAGGCTACTAGAGAAAAAGAGCAGGAGGCGAGGGTGGTAGCGGCACGTCTTTACTTTCCATGTTCAAAAAATTAAAAAAGCGCAAAAATACAGCAAGCGCTGAAATATCACAGGGAAGCGCTTGTTCAAAAAGTTCGTCAACGAGACCGAGAAGTAGCTCCCATGCGTAGCACTGGCGGACTGAACCTGTGGGGGGGTTTATGGTGAACATAAGAGTGAAAACCAAACAAGGAACAGGTGCGCTACATTAGAAACACGGTGATGTGATTGAGAACGGGGGCGTGGTCTGGTGCATGACGTATGTGTGTGTGGCCGCCTCCCTGACAGCACAAACGTCATTCCTACCCAGACAGCTGCTTATACACCCTTGAGAAGTAAAGCAGCTATTGAAACATATGTGGACAAAAAGTGTATAAACCTTTAGCAATGAGTATGAATAGATTTCATTTCTATATGGTGGTAGACACTTTAATTATGTTTGTGAACAACCCAAGGTTTTACTACTTTATGTATTTGCTTGGCGCACTCTGTGTTCTGTTCAAGTTCAGTATTTATTTTTGATGCTCCCACCTGCAGCACAGCAACAGTCATTGGAACCGGGCCTATTGGGTCACTTGTAAACAGCAGCAAAAATGTGCTGTAGCAACTATGTTTTGCAACAATAAAGATTTAAACAACATCAGTGCTGGTTATCAGTAAATGATTCATCACATATTTAGCCTTTCACAAAAAAGTTGGTGAAACACTTCCTTGTTGGGCAAAAAAATAAAGCATTCTGTATATGTACATGCAACATAAATTTGATGCTACTTGGTTGTCCCAATACTTCTTGGTGTATTTGACAAGAGGCAATCTCCATTTGCCTGTGGTCCTGATATGGTATAAAATGGCTTTGAAGAGTTGGTGCTGCTTCCAGGTCATTTTTTCAAAAGGTAAGTTTAAATATCAAAAGGACCTCCACTGAGGTCCTCCAACATCTGTGAAGGAAAGGCAGAAATAAGGAAAGTACATTTTCATATTAACTGTCATGCTCCTGGCCAGACCTGACACTCTAGAGAGCTTTAAATGCTCCCAGCATTCTGATTCGCCATAGTACTGATTGTTGTCACCTGCTCCCAATTTAGCTAGCTATTTATAGCAACGCTTCCAGTTTACTCTCTGCAAAGTGTTGCCATGGTTCCTCCATGTGAACTGAGCATTTTCCTGATTGTTGCTTGGCTTCCGACCTGTTTTTTTTCCGACCCTTATTTGTCTCGTTTGCCCAGGAGGATTGATAACTAGCTTCTGACTTCCTGGATCATGACGACGACTATGAGCCTGCCTGCCCCTCTGGATCGTATTGCTAGTGTCTCTCTGGTTGCTGACTCCTGCTTGGTTTATGATTATTCTGTTTGGAACATCCTGATTAAATAAACATTCACCTTGCACATCTGCGCGCGTCTCGTCTCTATTCACCCCAGCCTAACATTAACAGTGTTTCAAGTCACCGTTAGTACCTAACAGGTGCACCAAGAAATGGTGTGTGAGGTCCCTTGTGAAAACAGATTTAAATACACAAGAAAATCCCTTGAGACAAAGTGTTCAAACACACAACAGGATACAGGAGAGAGGAAGATGATCACACCTTAGAGGAACAGGCCACAAAGTCAATTTTATATGTATAACTGACATGTATGTACATTGTAACTAAATTGTATTGTCAATAACCTTTTCACAGTTGCTTTGCATGCTTATCGATACAACTGGGTATCTTTCATCAATGTACATGACAGAACCCAGAAGAAAGTGTAGTTTTGCAATTTGTACAGCCTCCAGTCATTCCAGACCTGAGGGGAAATATGGTTTTTTAAACTAATGTTCACCATGGCAGAGACAAACCCTGCTTGTCCTTTCTTCCACTGCATACGGCTTATATAACTGCTGGATTTGAACACACAACAAATGCATAGTTCTAATTGTAGTGCAGCACTTCTCAAACCCGAATAGGTTGCTATGCTTCTGGACAGGTTCTCCATTATTTTCATACCAATTTTGAATCAAGATTCAAACAGAACAAATATCACATTCCTATACAAATTCCTATTATTGAAATATAATCTTGAGTGTAAAAACTTTAGCTTTCCATGTCTCTGTTGCTCACTGTCCATGAAAATCACCCTCCTGACCTTCTGGTACCTCTCAGCTGAATATGGAGAGCTGTCTGAGAGAAGTACTTGACATGCTTCAGCTTGACAGCTTTTCTTGTCACTGGTGTCCATGTGTTTTAGGATTGCTGCTGTATGTGTTCCATCTTTATCATCTTTCTACTGACTCTTTTGCTGATGATTTGAACATGGTTAACCATGATCATCATCATTAGTAAACATAAACAACCATGACCATCATCATCAGTAAACATAAACAATCATGATCACCATCATCAGTAAACATAAACAACCATGATCATCATCATCAGTAAACATAAACAACCATGATCATCATCATCAAGAAACATAAACAATCATGATCATCATCATTAGTAAACATAAACAACCATGATCATCATCATCAATAAACATAAACAACCATGATCATCATCATCAATAAACATAAACAATCATGATCACCATCATCAGTAAACATAAACAATATATTTTTTGCACCTTTCTTTCTGGATTTATGCATATGTCTCTTCTAGCACAGGACCCTTTTCATCCTGCCATAATATAAGACATCTTTATAATATAAGACATCTTTATAATATTCATCCTACCATAATATAAGACATCGTGCATCTTTGCTAGACAGCCAGAGCCAGAGACTGAGCAAAGATGCACGATCCTTTTATAATCCACTTGTAACAGTTATTTTCTCTCTACAGAACCTTGTCTAGGATTTTTCATTATCTGTGATCACAGCACATTCTTATGAAAATATCTTTCTTCCTTAAAGTCACTAGAGAATATCATGCTAATAATGTTCCCGGCCTTGTAAAGATCTTTTTAACTATTAAAGATCATTACTGTTGCTGCTTCTGTTGTTGATGGTACATTTTAAAAACTCCACAGGGTGCTATGAAAAGCTTAAATGGATATTGGTAATGAAGGACTATTAGTAATAATTTTTCTTTTTTTAGACACAACGTACAAAATGTGGGGTTAGTTCTACGTGGACAGACCTAGTTTGTTACATGAAATAGGAAGAGAACAGATTAGGGATCAATAAAGTATCTATCTATCTATCTATCTATCTATCTATCTATCTATCTATCTGATAAGTGCATATGGCTTATGAAGCTTCAGCAGGACAGATTTTATAAAGGCAACTGGTTATGACTGTTATATATAACTATGTTGGTAACCCTTTAACGAATTAGTACTGAAATATAAACTATACAAATGAAAATAAAAAAAGAAAAACGTGGAAATTCTTCTTACCATTGTAGGCGATGCACTGTTCTTTCATTTGGTTACAGATTAGGACAGTTCACTCAGAATTTTAAATTCATTAAGAAACGTTTGTCAAGGTGTTAAGCGACGTACTAAAGTTTAATCGTGAGCCGACAAATCAACAAACAAAGCAACGGTCATGAACAGACAGTCAGACTAAGACTAGACAATCACTGAGAAATGCAGAAATATGCAAGGTAGCGGAAAGACTTCGTAAAGAGACTGCATTACAGAATTCATGACATCAAAGCAAACGTTAACGCTAAAGGGTAGCGATTAAAATTTTAATTATGAACGGATGTTTTGCTGCAAGACGAGGAGCAAAATTTCATATGTTAAACCGTTTTATGTTCAAGCGTCAAGCTTTTCCGTGAAAGGCAAAAACGATGAACGGAGTATTTTAGTTCGGTCCGAAACAACTCGCAGAGAAAGTTTTTAAACCGCGCCGCATGCTGTGGTTAGCCTGTGAATGAGGGTAGCTTACACTGTCGTTTCTGTGGTTTTTGTCGTGCAGTGTGCGGCTGTGATAACTACGGACACGGTGAATTGCATCTGTTCAAAAACCCTCTCCTAGAGCTATTGAACATACTTACTGACTGCAATGGAAAGGAAAACGATGGCATTATGTTTCATCATCAAACAGAACTACCGAAAAGAACAGCATCAAGAACAGCCCATCTGTCAGCCAATACATTTCATAAATTGAATCCTCAACTTTAATTGCTTCCACTTAGCTCAATACCGAATAAACAGCTAATCCAGTACATACTAGTCTAATTCGCATGCTATTCGACATAAGCCTTTTCCTGACATGTGCAGCAAGTTATTTTATGGTATTTGTTCTGGCACGAATCACTGTGCGCTCTAGCTGGGACACAGTGATATAAACAATGGCAAAATCACGAGATCACGGATTTTGCAGTGGCGTGATAAAAAGGGACCCCTCATATGCCAACAGTACAACCCTGAGCATCACCAGAGCTTTTCAAAGGCTTGGGATGAAACGGTTAATTAAATACTATCAGGCAGTCTAACTTGAGCCAATGCGATTTACAGTAAAGTAATAATAGGTAATAGAAAATATAAAGTGCTGCGAAATGAATTAGCTGTAAACAAAAATAGGTAAACATATACGTGATTTAACCATCAACCTAAAGAGGTACAACTATACGTGATTTAACTGTCAACGAAATAAGTATCCCTATACGTTTAAAAGTTGAAGAAGTCATTGAAAAACTGGACTTCACAGACAAATGAGAACAGTTACGTAAAAATGTTCCAGTGTCTGATATTTACAATCAGAACACAATTCTCTCCAAATTATTTAGGTTTGAACAAATGAAGTTATTGTTAATATAACACATATGTAAAAAAAAAAAAATAATAATAATAATAATAAAAAAAACTTCTTTGCTCATGAGTATACATGCTTTAGAGTTCCTTAGTTTTTTCTTCCTCCTGCACATCTGTGCTTGTACAAGGTGCAGTCTAAATGTGTTTTTGTTCTGGGTTGTATCGGTGTGTCATGGGGTGGAGTGGCCACAGTGATGCATACCCTTACAAATACCTGCTTCTAACCAGATAAAAACCACTTTAAATCAGGTGTGTTAAATTAGGGAAAATACAAAAGATAATATGTATGAAAATTCACGTAAACGTGCTTGATCATATCGTATTAAACAACAACCTGTATCTTGGAGGTGTTTTTGAACTGCGTTGTGTCATTGTGTGGATGGAACCACAGTGGTTTGCACCCTAACAAAAACATCTAGCTGGTGCTTCTGTAAGTTGATGGTGTTGCTTTTAGTGTTTTGACTTTTGATAGCTGCACAGTAAATAAATTGGTCTTCATGCTGCTGTTCCCAGTGTTTACAATACCAACAGGTGCTTTTGTATTTGTTCAATAAATCAGAAATACAGTACACTGTGTTTTAGTTTTGTGTTCTCATGCTTTCTCCTAATGTTAGTTTTGTTTGTTTTTACCGTAAGTTAAAAATGTCCCCATAATTAAAAAGTAATGTAAGAAAGACAGAGGTAATGGGTTACATTTTGTAATATTTACCAAAGCACCAACAATTAAGGAGACCTGTAAAGAATGTACATTTGTTATTACTGTGTTGTCCTAATATGTGGTCCTAGCATGAGGATTATTTATGTAATATTATGTAGGCCTAGTGGATGAAAACTACACCTGAGATTCTCTTCTCTGTGATGCAGGTGTTTCCTTCAAACTGAACACCAGAATACAGCTGGATAGTAACAGAAACAGTGTCACTACAGTTAACAACCACAATTATTCTGAGGGATCACATTCACTTTATAAACTGTGAAATTTCATAAGCCTTTATTTTAAAAGTTTCTATGGCATCTTTAACAAAATTGTGTGTTGGGAGTAACTTGTTCCATGGCTGCAGATGACCAGGAACCTCTCATCTTCCACTGTCTGGAATGATTTGTTCATTTTATTTTACTAATTTATCCTTTGAGGTAAAACATACATTGGTAAACTCCACACTACTATCATGTAATGCGTTAGACTTTGCCTGTTGGCTAGTTTCCATTCAAGAGCTTCGTCAAGGGTTAAAATTACTGGCTACTGTCACGGTGGCCGCCCTGGCCGCCTCCCCTGTCTCGTTTCTGTGTGGGCGTGTCCGTGTGGGTGTGTGTCTGTGTGTCGTCTGAGTGAGAGCATGTCTGTGTTGTTGGTTTTGTGAATGTTCGTCGGCGTTCGTGGATGCTTGTCGGTGTTCGTGTATGTTCGTCAGTGTTACTCATATCACCTGTGTCTCGTTAGGGTGTGTGTATATAAGCGTGTGCATGTCACTATGTCTTTGTAGGTCTATGGTTCGTCATGGTCGTTGGTCTGTGTCGTGGTAAGCGGGTCTCCTTTTGTCAATGTGTAATTGAAACAAAACCGAAAATAAACGGTTCATTTAACCAATGTGCGTTGGAGTCCGGCTTGTTTGTTGCAGCCCTCCGGGACTCCATCGCGTGACAGCCACCCCCTGGCCCCCTCAGCCGGAATTGTTCCCACAAGAGAATTTACTTGTGGAGAGCTCTAAAGATAAGAGGAGGGTTATCAGATGAGCTGACATACATAGGTGAACAGGAAACCCATCATCCACTGTGGACAAGGACTAACAAATATGTATTCTTTATTTCCAAGGTGGCCATGCATAATGGTGTCCACAGTAAAAACACCAGTGCTATATTGATATTAAATGCAGCACAGTTTACTTTTTTACTTTTTTATTATTATTACACTAAATAACTTATAAGTACAATTAATTGATCAGAGTGACTGAAAATAAATTATTCAAGTTACTTACCAACATTTTTTTTTTTACCTTTTTGCCGTTTTTCCATTCCAGTGTCGAGCAGAACCAAGAAATGGACCACCCATGTAATTGGTCACTTCTTCAATGTTTCAAGATGGCGGCGTGAATGGCTGCCTCTGTGACGAGCTCCTCAGTCCTGTGTGTGTTTTTGTTTGTTAATGTTGCTTACTGTACTTCAAAGTTGGAGCAAGGAACAGTTATGTACCTTCAGGGACAATGTTTCACCAGTTTTTATTCCGGAGTTTATTCAAGAACCTTCAAATTTTCTTGAAATCCTCACAACGGGTGCGCTGGCCCTGCTCAGCCTGGCGAGGAGACGGTGGAGGCCCCGGCGCAGAGGCAGACGAGCAGGCACGCTCGTACGGCTGAGATTGCGGGGTTTCAGACTCTCCAATCAATATTCCTCTCCAACCTGCGCGCTCTTCACAACAAAACTGAAGAGATACTCCTACTCAACCGGACCAACAAGGACTTCGCAAATGCTTCTGCCCTCTGCTTTACGGAGACCTGGGCTTCCGACCTGACCCTGGACAGCGCGCTGCACGTCTCCGGCTTCCAGCTGCACCGAGCGGACAGAGACGCGGAGCTCAGCGGCAAGAGCAAAGGAGGAGGAATCTGTTTCTACATCAGCGAGTGCTGGAGTACAGACAACAAGGTACTGCTACGCTCATTCTCTCCTGGAGCCTCTCTTCGTCAACTGCAGACCGTTCTACTCTCCCAGAGAGTTCAGCTCCTTCATCCTGGCTGGCGTGTACATCGTGCCGCACGAGCGACGCGCAGAAACAACTGGCCGACCAGGTAACGAAAGTGGAGAGAGAGAACCCGGACTCCCTGCTCATCACTCTGGGAGACTTCAACAGTGCGAACCTCACCAAGGAACTACACAAATACAGACAGCACGTCACCTGCGCTACAAGAGAGGAGAACATTCTGGATCACTGCTACTCCGCTATTAAAGGCGCCTATCGTGCGGTCACGTGCGCAGCTCTCCATCACGGCCTCGCGCATCTCATCCCAACATACAGGCAGAACCTCAAAACCAACAAGCCTGTCATCACAACAGTGAAGAGGTGGACCAGTGAAGACATTGAGAAGCTCCAGGACTGCTTTGAATCCACAAACTGGAGCGTGTTTGAAGAGACGGCAGACGGACTAGACGGCAGCTGTATTTCTACTACATCGCGTAAGAAATACAGCAACGACAAGCCATGGTTCTCTGCTGAACTCAGGCAGCTTCGGTGGGAAAAGGAGGCAGCGTTTAGGAGTGGGGACAGGACTGTTTACAGAGAGGCCAAATACAGACTGGAGAAAGGGATTAAAGCAGCAAAGCACAAATACTCTGAACAGCTGAAAAGCCACATTGCTGCTAATGGCCCATCTTCAGCCTAGACAACCCTGGAACAGATCACCAATCATAAGGTGAGAAAGACCCCACTCCTGATTAACGACCGCCGGCTTACCAACGACCTGAACAAGTTCTACTGCAGATTTGAGCCATCAAAGGACAATCTTCAGGCTGTCTGCCCCAGTCAGTCACCCTCCTCCCCCACCCTGGCTCTCTCACCTCTGCCCCCTGCACACTTCTCCATCAGTCTGAAGGACGTTCACAGGCTCTTCAGCAGACAGAAGGTGAGAAAAGCTCCAGGGCCTGACTCAGTCT
>JAOYMR010000573.1:0-11333 GCA_025802075.1 Tenebrosternarchus preto
GGGATGATGCTGCCTCTGTGTTCTAGAGCAGTCATCCCTCCAATCAGCTCCGGGGATGATGCTGCCTCTGTGTTCTAGAGCAGTCATCCCTCCAATCAGCTCCGGGGATGATGCTGCCTCTGTGTTCTAGAGCAGTCATCCCTCCAATCAGCTCCAGGGATGAGAGACACTTATTCCAAGGAACAGGACCCTTCCAAGTCACCACAAATCCTTTTTTTGTTTAGTGACGGGTGACAAGTATAAGACATGAGAGATTAGTGTATATACTGTCTTTGACAATGCCGATAACCACAAGCTCTTACCTGTGGAACCATCACATAAAAACAACTCATATGACTTAAAATCACTTATGATGGCTTTATCCCTGCAAGACTACAAGCACCTCTGTGGCAAGGGATTGTGGGTCTTGTAGCCTCACCAAACACTGAAACCATCACTGATAACCTTATTTACGTACGCCTTAAAATCACACGCCATGTCCCTCGCTTTGAGTGGAGGCAGGCAGGGCTCAGCTGGGAGAGGCGGGACACAGATTGCCTGTCCTAATATCATTCATTAAGACGATAGGCCTTCTCGCAGGAATCCGATCCACTGACCCTATGGGATTTAGACCAGGTTTCTCCTTTCCATGCCAACACTGACGCTGAGCTAATCGGCCGGCCGATGTCAAACTCTGTGAAACGAGCTAGTCCAATTCTTCACAATATTCCCGTGGTTTTGAATTGTGTGTTTTGTTTTGTTTTTTTTTACAGATAAAACTAAATTGAGGTCGAGGAACCACTCTGAACCCTAAAGCCCCAAAGAGTGAACAACCAGGCCTTTCTGTTACTGCATGCACTGTTGCACTTTGTTTTAATGTGATTTTTATCATTTTAAAAATCAGTCAAGTTCAACGAAAGTCTGACAAACTTCTTTATGCAAGACATGCAGACACCAGGGCTGGAAATATGGAAATACCAGTACTGACAGCCTACTGTCTCCACTCGAAATATTAAGCTACTTTTTTCACTATTTACACTTCACACTCTTAAACTATTTGTACGGGGGTCGGGTTTGGGCTGAGCAATGAGAAAACAGCACTCCGTATCTACAATAACGTCTTAACAGTAAGCGAGCAATCTTATCTTATTCTCGGCGTGGAAAACTACACAGCTGGCTGGGCGCCAGTGCTCTGGGTCAGGCGTTTATTTGATTGCATTAGCCAGGCACGTTCCACACCCTTTTCCTCCGACAAACACGCCGCACAGCCGCAGCTACAGATAATCAAGAGAAACACGGCCATCGTGTAAAGACGATCGCCTGAAAAGTGTCGTTTTAACACGGGAGTATTTTTCCAATTGCAACGTTACCAGCTATGTTTACAACTTTTAGACAGTTCTAAACACACACACACACACACACAGAGCGAGATAGAGAGATAGAGACTAGGAAAAAAGTAAATAGTGTGTACATTGTTGATCGGTGCAGGACACTGATGTTCAGCATAAATAATTCAGGCAAAACTATTGACAAAGAGGACCCTGGCGTGTCGTCGGACCCGGGGCGGGGGGCAGAAGGGGGCAGAAGGGGGCAGCATGTCAACGAAAGTGATTCAAATCCTCACGTCAGCACGAGACAAAAGTGATTCAAATCATCACGTCAGCACGAGACAAAAGCTGCATTCGCCTAGCCAGATGCGATGCTCGGGACCACATACCACTATGCAAATCACTTTTTTTACATTCAGCCGAACAACAGAACACTACAACATACCCTAAGGCAATGCAAATTATTATAGCCCAATCCAAACTCTATTATAAAATACATATTATTTAGATTTATCAGTAATCTAAAGTGATCGTAATGGCTATTGTTTAAGAAAAGTTCAACAGGTTTTCACCGACTAATTACAACAACAACGACAAAAGCAAATCTGAGTATGGATGACAAGGGAAAACAACTTTGATTACTCGCCGCTAACGTGACCCCAAAACTCATTTCATGGGTGAAACCCAAGTCCTAAATATTTTCATATAACTGAACACACGTGGGGTTTCTTACAGCCAGGTCTCTAGGAGAGCCACACGTGAACGCCTCTCAGATTACACCTCTTCAAATAAATCTAACTCGCCAGATTAATGTTCGGCAAGCCATGCAGACCATTGTAGCTTAGTTAACGACATGCATGTGGTGTTATAACACCGATACCACACGTGTAACAGCAGAGTATCTGAAATATCCACTGGGGAATTACATAGCTATCTACTTTATTGAACCATCACAGAACAAAGAGTGAGCGATCTGACATTAGGTTAGGTTAGATAGGGATAACCTTATTGTGTGGGACCCCTAAGATCTACACTGTTTTAGATTTACAAATGGAAACATATTCCCAGGTCAGTTAAATCAGGCATGCAAATAATAATAATAATAATAATAATAATAATATACATTATCATACATTCTGAACGGTTGCCTGATAATAACGAAAAGTTTTTGTTATTATCAAGGGCTTTCATTATTTAATAAATGTTACCGTGCATACCGTCTGTGTATCAGTGGATTAATAAGCTAATATTCATTAACTTAATACAATAAAAAAAAAGAGAGAGAGCAAAAATTATTTCGAGTTATTAGCTAGCTGGCTAGTCCTTACAGTCTTTACTGCCAAATAAGTCACCAAGAGGTTTCACGAATCAAGAAATATTCCTTATCCAGCTACGTCGGCTGGGCAGCGGGGTAAATAAACCTGACAGCAGGTTACTTACGAAGGCGCTGGTATCTTTGTGTTTTTCATCCACCGTTTTGTTCGAGACGGTGTCCTGAACAAAGACCTGCAGGGACTGTAGGAACCAGTCCGTTAGCTTTGCTGGCTAAACAAAACAATAAACGGTTCAAACAGACAATCTGTCCCTGTGTTAGTTTTCGAGCTTAGCTAACCCAGCTAGCGGCTAACAAAGGCAGGTATAAGCGCTTCCAGTTGTTACGGGCACGTTTGTTTAGAGAACAGGCTTTATATTAAGTGTATATATCGCTCCCTGTCGATTTCTTTAATTATCACCGCTAAGGTTAAGAGCTGATGCCGCGCTTACATATCTTCAGTCTTTCAGCTGTGCACATAAACAGTGGAGTGCTCCCTGTCGTGGATGGAGTAAGGAGAAAAGGCGACCGCATCATTAATAACTTTGAAATGCATTGTGGTAAATGTAGTTCGTCGAACTAGGGTCGCTGACGGGACAGGGATGTGTGGGCGTGCGTCCGTAAACTGAACATTAACTACAAACTACACCATACATCGTCAAAACCAGTAGCTTGATAACGCGCTACATCACTTAGCCAATTTACTGTTTATTATTATTTTATTTTTTAGCTTGTTTTTTTTGTCAATGCAAGCTGTCATATCGAGTGAAATTAATTTCAAATGAATGAATGAATAAGGGTCACAGACATACGTCTTATTTTGCTTGTTTTGTTCAGTGCTGCTAGGTTACATATAAACCCTCATAAGCCCTAAATCTCTGTGAGAAGTAACAGGCCATCATGATCAGCTAGGGATGTCAACAGAAGCCAGACACATGAGATAAACCTCTAAGACAAGGTGTGCACTTAATAAACCCACGTACTGTCATTAAGGACCAGGGGAATTTAGACATTATCCAGGGGAAAAAAAAAAACATGCAGATAATATCACTGGTTCTATTGGAAGTCTCAGAGGATCCTCAGTACATCCTAACCAGACATAGTAAACCCGGTCTATGGTTCTAGATCACTCTGAAGAAGATTCTGAAAGAAATGAAAGAATGGGAAATTGAGACTCTTTTTAAGATAGATAGAGAACCTCTTTGGCATGTGTCAAAAACTAATTAATTCTCACTATATCACATCCTATGTGACACTGTTTTGTTTTTTTTTTCAGTCGACAGTCGACAGATTATCAATTTGCACTTCAAGAAAAGTTTCTCCTTTTTGTTCACAGGCTGCACACACATTAACTGTCAAATGTTGTGATTCCTGTAAAAGCTGTTTTGTCTCTGCTTGTCACTCGAAACACTTGTGAGATGCATCTTTGTTTTTAGATCTTTTAGATACAAAGACAGTCATCCTCATGATCACAACTTACATCACAGAGAACAGGTTTAGAGTCAGTACATAGTATCCATAGCTGGGCCATATTTTGAGGTCTTCATAGTGTGGTCTCAGAACAATACTAATGTAAATAAACTAATAAACAGACTGATAAACAAGAAACTCTCATATGTGCTGTCATGGACAGCTTATGTCTTCATGTCAGGATAGAATGACTTTGACAGACAGACACACACATACACACACACACACAGCTGATGTGACCAAGATAAAACTGCTTGTATCTGCTTTCCATGTTGATGCCACTATAGCAACAACACCAACACCAACACTCCAATGTTAAATTTCCAGTGTCCCTACTTTCTGGGCCAGAATGTATAATCACACACACACACACACACACACACACACACACACACACACACACACACACACACACACACACACACACACACAGAGACCTACACACGCAACCTGTTAAGAGACTTCAGACATGATTAATGTATTGAATATTACTCTCTTGTTGTTTTTCTCAGCTTGGTGTGAGTGTTTCACACAGGGGTTGGAAGGATCTTGAGACATGTGACCTCTGTCTCTCTCTCTCTCTCTCTCTCTCTCTCTCTCTCTTAAAGTGTTCTGAGACACGTGACCTCTCTCTCTCTCTCTCTCTCTCTCTGTCTCTCTCTTCAGGTGTTCTGAGACACGTGACCTCTCTCTCTCTCTCTTCAGGTGCTCTAAGACATGTGACCTCTCTCTCTCTCTCTCTCTCTCTCTCTCTCTCTCTTTCTCTCTCTCTTTTAGGTGCTCTAAGACACGTGACCTCTCTCTCTCTCTCTTAGGTGCTCTAAGACACGTGACCTCTCTCTCTCTCTTAGGTGCTCTAAGACACGTGCTTTCTCTTTAAGTGTTCTGAGCTGTGAGTTCTGTATTACTTCTGATCTCTGTGCTCTTTGCACATGTGCATTATGATATAATCGTTTGTTGTCATATGACCTAGTTTACATTTTAACCTCCATCAACAAAACAGAGAGAAAAAGTAAAGCCTCCCACTCAGTGGTGGCCTGCGAAACTCAGGAGGGCGTCTGATCTGCTGAAGGGTTCATTTCAGGACTGTTACTGATGTATAAAGTGTAAAACAGCAACAGCTGTGCTAAATGAAGACCTGCGATGGATGTCCAGAGAGAGACACAATAACAGCAATCCACTATTTACTATATTCTTTAATATTGTAAATACTAATACTTGCTTTGAATATGGTCATGCCAATAAAGCTTCGATGGAGAGACAGAAAAAGACAGAGGCAGAGAAAAAATGTGTCAGACGGAGAGAGATGGAGTTATGTCATTTTAATGTCCTCTTGTTAATCATTAATATGTAAGGGTTCTTTTTCTGTTTTTAATTTTACTTTCCAAACTGCTTTGGTAAAAGTCTATAATGGCTGTCATATGAAATGAGAAACAGACAGAGATTGGGAGTCATGCAGAGAGAGTGGGTGGGAGAAGGAGAGGAGGAGGTGAGAGGTGAGAGGAGGAGTAGGGTCACACGATTAAGCAACAGAATTGCTGCTTCCATAGTTAACAGTTCATATCCCCACAGTCCTCTGTTTGGGGGATGGCTTCACGCTGTTGAGGATGTCATGGCAACAGTAACCATGTTTACACATCTGTTCACAGAATGTTTAGGATATTACAAACTTGGAAGGGTCATGCAGACAGAATGATCACATTCCAAAGAATGTATTCTTTATGTCCAGGAATGCATCGATATTCAAGACCATATATAGATCTTATGCATTTCAACTTTTCTTTGCAACATTCAATATGTCTCAAAATGTGATTATATATATTCATATATTATATATTTATTGGTCTTGTGTTGTGTGGTGTTTAGGTAGACATGGTTTTTGGCTTTGTGGTGTTTAGGTGGTTATGGTGTTTAGATGTTGTGTGATGTTTAGGTGGTTATGGTGTTTAGGTGTTGTGTTGTGTGGTGTTTAGGTGGTTACGGTGTTTAGGTGTTGTGTGATGTTTAGGTGGTTGTGGTGTTTAGGTGGTTATGGTGTTTAGGTGTTGTGTGGTGTTTAGTTGGTTACGGTGTTTAGATGTTGTGTGGTGTTTAGGTGGTTACAGTGTTTAGGTGTTGTGTGGTTAGGTGGTTATGGTGTTTAGATGTTGTGTGGTGTTTAGGTGGTTACGGTGTTTAGATGTTGTGTGGTGTTTAGGTGGTTACGGTGTTTAGGTGTTGTGTGGTGTTTAGGTGGTTACGGTGTTTAAAACACCACTACTGCTGTGTCTAGGTAGATATGTGGAATGGAGAGATACTGCTCTACTTTCTACTCTTTTTTTTATTTTTCCAGGCCAATCACACTTTCATTCACCCTTCCATGATGCTGCTGTAAGTCTAACAACAGAATTATAGAAGGTACAGAATTATCTTTTCAATATATAACTACAGTAGAATAATTATGTTAGAGGAGCCCCAGAGGCTGGTCAACAGGCTGGGTAAGGTGTTAAGTTGTCTATGGTGTTTATCTTCTGTACTGTGTTCTGTACTCTGTACTTCGTTGTTTACCTTTTGTAACTTAGTGTTTAGTTGCAAACGGCATTTATAAGGCTATGGTGTTTTGGATTAAAAAAAACTGATTATAACTATTTATAATTGATCGGTTAGCGAAAATGGACAGGAATGTGTGTGTATTGTCTAGGAAATATCACCAACTGTGAGAACCAATGAAACCTTGCAGACAACAGCTAGCATCTCTTTCTCATGTTCTAATTTTTATTTCAGTTAAAAAAACGTCGGTATATGTGGCAGACATATGCAATATATTTCATTCGCCCACATGAAGGGCTAAACTGACCTCAGTTTAGCATAAAAGAGCAACTTGCAGCATGAAGAATATGTTGGGTTCTTTCCGAGAAGGTTGGCATGTTCCTATAGACGATATGTGGCGCGTTACAGAATGTCTAACCTGCTTCACTGCCCTCCCTACTTATTTCTTTAACATTCCTTTGATCTTCCTCCTCTCTTAATTTTTATCACTTTTATCGTTTGCCCCATTTAAATGTGGCACTGGGTATGTATTTATAGAGGACATCAGAGTATAATCACTGATCAAGGATCAGTCCCCCCCATTACAGTGATGTTATTCAGTAACTCTGACCTGAGATAAGCACAAACGCACTGATATTTTATGAACAATCTGCAGAAGAACAGAGAAGGTTACTTCTTGTTGTTTGATCAACTGTCAGTCTCTCTCTCTGTCTCTCAATGTGGGTGACCTGCATCTGAGAGGTCTGTGCTCTGGTGTGTTTGAGAGGCTCTTGAAGCAAACACAGACCCATCCTGGAGTCATAATGGAGTAACCATGGCGAGATCAAGAACCGGGGTAGGACTCACGCGATTGGTCCTGGAACTCAGTACCTCCAACTGTTGTCATTGCTAGTGAAATTGTAACTGGCTAGTCTCCACTGATTCTCAGGGTCCTTGTGTTGACTGTGTCACCAAAAACACACATGCAAAGAATTTATGTTCATACTCGAAATGAAAGCCAGTCAGAATGAATTAAAATGATCTAACTGAGCCTCCAGCATTCTGCAATTATTAGCATTTTTTTAACAAAGAACTTATTTAAATCTGGTAGAGAGTTTCATGAACTGAAATGTTAAGATTTACATCAGTACATTGTGTCTGTCAGTTGTTCCTGTGTTTATGCTGAATTAAGTGTGTCAGCAGGAGAAATTAAATCCAAGATGATTACAGAACAATGTTTATGTACCGTCACAACCTCGTCGTCTGTAGCACCACAAACACTGAGGCCTTGTTAAAAATGGTTTATTATTCATAAAAACACTTTTATAATCACTGTGGATCCTTTCCTGGCATGAGAATGGGGACTGTTGTGGATCTAGTGAAAAGACTGAGGATCTTTAATACCAGTGAGACAAAGCGTGTTTGGCCCCTAACTATCAGGAAATATTCAGTGAAACTAACTAGTTCTGTTACACAAAAGGCTCTTCATTTCTGCCAAACTTACCAAAATGTCCTTTGTTTCTTAACAATGTACCAAAGAGTTTTGGATTTTTAGACACCTAAAATTGCAGCAGTTACAAAACATGTGTGTAATGTTTGAGAAAGTTATTATTAAAGTATGAGAAAGTATAGTTATTATCAAACTTAATAATAATAATAATAATAATAATAATAATAATATTATTATTATTATTGTGTCTAATGTTATAACTGTGAGTGTCATTTATTCTGATTGATCAGACCTCTTATGTCCTTATGTCAGGACACAAAATCAGACCTGCATCAGACTTGCAGGTGGTGTCCTCTGTGAGATCTATTCATGCACTAACAGCCACGAAATAAGCAGCCAACAGTTCACATGACTTTTGTTGAAGAGCCTCAAAGGGAGGACCATGTGTTAAAAGGGTGCTAATGCTTACAGAGTTCACCAGGTGTACGGACCCTTAACCTACATCAAACACCTGAACGTCAGAGCAAAACACACAATGCAGGAACAAAAGAGTCAAAATGACAAAAACTGTGTCAGCGTACAAATACTTATGGCCTGCTGTGGCTCCATCTAAAACAAAAAGGCCAAAAAGATTCTACAGTTTAGGATCACTGTTGCTTTTATGTTTTATAAAGGTGCTAAATTATTTATCAAAGCTACTGAGAGCAAATGAAGATGGCGGGATTTTTCACTCAACTCGAACCAGAAGTCAAGACTGTCCAGTAGGAGAAGAGGTTGGAGACATTCCCATTGGACAGCTCTCACTTTGATCTTAAGTGGCAAATCAGACACCTTCTTCCTATTAAGAGGGTTACACAGGGACTGAGCTACAGAACTTTACACTACAATGCCGTTCACTACCTAATCACTTCAGGTCACCACACAATGACGGTTCCTAACACCGGAGCTCACAGGCAAGAAATCCTTGTGCAACTCTGTTGATAAAAGCCTTTCCCATAATTCCCCTGTAACATAACACTGACTACCAAAATAATCAACATGCTAGGAATGAGAATCAAATCAAGAATATATCACACACACACACACCTATTGTAAGGCACGTACAGTACTAATTCTAGCTGCTGCTAACGGGAACCCCCTCTGAGTATCAGGATGTTAATATTATCAGTTTCCAGTACCCATGTTCACATTAGGTTTGGCCTGGGACTATTACTCATTAAGGATGTAAACTTGAAAATATATTTTCCATTACATGAACTCTCCTTAAAAGTAAGCTGTAAAACCAAACACCTGATAACTGGCTAAACAGCACCCCCTTTGTCCAGCATGAAGAAGTGCAGGTAAAGGCAGCATCAAGAGCATTATTAACTAATCGCCTTTACTGTGGTAGGATCACAAGCATAGATACAAACATTAGAGGAGACACACATACACATTCATGCACACACACCCTCATGCACACAGGGTCCAATACACACAGGGTCCAAAAGCTAAAGCAACAAAGGATTAAACTTGTCAGAGGAAAATGCTAAAGGAAAAGTTCCAAGAAAACAACAAGTAGATCTCCATTTCAAGCAAAACACATGTGTACAGACACATTCCACACAAGGGTTTGTGAGTTCTAGAAGGTTCCAAAAGTTCTGAAGTAATATTCCAACAGCTGATTCCATGAGGCAGTTTTGAGATATGAGATAGTTCTGTAAAATGAGACAGGACCACACTGTTTGCCTTTGAAAGTGGGTCACTGTTTGTCCATTTGTTGCACGGATGTTGGAGGGCCGACTGTTTAAATATAATTTAAAGTGTCTCATTCTTCTGCATTTGTGCTGGTAGTTTGCTGATGTTGAGAGAGCAAAGGTGTCTGTGCTGATGGATTCCCTGAGGTTAATGGCTCCGGTCCTTAGGACAAAGGACCTGATTGGCTACTGTGAGGTGCTTGGTCCGGTCCTTAGGACAAAGGACCTGATTGGCTACTCTGAGGTGGTTGGTCCAGTCCTTAGGACAAAGGACCTGATTGGCTACTCTGAGGTGGTTGTCTTAGTAGATGTGAGGACTGGGCTTTGGCTGCCAGGTCCACTCTCTCTCACACAGAGAGAGAGAGAGAGAGAGAGAGAGAGAGAGGCCTCATCTCCTTCATGAAACTTGGGACTCGCCTGACGGCCCTCCCCCCGCCCTGAAGCACCTTGGCGGAATAATATCCCTTCATGTTCTCAGCTTGAGGATGACGGTGGCCAAGATGAGGAAGAATGTGTTCCAGCCGAGAGTGACGGCAAAACCTCGCCACACCATCATACGAGACAGCCCCCATCCTGCAGAGGAAGAGCACAGTCAGTTACAGTGCGGGACAACAGGACAGACATCTCCCTCCGGGTAGGACAGTGACAGGCTGTCTCATACACGAAGATCTGGCATGGCTACAGGACTTCACTCCTAACAAACAGGAAAGACACTTAACACCATTAGGCAACTGCATGAAGGCAGACATAAACTGATTAGGTGGAATCGAGTGCTTTTACAACACTGAACACACCTGTGCTAGACCCTCTGACCCAGAGTGATGCACCTTTAACATCATTTAATAGACTCTTCTCATTTATTTAATCAACTGGTACTGGTTGACATATTCAGCTAGTAATGTTCCCATTCTGTCCATAAACCAAGAACAAAGGAGAGGTTGCAAAGGGTTAAAGGGAGTGTTTCATCTGAGATGCACAGCTAGGCTCTGTGAATAATTAAGAATGAGAGACACAGAACGAGAGAGAAAGATGACAAACGGCAGAAAAGGAGGGAGGGAGGGAGAGTGAGAGGAAGAGACAGGATAGACAGACAGAGAGGCGTGTGAGTATGTGTGTGTGTGTATGAGGTATGTGTGTTTGTGTATGTGAGGTGTGTGTATGTATGTGTGTATGTGAGGTGTGTATGTGAATGTGAGGTGTGTGTACGAGGTATGTGTTTGTGTATGTGAGGTGTGTGTGTGAATGTGAGGTGTGTGTGTGTGTGTGAAGGGGTGTTGGGTATCCCTGTTGTCTGCTGCAACATGATATCATCATGGAACACAAGGAAGACAGGAGGCTCACTACTGAGTGTGTGTGTGTGTGTGTGTGTGTGTGTGTGTATATGTTTACTTTGGACTAATGGTGTGTAAGTATAAGATTACCACTAAACATGATGCAGGAAGAGTGTGTGTGTGTGTGTGTGTGTGTGAGTGTGAGAGAGAGAGAGAGAGAGAGAGAGAGAGAGAGAGAGAGTGAGAGAGAGAGAGAGAGAGAGAGAGAGGGAGAGAGAG
>JAOYMR010000574.1:0-11328 GCA_025802075.1 Tenebrosternarchus preto
TTAAAGTTCTGAATTTTTCCTGTTCAGCAGTCTGATGGCCTGAGGGTAGAAGCTGTCTCGGAACCGGCTGGTCCTGGACATGATGCTTCTGAATCTTTTCCTGCTCTGCAGCCGTGTGAACAGGTGGTGGCTTGGGTGGGTGGGGTCTTTGATGATGTTGGTGGCCCTCCTCAGACAGCGGTTGGTGTACAGTTCTTGGAGGTTTGGTAGTTGGGCTCCCGTGATCTTTTGTGCGGTCCGCGTCACTCTTTGCAGGGCTTTGCGTTCAATGGCAGTACAGTTCCCGTACCAGGCGGTGATGCAGCCAGTCAGAACGCTCTCCACGGTGAAGGTGTAGAGTGTCCTGAGGATGCGGGGATTTAGGCCAAACTTCTTCAGTCTCTTGAGGAAGAAGAGGCGCTGCTGTGCCTTCTTCACTGTCCTTGTGGTGTGTTCTGTCCATGTGAGTTCCTCTGTGATGTGGACACCGAGGAACTTGAAGCTGCTGACCCTCTCTACAATGGCTCCGTCGATGGTGATGGGGGCGTGAACCTGTTTCTGCTTCCTGAAGTCTACTATCAGCTCCTTGGTCTTGCCGATGTTGAGGGAGAGATTGTTTTCCTGACACCAGTTTGACAGGATGTTGACCTCCTCTCTGTAGGCCGACTTGTTGTTGTTGGAGATCAAGCCTATGATGGTTGTGTCATCGGCAAATTTGATGATGATGTTGGAACTGTCTCTAGCTGTGCAGTCGTAGGTGTACAGGCAGTAGAGGAGAGGACTTAGAACGCAGCCTTGGAGAGCTCCTGTGCTGAGTGTCACTGAGGACGAGGTGGTGTTGCCCATCCTCACTACCTGGCGTCGACCTGACAGAAAGTTGAAGATCCAGCTGCGCAGATCTCTTTAGCTTCCTCAGGAAGTATATCCATTGGTGGGCCTTTTTTACAACTTCCTGAGGAAGTACATTGTCACGGGAGAGTCATGGAGAGCTGCAAAAAGCTAGGCAGGACTCCACATGCATTAGGTAAAAAACTTTATTTTCGGTTTTGTTATAATACAAACAACAATTATCAACGCTTACCAAAACATCGATGACATTGCGACAAAGACACTCACCCTAACAAGACACAGCTGAAACATATAACAACAACAAGAACAATCACATACGCCACACCCACAACACACCCAGATGTACACACGTGCTTAACTAGATTGACAAGACAACCGAACACACACCCCACACAGACATGAGACAGGGATGGCAGCCAACGTGACAACACTGGAGATCAAAATTAGAGAACACCACACAATTTCCTAAATGTCAAGGTCATTGTGTAGTCTTATGTGAAATGATCCTAACAGGAGTGAAATAGCAGTATTTTAAGCTTATTTCATAAATTGTATATATTCTAAAGTACAGCATATTTTTTTTTCCACTGACTTTGCAAAAATGGTGAGCCATTCCAAAATGACTGAAACCCTCTGGCAGCAGGTTGTCCAGATGAAGGCCAAAGGGGTGACGCTATCAGCCATTGCAAGAGAAGTTGGTCAGAAGTCTGTGATTTCTAGAATATTGAATCTTTTCAAAATCACAAATTCATTCAAGTCCCCCAAGAAGGCTGGTCATCCATGAAAGACAAATGCAAGCGAGGACAGGATAATGCAGAGAAACTCCATGGGTAATCGGTTCAACACTGAAGCTGGAATCACTTGCCAGTTCAGCGCTGAACAGAGTAAGGATCTGTCTTGTCATACAGTGTCTCAATGTTTAAGAGCATTTGGACTGAAAGCCCAAATCTCTCATTAGCAGAAAGAGTCAAAAAGCTAGACTCACTTTTGCCTGTTGTGTGGATTTCAGATCTAGCAGTACTTCATCCGGCTTCCAGAGGTCTCACTCCCCAGAGTTCTAGATTCCCATATATTTCCACTCGCACCTGTTCCTCATGCCATAATCAGCACGCCTATATTAGGATCTCCAAAATCTCTACACATTGCAAAGTATTGCCAACCCTGTTGCATACCGAGCAATC
Source organism: Tenebrosternarchus preto (assembly GCA_025802075.1). Taxonomy (NCBI): domain Eukaryota; kingdom Metazoa; phylum Chordata; class Actinopteri; order Gymnotiformes; family Apteronotidae; genus Tenebrosternarchus; species Tenebrosternarchus preto. Next base: position 2,010 of record JAOYMR010000574.1, read on the forward strand.
ACTCTGTTGTGATTTTTCTGGTTTTTGGCTTGACTCCTCTCTTGTCCCCATTTTTTTGTCTCTTTGCTCAGTCCTTTTGTACCTCTGCCTGTTCCTGCTGCCCTTCTTGGTTTTTGCCTGTTTTTTTGCATTCTATTTTGGCCTCGCCCCTTGTATATCTCTGCCTTATCTCTAACCTGGTTCCTGATCACATTTTGTTATACATATATGTTTTTGTCTGCTTCTAAATAAAATATAAGTGGTATTCTGCATATGGATCCTGTCTAATCTCTGTCTAATGCTCCTCAATCGGTACAGAATACTTCGCCGGACATGGATCCAGCAGGAATGTCTGCGCTACAGAATGCTGTTGCCTCGCAAAGGTGCTCTACTCGGTAGCCACGACCAACTCCTCCGACAGCTCGTGACAGCAGTTGAGGGATGTCATTACATACTGCACATCAGTCAGCCCAGGAGGTTATTCCGCCTTCGCTCCCTCCTAGCCTAGCCTGTTCAAGAGCACTGAACATTCGCTCCGATTTTGTACACTTGCTGCGGCCAGCGGTTGGAACGAAAAATCACTGACTACGGTCTACAGCAGGAGTGTCAAACTCAAATACACAGTGGGCCAACATTTAAAATTAAACAAAGCCGTGGGCCAACATTGAACAAATGAACCTTTTAATAAGGACCCATACAAGTTTTTCTTTAACACTGGATATGGAACAAGCAACGCTTACATAACTTAATAGTGCAAACATGAAAAATTTAATTTAAAATAAAAAAAACATAGTGTTGTCTAATGTTGTACTCCTTAGTTACACACAAGTTGACTCCACAAACAAGACAAACAGGTCTGTCTTTTACATATGTAAACAGATATTCTGCCTCCCACCTATCCAGAAAAGTTCTGTTTCCTGCCTTTCTTTTCACCATTTTTGGGAAGGGGCAACACGGTGACAGTTGTAGTATGAGGTCGTGGCATTGGTTTAAAAGAGAGACATGGAGAGGCAGTATGAGTGGGGGCTTTCCTGCCGAAACACGGATTGCTACTGGGTGGGTGCATAATGAAAGGCGCGTATGACTGTCATTGATGGAGTTTATATGCTTGTCAATCCATCTGGACAACCTCATCCGCTCGTGTCATGGGAAGCCCAGCAGTCAACACTCCTACTGGAGGTCAGCCTGAACCTTTCTATTGTGGAGGATCGGGACACCAGAATGCAGATTGTCCAGCTTTACCCGGAGCACACACTGCTTCACGAGTAAGTGTAAACACTACGTTCGTTTTTGGCACTCGCAAGCTCACTTTTACGGTTAAACTAAACTGCAGTTGCTCACCTTGTTTTGTCACAGCCCTCATAGTTTCTGGAGCTGCTGGAAATTTCATGGATAAATTGTTTGCCCAAAAGTTATCTATCCTTCTTAACTGCTGTTCCTTTCTGCTGCGAGTCACAGGGATTGATGGTGAACCTATTGGATCTGGGCATATCACAGACATCACCATTCCTATCACCTTGATGGTAGGAGCTCTGCACACAGAATCCATTTCCCTGCACATTATAGACTCCCCAGAACATCCTGTTGTGTTGGGATTCCCATGGCTGGCTATACACGACCCTCGTATCTCTTGAAGGACCAGGGAATTGGTGCAGTGGAGTGACTACTGCTTGGAGCACTGCATGACTACCACTGTTCATACTACCAATGTCGGTAGTATACCAAAGCCCTGACCAGGAAGGCATCATAAACCCCCCTGTATGGTATGCTTACTTTTCCGATGTTGTTAGTAAATCACAGGCAACTCACCTACCCCCTCATCGTTCATGGGACTGCGCGATAGACTTATTGCCCGGCCCTAAAAGCTGGGCTTACCGACTCACGTTCCCAGAGGCTAAGGTGATGGAGGAATATATCGTCGAAGCACTTAAGTTGGGTTATATGCCTCATTCTGTATCCCACACTGCTGCCAGTTTCTTTTTCGTCAGAAAAAAGGATGGAGGTCTTCAGCCGTGCATCGACTATCACGGTCTCAGTGCAATCACTGTCAAAAATCACTATCCACTCTAGTTCCCTCTGCGATTGAGCATCTTTGGCAGGCTGCTGTATTCACAAAATTAGACCTGCAGAATACATACAGTCTCATCCGTATTTGCGAGGGTGATGAGTGGAAGACCACTTTTAGCACTAATAGGACATTATGAATATTTAGTCATGCCTTATGGCTTAGCTAATGCTCCATCTGTGTTCCAAGCTTTCATGATCAAGGTGTTTTGAGAAGTACTGAATGTTTTGTCATTGTTTACATAGACAACATTCCTGCGTATTCGAATAACCTGGAGGATCATGTACATCATGTCTGTGCTGTACTCACTCTCCTCCGTCAGAACCACCTCTACGTCAAGTTGGAGAAGTGTGACTTTCATAGACATGAACACTTTTTGGGCTACCATATCAGCCATCAAGGCGTAGCTATGGATGAAGCTAAAGTCCAGGCAGTACAGGATTGGCCCTGCCCCCGCTCTGTAAAGAACCTAGATCCCTGCTCAGGGGTAGCCCCCGTAACCTCTAGTGGTCGCCCCAAGCCCTAGGCAGGGTGTTCTTTTTCTCACATTTTCACTTTGTTCTAACTTTCAGACCAGGTTCCAAGAACAAGAAGATGGATGCCCTGTCAAGACTCCATGAGGGGAGTGAAGTCCCCATCACACAGAAGACCATCCTTCCACCAACCATGGTGGTGGCTCCCATACAATGGGAGCTGGACACACAGACTCACTGGCAAATCTGATCCACCTCCTTAGACATGTCCACAGTGTAAGGTTTATGTGCCCTTAAAATTCTGCCAAGAACTGCTTCAGTGGTTGCACACCACACCCAGCTCAGGCCATTCAGGAATACAACAAACTATGGCTCTTGTCAGGTGGAGATATTGGTGGCAAGAACTTGCCAAGGATGCCACAGAGTTTGTGAGCCACTGTGACATCTGTACCAGAAGCAAGACCCCAGGCAGTTATCTGCCAGTCTCCTGGAACCGTTACCAGTCCCATGATGCCCCTGGTCTCATTTTTCAGTCGATTTCATTACTGACCTGCCCAAAACCCAGAATTATACATGCATCTTCATCATTATGGATTGTTTCTCCAAAGCCTGTAGATTGGTGACGCTTCCTAAACTGCCAATGGCATGGGAGATGGCAGAGGTCATATTCCACCACATTTTCCAGTTTTTTGGCATATCTGAGGACATACTGTTGGACAGGGGCCCCCAGTTTACCTCTCGGGTTTGGCAAACTTTTTGCAGTCAGCTCACCATATGTCAGCATGACATCTGGTTACCATCCTCAGTGTAACAGACAAGTGGAGCAACTCAACCAAGAACTGGGATGATTCCTCCGATCCTTCTGCAGCAACCACCAGGAGGACTGGAGCCATTTCCTTCCCTGGGTGGAGTATGCCCAGAACTCAGTCTCATTCTTCCACATGACAAACCCCATTTCAAAGCGGTCTAGGTTACCAGCCTCCCCTTTTTCCATGGTCGGGAGAACCCTCAGACTTGCCTGCAGTGGATGATTGGTTCCATCGCAGAGAGCAAACATGGGAGGCAGCTCATGTCTGACTCCGGAGGGCTCTCCGATGTCAGAAGGCCCAAGCCAACTTCCTTCGTCGTTACGTGCCTGCCTATAGACCTGGTCAGATAGTGTGGCTGTCTACTAAGGATATGCTGCTGAAGACACCCTGCTGCAAATTCAACCCATGCTATATGGGCCCTGTCAAGGCAGTAATTTTCATGTGGGACAATGCCCCATCACACTGCAAAACTGCATCACCACTGTATCATCAGCAAATGTCACTACAAGATTATTCTGAAAGTGAGCTCTGCAGGTGTGGGTCATCAGTGTGTACAGCAGTGGGATAAGCACACAACCCTGCGGGAAGCCAGTGTTCAGAATGATAGTGGAGGATCCCGACTCTCTGTGGCCTGCACATCAGGAAATTCAGGACCCAGTTGCACAAGGATGAGGAACTACCCAGTGCTGCCAGCTTAGACACGAGTTTCTGTTGGATGATTGTGTTGAATTCAGAACTGAAGTCCAGAAACAGCAACCTCATGTAGGAGTCCTTGTTCTCTAGCTGAATGAGGGCCTGGTGTGTCACAACAGTGATGGCATGAGCTGTGGACCAGTTCCACCTATATGCATTCTGGTGAGAGTTCTCAGTTACATCTGCAATCTGTTTCAGGTGCCTCATCACCAGCCTCTCAAAGCACTTCATGGTGACAGTGGTGAGTGCAATAGGGCAGTAATCATTGAGGCACAAAGCTGAAAAGGATTTTGGCACAGGGATGATTGTCGATGTCTTTAGAAATGATGGGATTCTGGCCTGGGGCCGTGACATGTTAAATATATCTGTCAGGACCTCAAAAAGCTGGTATGCTGGTAGTCTTTTAGTACTCTACACAGAATCCCATCAGGGCCAGGGACCTTCCGGGGTTGACCTTCTGTAGAGTTCTCACCTCTGCTGTTGTTACTCTGATAGGAGGGAGCTTGTCCTGGGAGGGTAAGTCAGGAGATTGGAGGCCTCAAAGCGAGTGTAGAAGGTGTTCAAGGTGACGCGGCATACTGGGTCTTCTAGGCACTGTGCATTACTCTTTCTGTAATCTGTGATATACCCGATTCCTTTCCATGTGCTCCATGGGTCAATTGAGTTGAAATGGCGCTGGACCTTAAGAGCGTATGTGGATTTTGCCCTCTTCTAGCTGTCCTCAAGCTCATACACCATACTTTATCATTACTTTTATATCCTTTGTTCCCCAACCATGTTGGAACAAGCCAACTGCTGTTCAAACTCTGTACGAGGTTTTGTGCTTTGATCTCATAGGAGAACCAAATCTCGCCTCCTTGTTAAGCATGCATGCTTACGTGAGCGTGCACACAATCAACGCACATTTATTCTCCTCCCTATTTCTATGAGCGTGCGCACACACACATGGCATTTAGCTTGCTCCATTGTTGTAAGTACAATGATCATTGATGCTGTTTGTGTCTTAGAGTAGTTGTTTTAGTAAATGTACCATTTGTGCTTAACAAGTTGTCCATCATGATATCATTCATTGTGATTTAAGATATTGGCAACAAGCACAATATTTAAATTCTTCCAAAATCAAATCAATGTTACTTTTGTGATTTTGATTCCATCTTGAACGAGTCATATTCAACATACAGGTCAGCAGTGTAGATGTTCTTCCCCTGTAAAAATATGTTTGTGTAAGTATGCTGTAGCGTCATAAAAGAACAACATGAAAGCTGAGGGATCACTTTACACTCTACCTTTGATAGGACAATCAACCCATCAGGAAAAAGACACAACACACAATATTACATACTTATGTATATAATATTCTAGCTGATAACACAACACATTTCTCTAGCAGTCCAATACATCCATTAACTCAGGTGAGATGTTCATTCAAACCTTGTCTTGGGGCTTGGGAGAGTTGGGACAGCTGTGATGTGATGAGCTTCCACTGAGTTTCCAAGTATTGTTTTGTTTTACTGCAAATGAGGCAATGATAGTGTTCTCCAAAGCAAACTATATACATAGTGTGTGTGTGTGTGTGTGTCTGTTAGAAATGAAAAAAGAAACAACAAAGTAGATGTTGACTACATTGGTCCAACTGTTTGCATACCAGGCTGTGTCAGGCGCAGTGCTAGTGAACACTTACTCAAACTTACTGTGTGTTGCTGCTGCCACTTGCTGGTTGCCATGGTACCTACATTTGCTTATAGCTTTCAATTGGTTAGTTCCATACACCTGAGTTATAGTTACTTATCCCTCTTTCACTGTATAGTTTAAAGCCTACCTCACTTTGATATTGATAAGACAATAAGTTACATTTGTTTTTAAAGAGCAATTTTTGATAATGGCTCTGATATATAAACAGATACATGTACAGAGAAACACTCACTAGGAGGATGTCCAAGACCAACTATAAAGAAAAGAGAAATGCAAAATGATGTAAAAAGATAATATATGTAAGATGTCCCTGGAGAAGGAGAGTGCAAGCATGAGCACTAGACGTGTAAGACCTCAATCCAGAAGAAGGGGGAGATAAAACCCAGAAAAAAGAAAGTGAAATTAAAACCAAAGAATCCGTTACATAATTAGTGGATAAATGTTTTTGCATTAGAATGTATTGTTTATTGAGTAAAAGCTATATTCTTTAATGTGTATTCCAAGAGAATATGTTAATAATGTCTAAATTCCAGTCATTTGTTGCCTTTACAGTCACTGTCTGCTCTTGTCACAAGGGACCCCTGTACTTTCTCTTCTGTCACACATACTTGCGCTGTTGGTACAATACTGTCAGTACATTACTCCAGAGAGCTTCTGATTGCATGCTGACTCTGCGTCTTCTGTGCTGCTCTCCACAGGCACCTGAGATTCACAAATTGGATGCAACTGAACTCGTCACTAACCATCCAAACACTTCACAGTTGCTCCTTTTAGAAAAGACTGAGTTAGGTATAAAGAGACTGTTGAGTCAGACTTGGTTTGGACTGAAATGAGTGAGTATTTATCTGCACAGTTTCACTTTTTTCTACTTTTTAAATTTTTGATGGATTATATACACTTGAGCACTACACATTGGGAATGTAAATAAACTACTCTTGACTGGAATGTCCTCTGTTGGGTCATGGCTACCCCTGTCCCCTCCCTTTGACCAACTACACATTCACACAATTACAATGGTGGAGGCATTTTTTACCAGTGGTTTAAGTTCCCTGATTGTGTGTTAGAACTTTGTCTAAGTGAGATTGAATGAATACCAATGAACCCAAATGAATCAATCTTTAATCATTTCCCTTTATTAGGGAGGTGTCCTGGCTATAAACAATGCCAACTAACATAACTGATAAACCTGCAGCACTGGTAGTTTCTTGTGGATCTTTAACAGGAACACCTGTTATGGGTCAGATGTTGCTCTGAATCTTCATTCTCTGATCACCTGTGTTCTGTTCACTGGCTACCGCACACACCCTGACCAATGCACCAAGCACCATGGTAACACAGTCAGGTGCTATTTTTTTAAAACTATTATGCATTTAATTTGGTCATATTTTACAATATATCACTGTTAAAATATAATACCTTATTAAATGGCTCAATAACTTAAAAAAATATTGGTTGGGGGTGATGGGTGATAATTTTTACTTTTTGTTTGTTTGTTTTTTAACCCTCTACAACGCAACCACAAAATACCATTACTCTGTCTCATCACAACAACCTCTCTGTTCATCTTTTTTTGTATACATCTCAAGGGAAGCTGTCTAGATGTTGGTGACAGAAAGAACAGCTCTGCTCTCTTCTGTCAGAGACGAGCTGTTCCACATTCTGCATTCTGTGTTCTACTGTCCCTCTCATTCATTTCTCAGAGGACTTTCACACAACAACATTTCCCCAGCTCGTCTGGCTCAGCTAGGTTATAGCTCGCATTTCTCTTTATTCATGCACAAATCTTTTGCCTTTTACTAAAGATTGCCATGGAGAATGACATTGAAGAGTCAAACTTATTTTTTGAATGTTGCACTCTTGTGTCTTAATGAGAGTGAGAGCTGGAGATGGGGATGCTCATGGTGGGTGGGGTTAACTTCCATTTCTCCAGGTGGTTTGGGGGAGTGGGCTGTTGGCCCATACCATGGGGATGCCCAGCACGCCAGAAGGGCCAGTCCTCCAACAGATGCAGTCATACAGTGTCTCAATGTTTAAGAGCATTTGGACTGACAGACCACTCTGCAGTGACCAAACCTCTCATTAGCAGAAAGAATCAGAAAGCTAAAATCACCTTCTCTTAGGAGCATGCTGTGTGGACAGAGGAGAAGTGGTTCAGAATTAATTTTAGTGATGAAAGCAAGTTTAATTTATTTGGGTCTGATGGGAAACATTATGTTCATCGACAAACTGGGGAAAGACTGAACCAAAGTGTGTAAAGAAGAAAGTTGGAGGATGACATGGCGTGGTTTGGGGAATGTTTCGGCAGCAGGAGTTGGACCTCTCATACAGCTACATGGAAGAGTGGATGCAAGTGTGTATCAGAACCTTCTTCAACAAGACGTGGTTCCTTCCTTGCATTCATCACTCAATCAGCTAGCATTTTTTATGCAGGACAATGCCCCCTGTCACACAACAAAATGGGTAAAGCAGTTCCTTGAAACTGAAAACACTGAAACAATGAAATAGCCTGCCCAGAGTCCTGATCTAAACCCAATAGAAAACCTCTGGAAAATCCTTGGTGACAAAGTTATGGCCAAGAAACCCACAACAGTCACAGAAAAATCACTCCAGATCAGTGTGAGAGACTAGTGGTGTCCTGTGGCTGCAGATGTGCTGAAGTCATTCAAAGCAAAGGCCTGTACACTTCCTACTGATTACTGTACCCTTCAGAAAATTTAGTTTAGTTATCTTTCTCTGTGTTACAGTCATTGCTGTTGTGCACTGATTATGTTCATCGCGGTTTTGCAAAATAAAGTTTTTATTTTGATATTGTCACGTGGCGCTGGGCATGCAGACCTAGCACCATGGCCACCTCCACTTCTCTTCGTTCATTGCCTAGGTCCCAATCACCCGTTTATCACCTACAGCTGACTGCAATCTCCACTAATCATCTCACCTCTGCATATAAGTGACCGTCGTCACAGATATACTTTTCGGGTACTTAGGTTTGAAACATCTGCCATCAATGATTGTGTTGGGAAAAAAAACAGGGCTACATCTAACACCAGGGGATGCACGAGCTATGTCGCAAGTCACATATTCAGCTAAGAGCATCAATGCCAGGGGCCCCACAAGAGGAGAGCTCTGTGGGGCCAGAGGCAGGAGACACCCCCCTCCCCCACCTCTGGACCCCAGTTTAGTGGGGCTTGGAGAGGGGGAGGAGACAGTAGTCTAAACCGTTTCTTGTGTGTGTTTGTGTGGACATATCATGCTGATATTATCTCTGATTAAGTGCTCCTAGATTCTTTAGCTTTCCCGCCTGAAATCCTGGGAAGTGACCAAGTCACAAAGAGATGGGTAAAATTTATTGAATATTCATTAGTAGTAGACGAACTGGTGGGCAGGAAAGGGCAAGGCATCCACCTCCAAAATTTAGTATAAAATTTTCAGAACAAAGGAATAATAATAATAATAATAATAATAATAGAATTTAATTTATAAGCGCCTTTCAGGACATACAAGGACACTTTACAAGGAAAACATAAGAGTTTATATAATATAATTAAAACAATTAAGATAAAGGACCAACGATAAAAACATTAAAGAAGAAAAAAGCAAGTGATAAAATA
>JAOYMR010000577.1:0-11315 GCA_025802075.1 Tenebrosternarchus preto
CTCTGGATTAATCCATACTTGCTTAATAAATTAATTTTACTCTGTTATACCATTTACCCAACTGCTTCTGACTCTTTCGTGCTCACCATTTTAAGGGTTTTACAGAATTTCAGCAACATAACAGAGCCAGTATTGTTGAAGCAGGGGAGTATATGTCATGGTTGGTGCAAGAACAACTTGTGTAATACTGAGGCAGCCTCTAAAATGAGCTTGCATAGGTTTTGCACTTTAGTTTGCAGTAAGTTAATACTTGGGTTTGAAAGCCATTTCTGAGAGAATGTTAGATGTTAAAAATATATGGCACGTATTAACAAAAAATATCCAGATTTACTTGTTTATTTTTTTCCATGTCAACTAAAAGGTTACTTCTGTTCATCTACAGATAATGAACCAGGAATTCTACATGATAGCACTGTTTTACTTCTACAGCAGAGCTACAGTTACACATTCTTCCAAATTCTTCAGTAACAAATTCTTTGGGTGTATCAACAGAATTCTTAACACAGCAGTGATTACAGGCATATGGAGCTCAGCACTGTATCATATTCCTGCTCACTGTTCATGTCACTCATGAGCAAACAGAATTTTGTTTGATTTCAATGCAATTTATTTACACCACAGTTACTGAAAGGCTTTCATGATTGAAGGGGTGGTGTCTTTCCACTATCTGAGGTGACCAATGGCAGTGTTTGTAAGTGTGTTTAAAAGACTGCGTGTGATCTTGGTCTTACATGGGATCATGGCCCGAGCCACAGTTCCACTAACTCTACTTGGAGTCTTATTTATCTGTGTCACCTCTGCCCCCACCAAGGAGGTAAAATCAATGTTCATTTGCTAGTGATGAATTGGGTATTGGGTGTTAAATCAGATCTAGTTTAAATGTACATGTTGTTAAGGAGTAGTTACTAAAAACTAAGCTACAAATTGACTGTATGAAGCAGTATCAAATCTGCATTTTGCAAACTAACAGCTAAACAAAAATACAGAAATATGTGCCTGGCTGCAGGTCTAATCCCTAACTGCAAAAATGAGTGTCTAGCATGTCTTATAAAGTACCGAGTAAGGAGTTTTAAATAATTGGCTAATAGTGTCGTTTTAAGGCAAGTATTTATTTAGCTAAATTGCATTATGTTATTCCCTAATACTACTTCTAGTAGGGATAAATACTTGTCTGTAGCTCATATAGTAAAAAGTAGCATGTTGTTAACCTATTTTAATATGTGCTCCTTAACACATTTTCTATTTGGTGATGTGTACATTGTTGATCTGATTTATTGCTTTTCCTTTCTGTTGTACAATAATACTTTAGCCCACATTTTTCTCATTATTTCAATATTTACATTTCTGTAGGAATAAAAAAGCTGTAAATATCTAGAGTGTGTAAAATGTACTGTGCTTTAAGAATTTCTGGTTTTATGAAGTAAACTTTTGATAATGCTGTTAAAACTTAACTGACAATAATAAATTTTGTCCCATCATATATTGTCAAATGTATGTTATGAAATGAAAGTTCAGAATAGTATTAAAATATACAAAGGCAAGCAAAGATTGACCAACTCCTGAAGGTGAAAGTCCACACTAATATTTGTTTGAGTTTTAGTGTGAGACAAACATGAGGAATGGACAGAGTGCCCACCTCAACAAAACTGTAAACTTTAAAACTGTCGCTTTGTCGGTTACAAAACAGGGAATTTTTTATGTGTGCTCTTGTAATGTTCAGTTTTTGTTTTGTGCACTACAAAATGTTATATCATTAAATATATTTTATATCATTAAATGTACAACTTTTCACAAAGTATATCAGTTCTTATGTTACATCTTTATGATAGTTCACTATACAGTGGGTACAGAAAGTATTCAGACCCCTTTACATTTTTCACTCTTTGTTTCATTGCAGCCATTTGCTAAAATCAAAAAAGTCAATTTTATTTCTCTTTAATGTACACTCAACAACCCATCTTGACAGAAAAAAAAACAGAAATGTAGGAATTTCAAGAATGGTCACAGAGTTAATGCCAAAAATTTCAATTTTCATCTCATCAGACCAGAGAATCTTATTTCTCATAGTCTAGGAGTCTTTCATGTGTTTTTTGGCAAACTCTGTGCGGGCTTTCATATGTCTTGCACTGAGGAAAGGTTTCCGTTGGGCCACTCTGCCATAAAGCCCCGACTGGTGGAGGGCTGCAGTAATAGTTGACTTTGTGGAACTTTCTCCCATCTCCCTACTGCATCGCTGGAGCTCAGCCACAGTGATCTTTGGGTTCTTCTTTACCGCTCTCACCAAGGCTCTTCTCCCACAATTGCTCAGTTTGGCTGGACGGTCAGGTCTAGGAAGAGTTATGGTCATCCCAAACTTCTTCCATTTAAGAATTATGGAGGCCACTGTGCTCTTAGGACCCTTGAGTGCTGCAGAAATTCTTTTGTAACCTTGGCCAGATCTGTGCCTTGTAACAATTCTGTCTCTGAGCACCTTGGGCAGTTCGTTTGACCTCATGATCCTCATTTGCTCTGACATGCACTGTGAGCTTTGAGGGTCTTATATGGACAGGTGTGTGCCTTTCCTAATCAAGTACAATTAGTTTATCAAATGAAGAAGTAGAACCATCTCAAGGAGGATCAAAAGAAATGGACCACATGTGAGTTAAATATGAGTGTCACAGCAAAGGGTCTGAATACTTATGACCATGTGATATTTCAGTTTTTCTTTTTTAATACATTTCAAAATTTCTACATTTCTTACATTTCTGTCAAGATGGGATGTTGAGTGTACATTAATGAGAAATAAAATAAACTTTTTTTTATTTCAGCATTTCAGCAAATGGCTGCAATGAAACAAAGAGTGAAAAATGTAAAGGGGTCTCAATACTTTCTGTACCCACTGTATAATCTGTTCTGAAACTTTTTACTGGAAACAAAACTGCATAAATGCAATTTTTCTGTTATTGTAAGATTTCTCAGTGTCATGTTTATATTATACAGAAAATACATTATTTGCCTGCAAGAAGTAAGAATCCATGATATGACATCAACTTACAAAAAAACAAGCATGACTGAAGAAAACAGTTTATTAAAAACTCCATTTTCTCACCTGTTTGTTTTCTCCATCACAGAAGCAAGATGTTGACATCTACAGCTTCCACATCAATTCCACAGTAACCAGTCGGTATGCCATTACGGTCATTACAAGCCGTGTGGCAAACCGGCTCAACGAGTCCAAAGAGATTCACTTCCAGGTCAAGATACCCAAGAGTGCTTTCATCAGCAAGTTTAGAATGTATGTTAATATCAGTCATTAGTCGATCAGCACTTGACTCAAATTCAGTTGCTCTTATTCAGTTCATCTTAGCTAAGTTTACCTATTCTAAATTGTTAATTTGTTATACGAATCTGGCTTTCATTGACTAGACACCGACTCAAAGTTTCACTGTGTAAAAAAAGTGAGAATCCAGTTTCATGCTTGAATCCAGTTTTCATATCAAGGGAGAGCAATGACCAATCCCAAAAAAGAATGTAAAACAGAAAGAGAAAGAGTCAAAATTCTGTTGTGTCCTTAAACAATGTTTCATCCCCAGGACAATAGAGGAAAAGACATACGATGGGATTGTGAAGGAGAAGGAAGAGGCTCAGCAGCAATACAGTCAGGCAGTGTCCCGTGGAGAAAGTGCCGGAATAGTCAGGTACCACAAAAATACTACTAATAAATTAAACAAAAGTAATTATAATAATACCTTGAGGTCAAGCTCAAATTTTACTATATACAAATATTTTACTGTATTTGCTCTATTCGTGCGTTCTTATATTCAAAACAAATACTTACAATTAATTTTTACAAGTCATGAGTGTATTTGGTCATATTTTGTGCTTTTGTGTAGAATGTAGCTTTGTACATGTTGCAAATTTGGTCACAATCAGAGTACATCTTTTTAAGTTTTTGTCAACTGAGACTCTCAAAACATCCACATCATTCAACAGTGGTGTAACAGCCACAATATGTACATAGCAATATAAAATGATTGATGATCTCTCCCAATAATGACTCAACTAAATTAATAAATGGAGAGTTTATTGAGCTTGAATTTAGGCAGAATAAATGGTAAGCAAATAGAAATCTAAGTACTTAGAAAACCAATCGTTCCCTCATATGTGAACAACATCCTGAGATATTTTTCACTTTGAGTTGGTCAGTTCTACCATTTCAATACAGTCACCTCACATAATGCTTTTCAAAGGTAATCTTACTGTGAAGGTATCCAGGTACATAGCAAAACAGCCACTTTTTACTTGGTGGATATCATGGATATTAAAGCTAAACATACATTAACGTGACACATACCCTCTATATACACAACTGATGACCCCCAAATAACAATATACAATTAATACAAATAAACTCCTCATGTACAAACATTCTCCAGCAACATATATTTCACATTTCATATTGACTTGGACATAAATTAATCCCACAAACAACCTAAAATATGGGAGAGAGACACAGTGGCCTCTAACAATCCATATTTCTCACCAATGTTTGCAGAAAAGCATAACTGTAACTCCCACGGCTCAGTTGAGTCTGTAATCCAAGGGCAGGATGAACAGTTTAAAATAAATGCAATAACCGATAGGAAAATCAGTAAACCAGACTTAATAGGACACAAAATGTCTATGGTGAGGGTAAACAGATAAGTCCTGACTAACCAATCATATTGAAAGGGGATAGGCCCTTTCTGATGAACAGTACATGCACCACCCCTGTTTCAATTAAAAAGCATTGCATAACACACATAAACAGAGGCAAGAAATCTGCTTCATAACTGGTCCATCAAGAACTGGAGGTCGTGACCTCATGACATCAACAGGACAAAATCACTCGTCTTTGCTGAGACATTCTGTCCATACAATTTATGAACAGAATTTGTGACAAAGGGCAGCCCTGGCAGAGCCTAACCCCAATTGTAAACCAGTCTGACTTATTGTTGAACATGTGAACAAAGCACCTGCTGTTTCTACAGGGACTGAATGGCCCACAGCAGTGGGCCCCGTACCCCATACTCTCAGAGCACCCCCCACAGGATACCTCGACAGACACAGTCAAATGCCTTCTCTACATCTATAAAACACATGTGGACTGGTTGAGCAAAGTATTACGCACCATCCAAAACCCTTGTAAGAATAAAAAGCTTGTACAATGTGCCACGACCAGGACAGAAACCACACTGTCCCTCTTGTAACTGAGTTTTAACTATCAGCCAGGCTTTCCTCTCCATTACTCCTGCATAAACCTTACCAGGCTGAAGAGTATGATCCCCTGATACCTTGAACACACTCTCTGGTCGCCTTTCTTAAAATGAGAAAGCATCACTCTAGTCTGCCAATCCAGGAGCAGCTCTCCCAATGTCCATGTGATGTTGCAACACTGTATACAGTTGGGGGGTTGTGCTCGAACATGGTGTTCATTATGGATAAATATTATGGGTTCATTATGAGTGAGCACAGACATTCAATCACAAAACACAGCTTGGTTTCAGTTCAGTGTGGTCATTCCTACCAATCATGCCATACCAGGTCTCACTGTCATTGCCCACATGAACATTGAAGTTGCCCAGCAGAACAATGGAGTCTCCAGAGGGGGCACTTTCTAAAATCTCATCCAAGGACTCCAAGAAGGCTGAGTATTCTGAACTGCCATTCAGGGCATAGGCACAAACAAAAAAGGCCATTCTCAGAGCCCATTCTTCAACCCAAAGGCACGGGAAACAACCATATCGTGTATTGGAGAAAACCCAAATATGCAGGTGGCAAGCCAGGGAGCTATGAGTAAGCTATTTGTCAGTGTACCTATCTTATGGAATAGACATAGTCACACATGATTTCGAACACGTTAGAATAAAGACAATGTAAACCAGATGAAAAGACAGAAAGGCTAAATTCATAAACAACAGAAATCCTAGTAATAATTCAACAGTCAAATCAAGTATGATGGTTTTGTTCAGGATATTAGAGTCAGTTCATATCAATAGGCATAGCTGATTACTGGTTTTAAAACATAAACTGTTTTACAAAACACCAAAACCAAACATCTGAAATCAGCAAACTAACTCAAATGTCCAGAATTTAATGTTTCTGTCAAGCTTTGAATAATTAAACACACCTAGGAAGGACTGAATGAGTATTATAGAGCCACCTATTGAACACCTAGTTCTGCTAAATTTGGTCAGTTACCTTAAAGTCAAAAGGGGTATAAATCTTTCAAATTGAATCAAAACTGACCCCTAATTATAACTGAGCGATTAGGAGGCAGATGCAAATGCAAGATTTATTACAGGTAAATCCATAATCGTCATCAAATAACTGACCGAATTTGAATAGCCAGAATAGTCGATAGAAACATGATTCACATTAAATTGAAACATGGCATGAACAAACAATGCACAACGAGACAAAGATTAAACATACAAAGACAGATACAAACAAACAGAAGACAGAAGGGAATATATACTCACACTTACACACACTGGATAACTGGAACAGGTGAACGCAATAATGAGTAACAATACGAAACAAGGGGCATGACAGATCAAACCAAAACAAAGACACGTGGAAAACGAAAACAAGGAAATAAACCAAAACACAGAGGAGTGGGGAGGAGCCTGCATGACACTAATAAATTAATACTGAACAAATTGCAAAATGTTAAAAATAAAAGTAAATGGATACAACTGTTTTTGTCTTACAGTACCTAGCTATTATTAACAACCAGTACTGACCATCAGTGCTGATGCTGTGCCCTTCTTTGTTCCAGTTCAGTAGGAAGGACTCTGGAGGATTTTCAAACCTCAGTGACAGTGGCTGCATTCAGTAAGGTGACCTTTGAACTCACCTATGAGGAGCTGCTAAAAAGACGCCTTGGCAAATATCAGTTACTCATCCATGCCCAACCTATGCAGCCTGTGGCAGACTTCAAGGTACTGTAACCCAATCCCTCCCCCATGAATGTAACACAGATAGATTATTATTGCATCAGGAACTTTATCAACTTTTTAGATTCACTTTAAATTTAGTTTTAAAGTGACACAGACAGAACATGGTAATGCTTAAGATATTTACACAATATGACAATGTAAATACAATTTGAATACAATATTCACTTATGTGATTATTTTATACAGAAATATTGAATATATCGAATTCAATATTCGATACAAAAACATATCGATTTATAACAATAATATTGGTGCTTTTTTCAATGGAATATATATGTTATTATAGTTAAAAATAGTGTGCTAAAAAGAGTTTTTTTAAGTGATTGTGTTTATTGATACAGGGTAATTGCAGGTTAAATGAATGGGGCTAAACTGCTATAGGCCAAATATGTAGAGATATGTAAATGAGTTTGGTGACATCAGAGAAACTGTGACTTTAAAACTGATTTCTGCAGCTTAGCTTAGATTCCAAATACATACTGGACATGAACTTTAACAATATTTACATATTACTTGAAAATTCTTCATTTAAATTAAGCAAAAGTGAAACAGCAAAACAGTGAGTGAAATCAAGCTGTTTTCCATTAAAGAAAACCTTAAAATCAGGCATTATGGCTTCACGCCTTTATACTGTTATTGTATTTTTCATCTTTAGATTGACGTGTACATTCATGAGAGTTCAGGCATTTCCTTCTTGAATGTGGAAGGAGGATTGAACACTGATGAGTTGAGCCAGGCCATAACAACTTCTCGAAGTAACCAAAAGGTGAATTTTTTATATAAAATTTATAAGCAAAGGTAATTATATGTAAAGGTAATTGAACATATAGTAGTTAATACATACATTTATATGAAAAGATGATGCTGTTGGAAATCACCAATCAATTATATTTAATGGAATAAAATTTTAGGGATCAACCTCAATGTATTGTGCTTAAACTTGTACAGGTAGTAAAAACTGCAGTTAATACAAAACATTTTCAGAGAAAAATAATGTTTCCAGGAATGAAAAGGGAAAAATTATATATATATATAATATGTGTGTGTGTGTATGTGGTTGAAAACATGGTCATTCTTTTCAAAAAAATGTTTTAAATAATCTTATGAAATGAACATCCAAATCTCAATTTGTATAGCAGAATTTCCAAATAAGGGGATCAATTAAGCAGTGTTCCTTAAGTACTCACATGTGTTTCACCTAAATGTCTTTTACCTAAATAACTTTACCAATGCTCTGTGGTTAATTTACATTTTACCTAAATAACTTTACCAATACTCTGATTCCATGTTGCATGTAGTCGCATGCAACTCACACATTTCCCTCAAGACATGTAAATGGAATTGATGAACATAAACTTGACATTTCATATACAAAAACTGGTGATGATAAAATAAGAGAACATTGGTAAACAACAGAAAAATCTAAACCAGTTTATATTAGGAAAAAGTAGATGTCTAAGTAACATTCATTCCATGGGGTCCTAAAGTTCCAGGAGTCCAGATACAACCTCTCTCATGAGTGGGTGCACTCCATTGTTGCTGTATGTTACTGAGCCTGGTACACTGATGTAAATTTGGCAAAATCTCACAAAAGTACATCTTCTATGTCCCTTATGGGGCTGAGTATTAATGAAATTGGGAGGACAAGGAAGAGCCTTAATTATTTGTATCATCATTGCAGGCGTGGGTGAACTTCTACCCTACACTTGAGCAGCAGACCAAGTGTAAAAGTTGCAGTAAACAAGGATTGAATGGGGATCTGCTCATAATATATGATGTAGAGAGATCCAAACCCAATGGAGAACTGAAGGTATTGCATTATACTATTATACTATAAAGTACACTCAGTGGCCACTTTATTAGTTTTATTAATTTATTACACCTTGCTAGTACTGGGTTGGACCCCCTTTTGCCTTCAGAACTGCCTTAATCCTTCATGACATAGATTCAACAAGGTGCTCTTCTGCTTGCCTCGGTTGTAACGACTGGTTATTTGAGTTCCTGTTGCTGTTCTATCAGCTCGAGCCAGTCTGGCCATTCTCCTCTGACCTCTGGCATCAACAAAGCATTTGTGCCCACAGAACTGCCGCACACTGGATATTTTCTCTTTTTTGGACCATTCTTTGTAAACCCTAGAGATGGTTGTGCGTGAAAATCCCAGTAGATCAGCAGTTTCTGAAATACTCGGACCAGCCCGTCTGGCACTAACAACCATGCCACATTCAAAGTCACTTAAATCACCTTTCTTCCCCCTTCTGATGCTCGGTTTGAACTGCAGCAGATCGTCTTGGTGATGTCTACATGCCTAAATGCATTGAGTTGCTGTCATGTGATTGGCTGATTCAACATTTGCTTTAACGAGCAGTTGGACAGGTGTACCTAATAAAGTGGCCAGTGACTGTATTCTGTGATAAATCAGTAAATCAGCCAAACAGAGGCACTGTACTTTGCTATTAATGAAAAAAAATGTGCTATAAAAATGAATTGTCTTTATGTATGCCAAAGTTAAATATTTTGAAATTCATTCTCTCTTCCTCACCAGGCTTCAAATGGCTATTTTGTCCACTACTTTGCACCCATGAATATTCAGCGAATCCCCAAAAAAGTGGTCTTCATTATCGACCGAAGTGGCTCTATGCAAGGACAAAAAATTGTACAGGTGCACTATGGAAAAAAAACATTGTGATCTCCATGCATTAAAACCAGTTTATTCTCTGTACGGTTTTGAAATTGTGCAGCTTCATTTCTGACAGTAAAACAAGTCTACAATAATGAATTATCTAAGTCCACCCTTTTTGAGAAACCAAACATACTGAAGAAAACTTTTATCTCAGACACGTTTGGCGATGCTGAAGATTTTGGGAGATCTTGCTGGGGATGATTACTTCGGCTTGATCACCTTTGACAGTTTTGTAGATGTCTGGAAACCTGAACTCATCCAAGCCACAGAGAGGAATCTGGAGGATGCAAAGGCCTTTGCAAGGAACATCCAAGCTCGAGGAGGTAAGGTGGCTCCAATATTTATCGAATCAAATCCTTTTAAATTTACTGTTTTAAATGAATCAATTAGGATTACAAATTAAAAGAATTTCATAAAAAGTTAACTTTATAATACCTGCATAAATAGTATATAAATGAATCAGAGTCATTCACGGTCATTGCTTATAAAAGCTTCATATGTGTTTTTTCTACTTGATTTTGCCTGGTATTAAGAGGCAGGGAAATGGTCACAGTCACAATAAATTAAATTGTACATGCAGTCGAATTTCCAATATCTTCACACATTTTTGTGCAGTCTCCTCACATTTGCCTTCTCGCCTGTGGCAGACCTTATGACAGTTTTTTCATGTGTAGCACTTTTTCAGGCAGAATGCACCATATCTGTCCATGAAACATGATGTCAACACAGTTAATACTGTATATCTGACCCCTAATGTCTTAATTTCTGATCATTCTCCACAGCTACTGATATCAATGCAGCAGTGCTGAAGGGGGTGGAGATTATTAACAGTCACCCACAAGAAGGCTCCGCCTCCATCCTCATCCTGCTGACTGATGGAGACCCCACTGCAGGTCTATAAAATCACTGATACACATACATAATAAATAAAGACATTTACACTTAACAAAGGAGACAAATGTCATGGTGCGGATGCCTTGTGGCCACCCAAAGAGGCAACAGCTGTCATGTGCACTGTGGTTTATTTTTTATTTGTTCACACATTGTTATGTCCACGCCCACTTCAAGTTGCATCACATTGGTTTGCAACCTGAAGGCAGCTATGTCATTGTTTGCTATCTATTTAAACAATCATTTGTGTTAAGACCATTGCCAGTCATTGTTATTATGTTGGTTTGTGCACTTTTCTGTTTAGCTTTATTTCTCATTAAACCCTTCAGTCGGAGATTGTTTCGTTTGTTAAGATTTAATTTTAGCACTGTTTCAGCAGCTCTCCTCTCCCCGTTGGCTTGTGGGGAAGAGCTGTCTTCAGTGCCACTCCTTTCCCCACAGGGTTGAAGTTTGAGAGGTGCTGTCCTCTCCTCTCCCCTGGTCTCTGCAATACATACTGTGTATGTATGCACTCATCTTTGTATTTCATGTCACTTGCACTTGTCTGTGTGTTCTGTCTGTAATCCAGAGCCAGCCTGGAGTCCGAAGGAGTTATGAATGAGAGGAGCTTTGCTTTGGCCAAGAGTGAGAGACTGGGGGTGGAGGTTCCCACATACAGTGGTATGCAAAAGTTTGGGAACCCCTGAACATTTTCATGATTTTCCTTTATAAATCTTTGGTTGTTTGGATCAGCAATTTCAGTTAAATATATCATATAGCAGATA
>JAOYMR010000578.1:0-10000 GCA_025802075.1 Tenebrosternarchus preto
CTCTCCTCTCCCCTCCCCTCCTCCCCTCTCCCCTCCTCCTCTCTCTTCTTTTCTTCTCTCCTCCTCTGCTGTCTCCTTCGCCCCTCTCCTCTCTGGATTCTGCTCTGTGCTACGGGAGCAGGTCAGACTGGTGTGTGCACTCACTTTTTGAGAGGACGATAGCCCAGTGGCTCACGCCGGAGATCTCCGGAAATCTCCAGCACTCAGCACATCTGTAACAAGCAACGCTCAGGAAACAAAACCTGCTGGAGGGGGGGGTTGATCAGGGGCATTACAGCTCTGAAATGCCCAGCACACTGTCAGTGTGAGTGCGTAGTTTGCCATTTAACCAATGAGAAAGCACTTTGAGAGCTTCCACTGTGAAACCGTCTCTCTCTCTCCCTCTCCCTCTCTCTCCCTCTCCCTCTCTCTCTCTCTCTCTCTCTCTCTCTCTCCCTCTCTCTCTCCACTCGTATCCTCCACTCACCCCCTCCTCCCTCATCCCTCCAAATCCCATCTCCCCCTTGTATTCTACCCCCCCCCAAGTGGTTCTGATAGGTAGGAGTGGATGACACCAGTAGTCTCATAGTGATAGTGTGTCACAGGCCACTGGCCACCCAGACTGTCCACACACTTCACACTACTAATACTGACATCAGAACAGTTCTGCTGATCATAAATCACGCTGATCATAAATCACGCTGATCATAAATCATGCTGATGGCAGTGTTTTAATGCAGTGCGGAATTACAGCAGGCCTCTGTTAACGAGTGCTGTTTGAGTCTTGCGGTGGTACTTACGGACTAATTTGTTATATGTTTTAGCAGATTTCTCTCTCTGTTTCTGTGTGTGTGTGTGCATACACTCTTCTGTTTGGACTTATATAATACATTTTCTACACTCCACACCTGAGACCAGTCTGAGGAGGCCAGAGACAGCAGTTGTTTGTGACTGCAGGCAATTGCCACTGATCTAATATTATTTTTGGAGTTGACCGAGCTCAGCAAAGTGAAGGGCCGCACACACACACACACACACACACACACACACACACACCAGGTTATTGAGACGTAAAGCTTAGTGTGCACATCAACCGCCTAGAGGCCGAGATCCCACCCCTCACTGTCAGCCTGTCAGCCTGCGTATCTTCCGCTGTGTGTGTGTGTGTGTGTGTGTGTGCCTGGATCTATGACTGGGTTTGACGGCGCTCATAGTGGTGTGTGTGTGTGTGTGTGTGTTGGGTGGGTAGCTGTGCCCACCCAAAGCAGGAGATTTTTACAGTGACATTCGTCTTATTTAAGCGAGTTGTTTCACCCTCGCCCTGTTCCCTTCAGTCACATCAGTCATTATTCTACAGCCAGAACTGTTTGATATCAGAACTGACAAGCGCTTCTTAAACAAACCCCTTTAACTGGCACATTGAGGGCGGTTATTATCGTAAAGGGGTGCCTGGTGTGCAGCTCTTACTCTGACAGGGCGCTTGATGAAGCACTGCTAGACGTGAGGCTTGTTTTTCTTGGGTTGTGGGTTTTTTTTTCTCCCCCTTAACTAGCCGCGGTCCAGCAGAGGGGCGTCTGAGATACACCCCACCCCCCCTCGCCAGGCCAGTTCTGATAAAACTCCTGTCAAGGCCGTGTGCGAGGATGACACTAGAGGGAAGAGGTGGTGGGGAGAACGGACAGATGTGCTTTCACTCAGGCTGGACACCCAGCCGTGGCCGGGCATCCGTGATCCGTCTTGCTGATGGGAGGAGACGGCGTGGGCGTGGGTGTGGATGGTGAGGTGGTGCACGCTTCTCCTGCTACGCTACCAAGTAGATTACTAAGCTCTTTTACTGTGGGATAGAGAGGGAGGTAGACAGAGAGGGAGGTGTAGAGAGGGATGGAGAGGGAGATAGGGAGGGATAGAGAGGGAGGTGTAGAGAGGGATGGAGAGGGAGTTAGGGAGGGATAGAGAGGGAGGGAGAGGAAGGGATGGGAAGGGAGGGAGGGAGAGAGAGAGAGGGAGACAGAGAGGGAGGGAGAGAAAGATTCAGGGGGAGGGAGGGAGAGATTCAGAGGGAGGGAGGGAGAGAGGAGGAAGGAGAAACAGGCAGAGTCGGGATGGAGAGAATGCAGAGTGGCAAATTTGAAGAGCAGTTTAGAGGAGATTGTACCCCGATGTGCCCCCTGGGGCAAGAGCCAGCCAGTCCTGGGTAACTGCACAGTCAGTCCCACACGCCTTCACAGCTATGCTCATCTGACCAGACCCAGAGCTGAACACACACAGCTGCACTGTGATCTGTGCCATGGTTACCGCAGGCCACCACTGCACTGTACCTTTTACTGCAAAACTGCCTGGCCCTGCTTTAGATACACACGCATGCGCGCACACACACACACAATAAAACATATACACACTCACACAAATACATAAACACACACACACACTCATAGAGGGAACATTTGGCAGGTGAGCAGGTGGGAAAAGAGACCTTGATGGAAAGGATAAGCGAATCAAATCTGGCAAGACAAATATTTATTTACCAGATGAGCCGTGTTCATCCATCTCCTTCTGTTGTCCAAGTCTCGCTGGGTCTGGCACACCCTTCACATGGGAACGACCATTACTGACTGTGAGGGAAAGCACACACTGCACTGGACTATGGGAAGGGAGGGAGGGAGAGGACAGATTATTACTGTGGCTCCTTGAGATTAAGGGAGGTGTGGGTGAGGATGGGTGGAAGAGAATGAATGGAGAGGCAAGGAGGACCGAGCCTGGTGGGGGGGCGGAGCTTCGCGGGTACGTGGCATAGATGTGAAGCTGAGGGACGGGGGTGGGGAGCGTATCATGTGGGAGGTGCATTGCTGTGTGGGAGGTGCACTACCTGTGTGGGAGGTGCATTGCCTGTGTGGGAGGTGCACTGCTGTGTGGGAGGTGCACTGCCTGTGTGGGAGGTGCACTGCCTGTGTGGGAGGTGCACTACCTGTTTGCACATGTTCCTTTTCTCTCTGCCTGTGTCTGTGACTCCTTCTTGCTCTGTCTCTGTTCTATTAATAATACCTGTCCTAAATGTGTCTGGAACCAGACACCCAACAGCCATACAGAAGCCTCTCCCTCTCACTCATGCTCTCTCTACCCAGCCTCTCTCTCTCTTCCCACTCTCTCACTCTCGCTTTCTCATTCTCTCTCACACACACACACAATCCCCCCACCTCCACACACACACACACACACACACACACACACACACACACACACACACACATTCACAATCGCTCATTCTTTATGTCTCTTCCGGTTTCAGGTTTAATCTATATTTTAATTTCACTCAGGC
The DNA here is from genome assembly GCA_025802075.1 of Tenebrosternarchus preto. Classification (NCBI taxonomy): domain Eukaryota; kingdom Metazoa; phylum Chordata; class Actinopteri; order Gymnotiformes; family Apteronotidae; genus Tenebrosternarchus; species Tenebrosternarchus preto. The sequence goes on from JAOYMR010000578.1 coordinate 3,296, forward strand.
TGTGAGACCAACAGCATCATGGTACATGCTGGGAAGCTCCAACAAATGATCCCCAATATGGCCAGAGCAGACAGAGCAGACACCAGAGCAGTCAGATAGCTGGCTCTCCCAATGGGCCTGGATGAGACTGGATGAGTCTGGATGAGACTGGATGAGACTGGTCGCGTATCCAGCTGCTGCAGTCGAACGCTCCTAACATCATGGCGGAGCAGGCGTTAGTGGGGCGAGGGAGTTAAGTAGTCTGGGTTGGGCGGGCGCTTTCTCAGATGCCCTCAGTGCCCATGACCTGCGCCAGGGTCCATGCTAACTGTAGCATGTTAGCGCTGAATGAAGTAGATGTGTTAACTCAGGCTTTGTTGAGCTGATACGCGCTGCTCTCTCCTAATGTTTGCCTTCCTTCATTCACATCCAGCTGTCTGCTAGTCCATGAAAATAACACACAACTATGGGCTGCCAAAGGCAAAAAATATACCTCTACTGACTGCTTAAAAGTGCACACAGAGGACAAAACAATGTGATAAGTAAGCTGGAGGACTTCAGTGAGCTAGCAAGGCTAAGCTTAGTTCAGTTAGCGATGTATCTGTCATTGGCAACTACACAAGAGTCCAGATGTGCTTGGTTGACTGTGGTGCGTGTGTGTGTGTTAGGTTTACTGGGGCAGACACTCTAGTGATGGGTGACGTGACGTATGGAGCCTGCTGTGTGGACGATTTCACCGCCCGAGCCCTGGGAGCCGACTTCATGGTGCACTATGGACACAGCTGCCTGAGTTAGTATACACACACACACACATACATACACATGCATGTATGTCCTTGCACATATGCACACGTACAAACACACACACACACACACACACACACAGACACATAAATTTGCTTCTTAGAAAGTTTGCATTTTGAGATGTTACATGTGGTGTGGTCTCAGACCATGTCAGAAGAGCACTGTGTATGCTATGGCTTCAAAACTAAAGATGAACAAGAGCCTGTAAAATATCTTTTCAGCTGGATCTTACAATGAAAGTATAAGCGAAATCGAAGCTTTTAATGTGTTATAATAGTTCACAGAAAAAATAGTTCTTCGTTAAACACCGTTATATGCAATTGAGAAATACTTTGAACAACATCAAATTCTTGTTCATATTTCGGTTTGCTTGATTCTCACAAGAGTCTTTAGGACCTTCATTGGGGTCTAAATACGAGGTGACACCTACAGACCAACTACACTTAGTCATACATCAGCGAGCATCTGCATGACGGAGAATTTGAATTGGAAATGATATGTAAAGTCACTGGCCTTCATAAATCAGCCACCGGCTGTGTAGAAGAGCTTCATGCTCAATCAGGATATCCATCTACACTGTTGGGATGATACTGAAGACGTTTCAGACACCTGGAGCGGAAAGCACTGTATCTCCACGCAGTCAGAGACCCGTTTTTTCTACAAGGACTACAGTCCGACAAATGCAGCAGCTCGCTGCCTGCTGGTCTCCAGCTCTCCAGTTAGAATGGCTTGCCAGAAAAAAATGTTTCTGCCATTTTACCGGTCACCGCTGGAGGTTTCATCGAGGCTGTGGTCTATCGAGGATTCTAGTTCTGCGGTTCGTTTGGCGTAATGTCCCGTGAAGCATGGTGGCAGGTCGGCAATGTCACAAAGCATGGTGGCGGATCGGTGATGTCATCAAATATGTCAAACTTGGTGGTGGATCTATGATATCAGAAAACGATGTGAAGCATGGTGGTGGATGTGTGATGTCATTCATGTGGCTGCCTATGTCATCAACATCACAGGGCTTCGGCCAGTATCAAGACCATTGTCTCAAGGAACGGTCCTAGAACGATCCTAGAACTGTTCTAAAACGGTCCTAGAAATGTCCTAGAACGGTCCTAAATCCATTTTACTCTTCAAAGGGCAAGTTCTGAAAGCAACATGGCAATAATTATGAAGCGGTTTGTGTTCAGACACTTCAAATAGCTTTAGCTTACTTGCAGGTTTGATTTCTCTCATATTTTCAGTTTAAGATCAAGCTGATGAATAAGAAAGCATTTTATTTTTGCATGTCTTTTCGAAAGGTGCTTCAGAATCCTGGAGGCTCTGTGCATTCAGATGTGCTACAGTGCTTAACTTCTGAAATGTGGATGGGTGTGAAAGTTTTGATGTCATGTTTCTGTCATGTTTTTGTTATTGTGTGCCTGCTGTATGACACACAGGGTTCCCCTTCCTGCCAACTTGTCTTTCTCATTCATCTGGTTTGCTTTTGTTTCCGAATCCCTTTTTTCGCCAAACAGCAGCAACTTGAATGAAATGGAAAAAGAGGATGGAAAGTGTTGAGAGAGAGAGAGAGAGAGATGTCAGGGTAGGTGGGTGGGGAGGCAGTGTTTCAACACATGGGGGGGGGAGTGGGTCTTGAGAAATCTTACCATTCTCAGACTGAAGCTGGGCCCCAGGGCCTTTGGAGATGCAGGCGCCATATAGATTGGATTCTTTAAGTGCTGAGCGCTTTTCTCTTCAAAGACACGGCATGGTGGCCATTCAGCCCACAGTCGCGCATGGTCCGGCGGCCCTTTCCGAGGGGCCCCGCTGCACGGGGGCCCGGACGATCGATCAGGGCCGAGCATTAAGCTTGTCCTTTAGAAAAGAGGAGGAAAAATATTCCCTGGACCCCCGCTTGCAGGGCCCAGCCAGCAGCCTCACAGCCTCCCGTCCGTCTGCTGACCCGCGTACAGTGGGGAGGAAATGTTGAATCGATACGACTGCAGTGTCCACGGCCGCCCGTCTTGGCTCTTCTAAAGACCAGAGCCAGCTGGAGGAATATTAAACCGGGGCCCCGCTACACTCCAGCCCGGATCGCTTGGATTAAGGTACTGATTAGCTGATTGACTTTATAGCGCAGCAACGAAACAGTCTTTAATGAGGTCCCAACACCCTGTGAGGCGTTTACATTGTACTGGTCAATACATGTAGTAGCGATTAGCAGACATGAGGGCCCTCTGCAGAAGTTGGGATTAGAGTTAGACGGTAAGGTGTGTTACCAGGGTAACAGGTCCCTGAGCTCTTTTTTCACCATGGGCTGCAGTTTGAGTTTCTTGTAGGTGTGTGTGTGCGTGTGTGTGTGTGTTAAATGTACACTGACTGTTTCATCTGACTGACAGGCCCAGTGTGACATAGGCTGCATTGCAAACGAAGTGTGATAAGCATCAAAAATAACCCTGTCAAACGGTAGCAGCACGTTAAAGCCTCCTTCCTTGACTAAAATCCCCACATCGCCTCTAGAACCCCCCCCCCCCACACACACACACACACACACACACGTGCACACATTTCACCCTGTCATGTTTCATTTACATTGACTTTACAGAGGTTCTTAGTCCTTAGATGGAGAATCGGCGAGAGGGAGGGAGTGATAGAGTGAGGGGGTGAATGCTGGATGGAGGAAGTGCATGAGAGGAGCCCCAGTTCCTGTTGTCAGTGGCTGTAATTGCACTGATAAAGTGCTCTCGGACTGCTGTGCTAATTGGATAAGAGCATGGATCAATTCCACTTAGTCTTCCTGTTTTCTCTCCCCTTTGCTCTTCTCTCTCCTTCCCTGTTTAGCCCCGCCCCTCCTGGAAGCAGGCCGATGTGTGCGAGGGGGCGTGTCCTCTGCGTGTTTGTGTTTACCCCCCCCATGCTTGGGCCCTTCTGCTGCCTTCACTGGCTGTCAAGGGTGTGGTGCTCCCTCTGGCGCCTCCTTGTGGAGCTTATGATTCATGCCAATGCACGTCTGTTTAAATTGTTTGTATTTACACGTGAAGGTTTTATTGTTGCTACTCTTGCACTGTATGACCTGCACGTCATTTCCGTCCTCTCTGTCATCTCCGTCCTCTCCGTCATTTCCGTCCTCTCTGTCATCTCCGTCATTTCCGTCCTCTCCGTCCTCTCTGTCATTTCCGTCCTCTCTGTCATCTCCGTCCTCCTCCTCTCATCTCCATCCTCGTTACCCCTCACAGCTTCCTTCCTTGCTTTGGCTTTTGATGGTCATCGCTCCACATTTGTCTCCTTTGTGGGACTTTTCTACCACTTTTGATCTTCTGCTCCAGGTATTTGTCACCATTCTACCTCCATTCTTCACCTCTCCCTTCTTTTAGGAAAGTGTACAGGCCTATTTAGGAAATTTGTGCAATTAGCTCCAGAAACAGCCATTGTGTGAGGGCACTGACTGAAGGTGGTAAGAGCAGGTGTAATTATAATCATTAGCATTTAATGATAATCAAACAGGAGTGTATGTGCGTCTCTCTCAGGTGTAGTAAAGAGGATGTAATTAATGGTGTTAACCATAGCTCTTTGTATATCATAACTCTTTTTTTTCCTTTCAGTAATAATTGTGAACCTTAACCAGACATCTATGGTCATACACACACGTGTGTGTGTGTGTTGCTCTTCCAGACGGCCTTTTTTCCTTCAAGAAGCTCAGGCCCGAGATCTCGACAGAGATCTTGGATGTCGTTCCTGGGATTTGCTGGAGCCCAGTCCCCCAGTTTGGCCCTTAGAGCTCTGGTTACTGCAGCAACCACTGCTACCTTCACCTTCCACCATCTTTTCTAGCTCTTCTTTCAGCCCTTGGTGTTTCTCGGGCTTCTCGTGTCTGATGTTTTGGATCACTACATCTGTCACCACAGTCACTCTTCTGCTCTTTATCCACCACTACCATGTCCCTTCCCTTATTTGATGGTGATACATACTGTACAGGGGTGTGTCCTCCAGTGATGATTCCTGCTCCTCCACCCCTCCATCCTTCTCAGGTTTCTGCTGTCTGAGATATTTACTAAGCACTTCATCACTTGGATCTCTGTTGTTTTCTCCTGGATAGTGGATGATGCTCACTAGTCCTCGGCCCCCTCCTTACGCTTAGTGTAAATACATATAATGTATGTTTTATTTTATTCTTGTTTGCACCAAACTCATTCATATATATTCTCTCTCTCTGTCTGTCTGTCTCGTTTGTTTACAGTCCCGATTGATGCCACAGCTGGGATAAAGATGCTCTATGTGTTTGTGGACATCCAGATAGACGCTGCTCACTTCCTGGACACACTCCGATTCACCTTCTCCCCAGGACGCTCACTTGCCCTTGTCAGCACCATCCAGTTTGTGGCTGCTCTGCAGGTGACCTTTCACCTTGTGAATTGATGACTGTCCACTTAAAGATTCAGCCTACACACCTTTCCCCTCTCTCTCTTGCTGGACTGTTTCTTGCACACTCGTGTGTGTGTGTGTGTGTGTGTTTCGTATTGTCGTATTGGGTATATGGTGTGTGTGCGTGTTGGGTATGTGATGTGTGTGTGTGTGTGTGTTGGGTATGTGATGTGTGTGTGTGTGTGTTGGGTATGTGATGTGTGTGTATGTGATGTGTGTGTGTATGTGATGTGTGTGTGTATGTGTATGTGATGTGTGTGTGTGTCTGTGATGTGTGTGTGTGTATGTATGTGATGTGTGTGTATGTGATGTGTGTGTGTGTGTGTGTGTATGTGATGTGTGTGTGTGTGTATGTGTATGTGATGTGTGTGTATGTGGGGTGTGTGTGTGTGTGTGTGTGTGTGTGTGTGTGTGTGTGTGCTCCATGCCTTGCAGTCTTTGATTCTAACTTGAAAAGGAGGTGGAATAAAGTTAATAAAGTTAGAGTTCACTGCTGTGTTCGACTTTATGTAAGTCTGACAGTCCTCTGTGCCAGTACACACACACACACACACACAGCTTATTCTCTCTCTTTCCCTCTTTCCCTCTCTCTCTATCTTTCTCTCCCTCCCTCCCTGCCTCTCTCTCTCTCTCTCTCTCTCTCTCTCTCTCCCTCCCTCCCTGCCTCTCTCTCTCTCTCTCTCTCTCTCTCTCTCTCGGCATCATAACCTCTGGTATTTCGGGATGCATCAATGCAAACACGATGTTGCCTGCTGGGTTTGGTGTGTAGGCCTGAGCTTGCACATGCATACATACCGATGTGTGTGTGTGTGTGTGTGTGTGTGTGTGTGTGTGGGCTCTAATATGAGTGCATGTGTACATGTGTGTCCGTGGGCACAAATTTGCATGGGTGTGTGTATGTGTGTGTGTGTGTGTTTGTGTGTGTTTGCATGTTGTGTTCAATGTCTTCCTGTTCCTCTCTGGCTCCTGTCAGCGTCCTTCTCTAACGGCACCCTTGTGTGTTTCCGGTAGGCAGTGAGCACAGAGCTGAGGCCAGAATATGAGGTGTTTGTCCCCCAGTGTCGGCCGCTGTCTCCAGGGGAGATCCTGGGCTGCACCTCCCCTCACCTGGAATCAACCGTCGATGCCATCATGTAAGAAGTGTAGTTTCACCATGGTTTCTCTCAGGAGGGTTTGTGTGTGTGTGTGTGTGTGTGTGTGTGTGTGTGTGTGTGTGTGGAACCAAAACCTCAAGGCCATATATCTGTTTTAACGATGAGAGAGCCAGCTGCTCTCTGCAGCCATTCCCCCCTCAAACTGCATACACACTTAAGAGGCCTGCAGTGTGGGTTTGAGTGAATATGACAAAAAGTCCCAGGTGAGTTGTGAATACCTGTATTCTGTACACTGGAACCAGTGTAAATTGGTTTATTGTTACTGGTGCTGTTAACTGTGCTATCCACAACGCTCCCAGGACAGAGATTCGTAAGTGTGAGAGAGTTTGTATAGGAATGATCATTTTTGTATGTTGTCATAGTCTCACACGCGCAC
>JAOYMR010000579.1:0-11303 GCA_025802075.1 Tenebrosternarchus preto
TATATATAAAAGCTGATTTATAAATGCAAGATAATTTATCAGTTGAGAGTTTTGTCACACCCAGTTGTTTGAGCTAATGTCTAAAGCTTTTAACAAATTGGTTATTTCATACAAGAATGCATCATGACTACTATGTGCGCATTCATGTGAGTATTCACGTGCGTGTTCACGTGCGTGTTCACGTGAGTGTTCACGTGTGTGTTCTTTACAAACACAGGAGGAGGGCATCATTATTCTTCTCCTTCATGATTTTGCACCACAAACAAAATATAGAATTCTAAGCCACTTAATAAACAGTCAAAAATTCAAAAAATGTTCAGACATTTTGTTTTCTTGAAAAAAACAGGCACAGAGTCAAAGACACAGAGACTTGAAAGCACTGGACAGTTGGGCTGTTTATTTATTTTCTGGATTTGGCTACAACTTTGAACTTTTCAGTAGAAAGCTTGGCTCAGTTCCCAGTGTCTGGAGAGAGACAGAGGCCCTTTGGTGTTACGCATCACAGGCCAAAGGTGGGAACAATTAAATCATATTGAATGAAACTGCCTGCCAGTTGTCCATATAAGGACTTCTTACTTATGGCAGAGAGACGGCTCCTGATGATACAAGAGGATGGTGACCTCAAGAGGATGGTGACCTCAAGAGGATGTTGACCTCAAGAGGATGGTGACCTCAAGAGGATGTTAAAGCATTAAAACATCAGTGGATCTACTATATATTCCATCAGCAGCACTTACAAACACTCACAGAATCTTCTGGAGCTTTGAAGACAGATTAGCTGACCTGGAGACCACAGTAAGGGTCATGCCATCGTGGGAGACAGAAAATAACAAGCCATTCCTCATTGCACCACCCATAAGTCCTTTTGATGTTTGTGCCTTTGCTGTGTTCCCTTGATCCCCGATGAGATGCTTCGTTTTGAGAGGCTCGTTAGGGAACACACAAGGCCACTCTTTGTATGACTGCATCAGGAGCTCAGATAACAGTGCTATTTCTGTCAAGCCAACACAAAGACACGAGAGTGAGCTTTACATTAGCTTTAAGATAGGTTGAGTGATTTAGAACAAAATATTGGTTTTTGTGTGTGTGTGTGGGTGGTTCTACTATTTACCCCAGACACTTCTGTAGGGTGTGGGGTTATGTTTTGAATTTCACTACAACTCCGTCCGTGATGGCAAAAAAAAAATACAGTCCTTGTGTGGAAAAAAAGAGAAACATGTACAGTTCCTGAATATCAGTGGTGAACCTGCAGAGCTCTGAGCTGGTTATACATCGTGCTCATATGGAATAAAACATAATTACAACAGGGTCAGTAATAATGTCACATGCTGTTTTGGGAAGATTGAACTGGTTTATTCCCTGCTGTCGTGTTCCATGTCAAACCCAAATAACATAACGCCTCACTCACGAAGCTTAATATAACAAAATAAAACAAAAATGTATCTGTTTCCCTTCTTGTTTCCAGTTCTTATCTTAAAGAGAAAAGTGCACAATGAATTGACCAAGGATGAGTTGAACTCTTGCAGTGTTGAATCTTAAAATGTTTATAAAAACATGTCATTCAAATGCTGCTATGACATCAGATGCCTCAGAGAAAGTTCTGGTGCAAGAGAGACTTTTATTCTGTTTTTTAGCTGCTTTACAGTTCCGCCTCTGTTATAGAACATGAGCTCTACAATCTAGTCTTCTGAGACCTGTGGTCTCAAGTTTGTTTTTTTTACTAATAATGTCAGAGTTTCAACATGTGTCAGGAGTAGAGAGTTTCTAACATGCGTCAGTAATGGTAATGTTCAGACTGTGTGTTGAGTAAACAGAGATAAATAAACCAACAAACCTGCCGATCTTTAATATCTGTTTGAAGAATGAGGTTTGCATTTTTGTGAAATTTTGTCCTTTGTAATGCATTACAGGAATGCATTTGGATCCATATCTGAACCTCAGCTGCAAATGGAGTACTTCACCGGGGCTGTGTTAATGTACGGCTGCCTGCTACTGTTGTTGTCTCTTTCCAGGACTGCAGCAGTGGGCCTCTGTGGCACAGCCAAGCTGGAGAAGATGCGTCCCACAGCTCTTACGATGCATCTCTGTCTCCTTCATTAAAACCCGGAGCTATGCCGTACTCGCGCTCCCTGGTGGAAAGCATGATGGGGTATTTGGATGCAAAAGAGCGAGTGAGGAGAAATGAAGACCACACATTGCTCACAGGCTTTTGTTCGCACTGAGAGCGTTACACGCCTGGCTAATGGTGACACTTCCCTTCCTGGACTCGTCAGCAGCCACCGCTCAGATGGCCCTTCCCCACCTGGGCGACACAGATCAGCTCCTTACTACCATATGGTGACTGGGGTACAGTGGATCCAGCAGCATTTGCTTTAGTTGAACCTCAAATGGAGTAGAAAAGTGCAGACTGAGCACATTGCTGTAGAAAGTGCAAACTACTCCATGTTCGGTGCAAATCCCTGGGCATATAACAGTACATTAACATTTATATTTATGGCATTTAGCAGACACTTTTATTCAGTGCAGCTTACAAAAGTGCTTTGTCATCCTCTCATAGAATGAATCCTAGTCAGTACAGTAGGTTAGAGGCCAAGATTCCACTGAAATAAAGTTTTGATTCATTGTTTACCTGCAGTAGCAGGACTGAAGATACTTCAGAAGAACAGTGCAGACAGAACATACGGGGAGTGGAACACTTATGTCCAGTAGAAACGGAGAAGGCTGCAGATCAAAGCAGTGGGGTGGGAGGAACAGTTCAAGCTGTACGAGGAGTCCCTTTCTGGTGTGTGGGCAGTGGCTTTGGAAAGCATACTGTACAGGACTTGACGGTTTCCTGATTCTGCTTTAATGTCAAGGGTTCAGGCAGTTCTGAAGCTTTGGCTTGTTCTGGCTTGAAAAGGATATTGATTGTGGATCAGACCATCTGGTGTCTGGACTCTGCTAGTAAAAAATACCCATGAACTATAATGACTGAACATTACACTCAGAAGAGCAAAGAAGAAACCAAAGAATGGAACAGATGATCAATGTTCTCATGCTTTATGTCATTCAGCAGACTGATAAAAAAAAAGAAAAAAAACTTGTCTTCAGTTTTTTCACTCATCCTTACTGTGAGGTGTTTTTATCTGGACTGCATTAATTCAAAGTATTAAACGTCTAATGATCATCTCATCTACATATCTGTAATGATTAGTGTTAAAGCTTCTCCCAATGAATATCCATGCTTTAAGCCCCTGAGGCTGCCAAAGTACACACTGAAGGAGCATGCATAATAAAAGAGAAATCATTTCATAGACCTGATTCAAGTCTTTTGAGTGTTCGAGAGTGCCAGTGTGTTCAGCCTGTGAGTATGAGATACATCCTTACTTCAACCTCAGCATTAAAGAACGACACACCTCAACAGTTCTGAGCTCTGAACGAAAAAGATTAAGTCTTTTCTTAATGAGGAGAAGGAATTGGCACCCAAAAATACCGTACGCAATTGCTGCCTGAAAACTTTTGTGTGGGAAACTTTTTAATTACATACACCTTCTCTCTATCTCTCACTTGTACTCTCTCTCTCTCTCTCGCTCTCACTTGTACACTCTCTCTCTCTCTTTCTCTTACTCACCAATCAATGTACATTCTTGCTGTCATGTTGTCAGTTACAGGTTATTCTCAGACACACTTAATCAAACTGCCACAACAGATATGGTTTATGAGAACATACAGTATATACCAGCCAACAGTTCAGTTCTAGAGGCCAAATCTAATTCTAACTACATGTTGAAAGAAAAACTATACAGATGTTCATGTATAGATGCTTTGTTGATTATCTGATTTTACACATCGAAAGTCCACGGTTTTCTTCTTTAAGTGTTGCCAGGTCAGGGAGATATTGCTTCTCTGTCTTTCACAGGCAGCTTTCAGTCCTTAGGTGTGTTGTTTCTTCATTCTTCATTGTCTCATCTCCACCTGTTCGTGCTCATGGCCCCAGTTACTGGAGGGAGAACTGAGGCCAGCGGATGTCGTTTGCTCCAGCAGTTCTGAGACACCTTGTTATTACAATAATACGTTCATAGTGCTTCAGAAATATTACAGTCTGCACTGAAATGTCATTTTACTATAGACATGTACTTTTTGCAGTGTCTCTTCTGCAAAAAAGGGTCACACACACACACACACACACACACACACACACACTCACATTTACAGACATCTGAGATTCACTTTCTGCTAGTCGTGAACTCACATAATGATTTCATTACAAATCTTGGTCTGCAGCCTCCATGAAACTACTGAACAGTCTGCTCTGAGATGCTCAAGACCCAGCCACAATGATTCAGCTGCTGTTAGAGATTAAGTGAAAACGTTTTAACACACATAAAATATCGTCGGTTTAATGACTGTGTGGAACAGATGGAAATACGTGTCTCAGTAGAATAGAAACGTAATGACCATCCAGACTCATAAATGCCTATAGCAGTTGTAATAGTTAACCACTACACTGCTATGGTATGTAAAACTTTCGCATGACTGAAACCGACAGGATAAAACAGTGGCACAGTGACACCCAGTGATCGCTTAAGGATATTTACAAGCGCTCAAGCGTGATTTAATGGCGGTCTCTGGTGGAAAGAGGGCATTTATATTATAGTCGACAGATAGCAACTCATAGGGACAAAACACAACACAAATACACGAATAAATAAACATTCGTAATCCGATCCTATACAAATAATTAATTATTAAAGCAATATAACTTTATAGTTTTAGTTTAACCAAATGACCAAAGGACTTAGAAATACTCAGTGTTACAAAAGGTCTTGACATGAAAACTTCGTTCATAACTTCAGAGGTTTGTAATATGAATTATTTATTAATAACTTGAACTGAATGATGATCATGTGCGCGGTATTCACGGCTCCCTTCGCGGTCACCTCGTGATGATGTCGGTTCACCCCGCCTCTTTCGGCTGCTGCTCGCGCTGCGCGGTTTGTATTGTGATAAGAGGAGCGGAGCGACAGCATAGAGCGTGCCTGGTTCGCGCGGCCACATCACCCATGGGTGGCTGTTTGGGCGGTCACCATGACTCCTCGGGCAGTTTGAATGGACACCCTGACGGAACAGGAGGTACGATATTCTTTCGGTTTTTCTGTCCGATAGTTTTCCCGCAGTGTTTATTGTAATCAAGCCAGACAGCAGTTGGGACGCGCACGGTTAGCCGTTTCTCTCAGGCTGCATATGTCTTAGACCCTCGATGTTGTGAATTTTGAAATTCCATCTTGATTGATGCATGTGTCGCTACAACTTTGTTAACCGGAAACCGGAATGAGCTGGATAAGTGCGAAAGCGTTAGAATATCCCGAGTGTGGTGTAATCCTAGTTTAGCCTTGAGGTACGAGTCGCCGAAACTACTGGAGTAGTTTGCACGAGAAAGTTGGCAGCTTTTAATTAGTTCGCACTGGTTATCTGAGGTTATTGTGCAGCTGCATGTCATTGTACGTAAATATTTATCTAACATTAATTTTTAATAAACCGATCTAGGCGTTCTTGGAGTTCTTAGATGAGCTTTTGGCAGTTTTAGCGCGGCCCAAGCTCCAGTTAGGGCGTCTGCAGAATACTTTCTTTTGGGCGAGTTTCAGAAGTTCATAACAGAACTCCCTGTAGGTTTGTTAAGAATCTTTAAACCTGCATATTTCTTTCTTGCACTAACGGTGCGTTTGTATAAGAAAGGCAGGAATCCTGTTCCCTAGCGTTTAATTACAGGAAACTTTGAAGATTCATTTTCATACTTTGCACTTTCTTCCTTGAAACCGGGCTGCAGAGGTCATGTAAAAAAAAAAAAAAAACCTCAGCATTAAATGCAAAGAAGCTCCAATTATGTGTGTGTGTGTGTGTGTGTGTAAGCCTGTAAAATGCTCTAAAATGCTCTAAGATGCTCTAAGATGCTCAAAAATGCTCTAAGATGGTCTAAGATGCTCTAAAATGCATTTGAGCCGCTCTGCTAACAGGTGTAATTACAGGTGTAATTACAAGGCCAAATCCCTGTTGGAGCCTTCACAGTCCATGGTGATTCATGCCGTGACACGACACAACTTTGCCTTAGGCTGCTTTTCATGTGATCTCTGCGGTTCTTACCAGTTGCCAGGTTTAGATGAACCTGTAACTGTCTGGCACTGGGATCTATTGGCAGTGTGTTGTGTGCTGACATAGCACACACAGACAACATCATGTGCATTAGTGGTGCTAGGAGGACGTCTAGCTCAGCAGTGCGGACAGTGGAAACAGTAGAGCCTCCCTGGTGCCCTCCTCTCCCCTCCTCTCCCCTCCTCTCCCATCCTGGCACAGTCCTCTCACAACCTCTCCCTCATCTCCCCTCCACTCCCATCCTCTCCCCTCCTCTCACATCCTCTCCCATTCACAGATATCTCGGGGCTTCACAAACAGGCCAGGACGTTCAGGCAACGTTCAGTGACCTCGTCTCCAAATTCCCTCGCTCGCCTGGACAACAGAACCAGCCAGCCGATCAAACAAGTGCTTCATTAGTGTCCAGTTGTTCAGGCCACTCCGGTATAGCTGCTTTTGTTACCAACAGAGTTTTGTGGCTCCAGCAGTGAATAATTCATGTACACAGTATCTCAGTATGCACAGTTTTTGTGATCATATCTTCAAGTGCAGTGGTAGAAAATCTGGTACTGATATATTTTCTGGGTGCATCTGATTCTCTTTTTGTTTGCTCTCACACACCTCACACATGTATACACAGTTTTCTGCTTGTAGTTCTTTAACGATGCCATGACAGACAGTCATCAACTCCTTGCAGAGAAAGCAGTATGTGTTGTACACGTGATGCTAGTGATTCTCTTAGAGCTCTGCAAGTAATCATACATTAATCAAATTTGCAAATGTATCTCTGCAATTAGTTCAGTGTGAAAGTCCACAGTTGCTGAGTTCATTTACTGTTACACGCCACTGCACTGCCGTTAAGGGTTCAAGCTGTAAACATTCTCATCTGACTGGTAAAAAAACACATACATTTTTATTTATTCTCAGACAGTCCTGCAGGATGTTCTGTTCACAAATCTAAATGGTTTTATTAAACATGTATTAATCACTGAACTTCAACTAACTTCATTTTTTACCATTTTTTTTTACTGTTAGTGTTGGTGTTTACATTTTTTTGTTGTCAGTGTTGATCACTCAACCTACATGATGTTTACATGAATTCCATCCTTTGCTTCTGAATGAAGATGTGCTGGGTTCTTCTGCTGTCCAGAAGGTCCAAACTTGGTTCACATCTTGCCCCCCTTCTTTACCCCCAACCCCCCACCCCAGTGTCTCTAGGCAGGAACGAGCGCCTGCGTAGAGACAGGCCCAAGTGGAAGAGTGACTACCCGATGACGGACAGGCAGTTGCGTAGTAAGAGGGAAGAGTTCTGGGACACGGCACCTGCCTTCGACGGCCGGACGGAGGTCTGGGACGCGTTGCGTGCGGCAGCACACGCCTTTGAGAACGGCGACCACGAGTTAGCGCAGGCCATCCTCGACGGGGCCGCCGTCACCCTCCCTCACGGTACCTCCAGCCCTCCTAACAAACTTTGTGAGCCCACAGATCGATTTCAGGTCGTTCTACTACTTGAATACAGAGACATTACTCTAATAACATTTATCAGAATCACACAGTTTATCTTTAACTATGTCATATTTGTGAGTCATTTTTGGAATCATCAGAAATGCACCAGATGGAATTTGACCTTTTTTTACATACTGATTCCTCTGCTACTCTGTACATTTTGTTAGTGACTGATTCTTTTATATTATTTTTATGTTGATTCTGCTAAACTGAAATTTCCGCTCTGCCCTTTGCAAGGACACTGCCTGCTTGATTTGCAGACTCTCTGTGCTCGGAGCCTGTGCACCAGTGGCCTCTCTCTCTCTCTCTCTCTCTCTCTCTCTCTCTCTCGAGAGCGTCCGTCACTCTCAGCTGTTTTGATCATTGGCAGCATTAAAACAGCAGATTAGCGTGACGTGACCCTGTCCTCCGGGTTTGCGTTATCGCGCGCCTCCACTACTGCTCCTGGCTGTGCACATGTCCGTTCTGCCTTCCACACAGACGGATTAAACGGGAGAAAAACACAGTCTGCTTTATGCCGCTTTTCAGAGCAACTTTTACAAGCTGCCTACTAAACTTGCTCATTTTAGGACGCAAGGCAGGATTTAGCTCAGACGGGAACAGCAGATGTGCAAAGTGGTTTCCTAAAAACAGTCGTCTTTCCTCCAAACTGGAAGCTCTCACTGTTAGATGCAGGACGGACATGGAAATGTGAGTTGAGATGGCTCTCCCAGTCGGCTGCTGCAGCATGTGTAAATAGTGTTTACAGGTATCGTTTGGGCTTTTTTGGGGGGGGCTCATTTCTGCTAAAACGGTGCCAGTGCCTAAACAATACAACACAATCTTTATTTATATTCACTTTTAAAACAACAGATGCTGACCAAAGTGCTGTTCAGTAATAAATAAACAATATAAAACACACTACATCAACCAACATGACGTAAACAATCAGACAACATTAAAATCCATGTAATAAAAATGAGACTTCATCCCAGACTTAAAAATCAGCAGTGAAGGGGATCCTAACATTTGATGGCAGCCCATTCCGTAATTTGGGAGCCAAAACTGCGAAGGCACGATCGCCTCTATGCTTCAGCCTAGACTTAGGAGTAACCAGAAGAAGCTGATCAGCTGATCCGAGAGACCTAGATGGAACATAAGGCTGCAGGAGCTCAGTAAGATAGCTTGGAGCTACCCTGTTCAATACATTATAAACAAAAAGCAAAATCTTAAAATCAATTCTAAAACTGTAAAAACTAATACTTAAAAAAAAGTACATTAACCACATCAAAGAATCAAATGAATCAATTAATCAATACAGAATGTGCTTTGTTGGTGGTTTTTTTTTTTATTCCTATGGAAAAATTTCACTTCAACACAATATTCAGTTGTTGATAGTTGATGTGTTTTAGGATACAGGGTATAGTATGGTGCATAAAACTTTGGATCCGGTTTGAACCGGATGTTATCTTCAAAGTAACTTATTTACCAAGGAATATTAATTTATTTATCGTCACTGTTTACTTCCAGTATCTGTTAGTCATGTTAGCAACTTTGTTCTAAACAAAATGCTAACTTTGGGCTCTAAGAGCATTTGACTCAAGAGTTAATAAACATAATGTAAATGTTATTTTTTTACCGAACTAGTCCTTTAAATGGTACTGAAATCTGCGTTGATATTCGATCTGGTAGATACCAGTCATATCGGAACCAGTGCCATATTGGTACCAGATTTCAGTACCCAACCCTATGTGTAAATACTGTACTCAGATGAACAGTGCTAGTCCTGGGGTTCGGGAGGTCCTTTTATCTTGGGTGAGTGTGTGTGTGTGTGTGTTAGGATATGCTTGCTCATTAAAACTGCATAGTATCACCTACCTCATTCTGGCAGGTCACAAACACACACACACACACACACACACACAAACACACACACACACACACATGTATAATGAATCAGCAGGGCGTATCATTTTCCTGCCATCCTTTCTCTCTGTCTTGCTTCACAAGAAGACTTTGCTTGAGGCTGTGCAGATCATCTCTACACAGCTTCACCTTACACCACCCCAAGGATAATATGGGTCGTTCATTTCTATACTAAAACAGATATAGCTGAAACCAGGATGGAAATGTATTCCAAATAGAAATAATGACCTAATTACCAACAAATTGTTTATTCTTTTTTGAGATTGGAGGTTAAGCCCTACACCACACACACATGCAAATGGAAAATACACTCATTTTCAAAGCATTTGAACAGAGAATTTAATCAAGAGGAGATTGATCTGATTTAATATACTTTTGACTGTTTCTTTAACATTATCAGTTGAACTCATGAAGCAAGGGTTAAGGGTTAGGATTAGGGTTAAGGTTATGGTTAGGGGTTAGGGTTAGGGGTTAAGGTTAGGGTTAGGGCTAGGTTAGGGCTAGGGTTATGCAGACAGCACACAAGCTTTGATAAGCTCACGGGTTTACGGGATATGCTTCCCTGTATTTTACAGTGACAGTCCAGACTCAATGGCTCTTAAAACAACATTTATGGGCCCTTGTAGAACTCTGCTCTCTCAGCTGTTTTCCTGAGGGTCTGAGTGTTTTCACCATGTAAGAACTTGGCTAGCTCCACATATTTTGTCTTTAGTTTTAGTGCTTTTTACCCATTACTCTGTCTGTGCTCATCTTAGTGCAGTTGTTTTTGTGTATAATTAATATATGAAATCATATGAGGGTGGTTGTCATGGAGTCATGCTTTTTATGGAGTGATTTCTTTTTATAGAGTGATATCTTAGGACCAGATGTTCTTCCTCAATCATTGCAACTCCACAAACCCCTGAAGCAAAACTTGCGTTAGCAGATTTACTGTCAAACTCTCTAAGGATTTTATGAAAATACTTTCTAAAGTATATCAGATATACTTTCTAAAGTATATCAGAGGTCCTGTTCACACCTGGCCTCAGTTCACGGCTTGGGTGATCCGATCACAAGGCCCTGCCAAAGCGTTTACACCTGGCATTTTCAACAGGTCTCGAGTGACCAACCGTGATCAGGTTTCTTACATAATTTCCACTGAAGCAAATGCTGCGTACATTTCCTGCGTCACTCTTCTGTTGTGTTTGTCTTTGGACAGAGAAGTCCTGTGAAACTTTGGTCTCGTTCCAGTACGGGCTGGTTACCAACGCTCAACCATCTGCTTGAGTAAATTCCATTCTTTGTAACAATTACGTATTTTCTGGCTGAGGCCAGTGATGTGGTTGATATGGGCGGTAGTTTGGTGCTGAGGTCACATCAGCACCCATCCCTGTTCATCCCAGAGTGCCTCCCAAAGTTGGTTTCATCACAGATACACATGACCGTATCTGCGTTTAACACTGCCATCTAGAGGTTGGTGTTGACACTGAAGGGTGGATTTGATCTTATTTATATTATAAGGGATATTTCAGGATTCCAGTTTGCAAAGGAATAAGTAAAAGAGCTCTCTGAATTTATCAAACTGAATGTGAATAAAGAACGTGAACACAACATTCAGAAAAGTGCAGTTTCATCACAGATGAGGATCTTTCTTTCACATTTTCCCTCTCTCCTTTTCTCTTTCCACTCCCTCTCCCATTCTCTCTCTCTCTCTCTCTCTCTCTCTCTCTCTCTCTCTCACTCTCTCTCACAATATATCTCTCTCTCTCTCTCTCTCTCTCTCTCTCGCTGTCTATATATCTGTG
>JAOYMR010000582.1:0-11291 GCA_025802075.1 Tenebrosternarchus preto
TTACATTTCAGGTAAAGGGACAATTCTGATGATGCATTGCAGAGTCACACAGCCAAAGATGCATTTAGTGCAGGTAGCAGGGGGTGTGGTCTACACTTGGTTACATGGGGACCTGTAGTCAGTGATGGCCTCATCTCCTGTAGGATAAAAGGGAAATCATTTCAGGCTACCTCAAAGTCAGACATGTACATTTTTGGGCAATTCAACAAGACCTTTTCCTTAATTATATATTGGAGTCAAGTGAAATAAGGTGGACTTCTACTTCCAATGTGACTCGTATCTGCATGTTCAGCTTCTGCTCCCACCCTCTCCATCATGGTTTCTGAAGATAAAGGGACTGGTTCTTACTGGTCTGGTAGTAGTCGTAGACCTTCACCACAGCTGG
This sequence comes from Tenebrosternarchus preto, assembly GCA_025802075.1. NCBI lineage: Eukaryota > Metazoa > Chordata > Actinopteri > Gymnotiformes > Apteronotidae > Tenebrosternarchus > Tenebrosternarchus preto. The sequence goes on from JAOYMR010000582.1 coordinate 386, forward strand.
CTTCAGGTTCTGCACCACCACGTCCTGCTGGATGTCCAGAGTGTAGGTCTGGGGTACTCCCTTCTTCAACTGGGGAAGGAGGGGGGGAAAAATGCATCACTCCAGATGAGTGTGGCACCATACAATAGACATGCAAATATGCCATAGTCTGCAGTCCAAGTTGTGAACTGGTGAGCCTCTGAACTAGTTCATGTCCATACCCCATTCAAGTAGATGACGATGTTTCCCTCCTCCTGATCCACACGTTTCACTGTGCCAGTATTCACCTGCAGGAAGATCTTATGAGCACATCAGCCAATGCATGGATATTTTCAGTGATGTCAAAAGGGCAAGTTACCCCTAAGGCACCAATTGCTGGCTTCAGTGAATCCTCAACCAGCGTGAACCCAGAAAGCAGTTTGACCTCCATGACCACCATGTTGGTTTCTGTCCTGTCACCATTATATCTGGAAAAGACACCAATTCAAACTAAACCCACCATCCTTCACCTCACCAATAGCCATGTCTCCTCTTGTCCCCTCTACTCACCTGACAGTCACAGTGACCCCCACAGACAGGTTTGGAGTTTTGCACTTGGAGGTTGCGTTGACCGAGACAATGAACGAGGAGAAGTCATTTGGAGGGGGAATGTTGTAGTGTACCGTGAACTGGAAAAAACGTTAGTATACAATAGCCGGTCATTATTTGCATTTTATACCACTAATGACCCTTTAACAAGTTATACCCCAAAAAAACCAAACTCCTCAAATGGCTTTGGACCATCTCCGCAGATCTGACAGAACTAAACAACCAAGGAGCAGAAGACTGGCGTCTTGACGTTCAACACTGGAAGCGACGGACCAACCTGCACGAACACACAGCCTTGGCCTGTTGCCCTGAGCTTGTAGTTCCCAGTCACATCATTCAGCTGGACCTGCTGGTACAGGAGCCTGTTGCTCTGGTCCACTGTGAACTTCATGAGGCCCGAAGGGGAAGAGACATTAACTGCAATGGCACCCATTGGTCTGTAGGTGGCAGTGCTGTACTTTGCCAGGGCGTGGAGAGCTACTATGGTGTCCTGCACAGAGATGGATTACAAAGAGCCACAACCTTTAAAATCCATTTCAAGCGTTACTTGAACGCTGTACCTCATTACCCGTAACCATCATTGTGAGCCACATTTTAGCAAACCTTCAACCAAGCATAGCTTTGGTTAACTGTAGCAAATTGTGAGTGCCAGGTTGTAACTGGTGGGACAGTGTGTGGGTCTGGAAGGGACACTACCTGTGTGGAGACAAATCCCCCATAGGCGTTCTGCTGCTGACCCAGCCAGCGGACGATGCTGGCGCTGTAGCCCAGGTCAAATGGCTGCAGTGGGGGCCCAGAGAGCACAGCTAGGAGCACGTAGGAGGTGGTCTCCACCTCCAGGGAGCCCGTCATCGACCCAACACTCTCACTGCTCCAGTGTCGCCCAGCCGCTAAAGACGGAGAGAGAACCACCGATTCCATTCAGCTGAGATTCTCCAGATACCATCAAACCCTTTCCAGCACTTATGCAACCCTCGGGAACAGGCACATCAACTGCTCAATGGATATAAATGCAAAGATCTGCCAAGGAAACAATACCAGCAACAAGTGCAAACGGAGAATGTGCTGCTCTCCAACACAACTGTGTTCAGACCTGTGGCATGTGTAATGGGCAAGTGTTCTGACCTGTCACTATGGCCTGCTGACCCAGGCGGGAGAGTAGGGCACTCCTCATGGTCTGATCTCCAGCCAGAGTGAAGGTGTAGGCAAGGAGGGCGATGGCATAAGTGGAGCTTACCTTGGTGTAGGCATTCTTCAGACAGTTGAGACTATTGGACACCACAGGATCCTGCCATACCAGATGTAAAGAACAATCTGCCTCAGTGACCAAGCCTGTAGTTAACCTTCAACCAGAACTCCACCCCTGCCAGAGACATGCACCACTGTTCCTTCAATTTGCTTCTCTGAAGCATTCAGTGGGTGCACTCACCGTCCTCTGGGTCCCCAACTCCAGCAGAGCAGCTGTGATGTATGCTGAGAGGGTCACGTCATCATTCACACCACCCTGATGGAATGAAATGCAGTACAAAGTCAGCCAGCCAACTGGCCCACGGAGGAGGGCTGCATAATGTAGAATCTGCCACGGCACAGTGCCACCCAACATTAGCAGGTGGCCGCATCTCTGCAGTCTCCCGACCTGTAGGTCCACGTGGATGAGTGTGCCCACAGAGGCAAAACAGCCGTTCGACTGTTGCTGATCGCCCAGCCAAGTCCTGGCCTGATCCACTACTGCCTGATCAATGAAGATGTATCGTGTTGCACTTTGGAAAGACTTCATCACAAAGGCGGTAAGCCTGAAAATGGCAAAGTTCCTGGTTCTCATTATATCCACAACATTGCAGAGCCAGAGGTATGATGTAGTTTTTCCAAGTGCCACATCAACCATGTCAAGTTCTCTGCTTTGAGAGAGACTAACCAAGTGTTTCCTGAGTCATCACTCATCCCAAAGGCACTGTAGGATCCATCGTCATGCTTGTACGTCAGCTCTCTCTGGTAGCCTGGAAAGGACAGGGGGAAAGGGAAAAAAAAGGCAGCTCAGCATGTTACTACAAGAGAGGTGATCATGCACAAGGTCAGTACAAATTATGTGCAAGGACCATTAAGGTTCTGCATAAGTAAAACTGAACATTGTTCCCAACCTTGACTCATGCACATGCTCTTTTGGAACAGACTGGGAAACACCATAAACTGCAGAAGGTCACACCTGTCCGACTCCAACCCCAGGTATCCTGGGAGGAGTCACACCTGGCAGACCCGAGAGGAACTGGTGTGTGATGCAAACTCACCACTCAGCAGGAAGGATGTGGCTTTGGTCCTGATGGCAGGTGTCAGCTGGTTGCTGCTCTCCAGGTATTCTAGGATGAAGATGTCAGGGGCAAAGAAGATCATGTTCTGCTCACCACAGCCATATGGCATGGCCAGCAAGTTGTCCAGGTTCTGCAGCATATGACCCATCAGATCTCCTGTGGAGAAGAGTACAAGTGCATAGGTGCATGCACATGTGTGCAAAGGTGCACAATGTGTCCATGTGATGGTAGCTTACCCAACACAGAGACCCAGGCAGTGGCAGAACCCTCTACAAATACTTTTGGCAACTCCAGTGTAACATTTGTCTCAACAGTACCACCTAGAGGAGAGCAAAAAAGCCACAGCAAGATGCATCTCTCATAGGACAGTTACCCACAGCTTCATCATGAACACAAGGAAGGTGAATATTGGACTGCAGAGAACAGCACTGACGGACCTGCAGGGCAGAGCAGCTCATTGTACGTGTCGCTCTGTCTGGATCCCTCTGCCTGTCAGAGGAACAGAGTATTGCAGCATTAATCCAACTCGGAACCATGAAAGCAGGGTTTTGGGTTTAATGCCTGTATTCTTCTGATGGGTGTGGTTATTCACTGAACCCATCACTTACCTCTGAGCGAGACCAACACTACCTCCAACCTCAAGGTATGTGGAGAACTCCAATTTTAGTCATGCTTTTCCAGCAGTTCGGATCACCAAAATGGCAGGCAGCAATATATGCTTGCCAACAGATTTGATTGTTTAGCAAGACCATGGACAGCAGCTCCATGGAGCAAAGAGCGGGCCTGATGGAGCTCACCTCCACCAGCAGGGTCTGTTCCACCGTGTCCACGCGGCCCTTCTCTGGCACGATGGCCACCTGGTTCCCACATAGCGCAGATGTCTGCACAGCCTCTGCAGTCAATCTGAAAGCCACCTCACCTACCAAACAACCCCCCCCTCGTTAGCCATTTAAAACTGGCTCAAGATACCCCACAGTGAAGATACCTTATGCATTTGCATCAAGTACCATAGCTACACATCCAGAATTGCAATTGTGTAAAAGGTGGACATACCCAGGCTGGAGGGTTTGATGGACCATGTGAAGGTCCAGCTGTTGTCAGCACAGAGGCAGTGTGTGTAACTACAGCCCTCACAGGGTTGCACCGAGAACTGCCGTGACGGTGCCAGTGTGGCCTGAACCTGTAAAAAACTCAGGTTGAGCCCAAAGAGCAACAGTGTGGAGCAGAGACCAATCCAGCCCTGAACCCACAACTGCCAAACAGGAACATGAAGCATGGGGAACTGGGAATAATTAACTGAAACCATGTCCAGGAGGCAGTGTGGTTGGTACAGGCCATCAGGTAGGGAGGAAGGATCCCCCATTCCATAGGTGCATGTTGAGCAATGCCAAGACCACTCACCATGATGCAAGAGGGGAGGTAGTTGAAGACTGTGGCCTTAAGCGTGAACACCTCCCCACGGATGACGGAGTAGGGCAGGGTCAGGCTCACGAAAAAGGGCTGGAAGGCAGTGAGGTTGAATTCGGGGGCCACGCCAAACCCGACCGGAGATGTACAGAATGCCCCGCCCTCCCATGTGGTAATCGTGTCTGGGACAGTCTTGCTGACAGCAGTAACTCCAGATTTGCTGGTGATCAAGAAAGAAACCAGGTCAGATAAGGCCACAGTACATTTGTTGGCACCACGTTTGACCCACAATCCAGTGTACACACCCCACATAAACCAGGTCCCAGACCCAAGTCTCTGGAAAGTAGTTGCGGACTCTGGGGGCTGATGCATCTTGGTTCAAGTTATCCTGATCAGAGCCTTTATAGTATTCCCTGGCAGTGGCTGAAGCATCTTCCCTGGCAACAGCTGAAGGAGTTGCATGACAATTCTCAAACATGCATTTATTCACTTAAGCCACAAAATTTGGTGCCACTTACAGCCAAAAAACACCACCGGACTACTGCAGTCATAGGGCCGTTTTATGTCACCATTGGTAATGATCTTGATTCCAGCATTCTGAGAAAACGGAACAAGCAGCATCAAGGAACGAGAAGTTCTGCAAACAAGATACCCCAGAAGTAGATTTCTTACTTTGAAGATGTGGTATACATCAACATTGCTGTAGTATGGATCAGAGAAAATGAGGTTTGGTTGAGGTTCTGGTAGGCGACTTGCTGTCTCAGAGCAAGGGTAGAAGTCATCAGCACTATCTGGGTATCCAGACAACTTGTAGATGGGGAGCAGCTCTATGACCTGTGATCACATGAGATGTGTTCATCCACAGGACTCAATGAACAAACGTGAAAGAGGAAGTACATTGATCCGAGATCAGTGTAGGGTAGGCATGGCCTGTCCCACACCAGGAGACCTGCCTGCCACCATGTTTCAGCTCAACCCCAATTAAGTTAATTAAGGTTCTGAAGGACATCATAAGTGCTGGATCTGGTTTAGAGCCAAACAGATGGAGGTCAGCTGAAACAGGCCTGGCCTCCCTAGAGTCTAGGGGATTCAGTTTGAACGTACAGACTGGATGTTGAGCTCCTTCTCTGGTCTGAGCAGGACCAGGCTCTGATCGATGGCCCTTACAGAGCACAGTGAGCCAGGCTGAGCTCTCAGGGTCAGCTGCACAGGGCTTCCAGGCAGCTCCATGGGAGAAGAGACATTCAGAGACACCTGCAAGACCATGAGAAGCTCAGCATAGAGAATTTACACTGCGTAAACGGGTTGTGAGCTAGAAATTAGGCCCACTAACATTTCCCTTTAGAGCAAAGATTAGGATATGATTGAGTAAACATTTGAACCCAAGCACTGTTTATGGGATCATGGCCTGACCTTGTTAGCCAGACACAGCTCAACAGGGAAGTCCATGCTGTCAGCCACCACTTCCCCTCTAGGGAGCACGGTGTACACCACCACGTGGGCCAGAGGAGCCAGGGCCTGCATCCCCTGGAGAGACACCATCACCTCTCCCTCGTTTTCTGGAACACAGAGAGGGAGGTTAGAAATGCAACAAGTCTACAGTATCGCATCACCTGGAGCACAAAGGGCCTTGGCTCTGGAGCTTCAAAGGCCGACACGGTTTATGCCACCAGCCCCCACCCTGGGGTCGGGACCATTTTGGGCCAGAACTGAGCACTACACAGGTAATGAAGCTGAATATTCTCTGTACTCATCATGAGATGAAACTAGCATGTACATAGAGCAAGTAAATTGGTTAGCACCAATGTACATTTACTGACCTCCCTCCAGCCGTACAGCCACAGACACACTTCCTTGCTGGACCGTCCTCCCCCGGGACATCACCTACACAGAATTTACACAGGTACCTCCCAATCATGTGACCAAAAAAGCTGAATGCATTAAAAAAAAGGGGAATCACAACTGTGCAGCCAGAGCATACAAAGAGCTGCAAGTTTTGTGAATGCTGACCAATAGGCCGTACCATGTAGAAGAAGTCTAGGGAGCGCTGGCTTGGATTCAGCATGCTGCCCTGAACAACATATTGAACCAACACTGTAGCGTCTCTGTTACACCTGAACGCCTCCTGAGGGCGTTGCAGTGCCAAGAAACTTTTGCTTTGAGAGTAGAAGGGCTGAACTGAGAGATCTGCAAAGTTGTAGCTTGGCCTTCGTATGCTGCTCACGCTTCCAATTGGTTTCTTTCTCTCACGATATTGAGCCTATTGAATAGAAGAAAAATGCATATAAAAGCATTGCTTTTTATGGATACATGTTTAAAAGCAAGAACAATCTGGTACTAGACTTCACTAACCTCTAGAGAGGCAGGTTGTGAACCCCATGGAACTGTGTCCAAGGAGAAGTGGGCAACACCACCATCATCTGTAACCAATATCAGCGTCGTGTTTTTATTTACTGCATACTGTACAATCAGATACACCAATTCGTTCTTCACAGGAGCAGAGTCTGGACCAGTGGCTTGAATCTAAACGAGGATAGAAGGGCAGCATCAGCCAACAAATTGAACAAAGGAGACACCTAAAACCCATCCATGCTACACCTTGAAATATAGACAGTTGTCTGAATAATGCCATCTCCATAAAGAATGTAATAAATCCATTTACACAGCCAGTAGTTACCTTTCCGCTGAAGGGCAGCCCAAGCTTAAACACATCAGGAGTGTCTACAAAGGAGAGGGTGACGACGTCGCTCACGACAATAGAGCTGCCAGACCCCGACAGGACCATACCTGGAGTGGAGAGACACTCCTTTAAAATAGCAATGTCTGCATTTACTTGGAGACCATTCTGTAAGCACAGAAACACCCTCTCAATTATTAATAGTATTTCCTTAAACATTAAGGGGATACAAGCTGGGAATTTTACCTGTACCAAATTCTTCCAGTTTAGCCTCAACATTAATAATATCTTCATATTGGGTATCATTCATAGCGTAGTCTCTCAGGTCAATGACATAGGACCCACAGCCTGTCCCGTCAGTCTAGAACCAGGTTAGAATAGATACAGATAGATGGATAGATTCTTCAATTTCCCTCTGGGATCATTAAAGTAACCCTGTACCACAGGAAAAACCACCCAAAGGAGAGGTAGTCTTGTACCTCCCCCACCCCCTCATTAAAAACATTTAAAAAAGGAACAGTCATCCCCCCCAGTGATCCCTTCATTATGAGGGCCATTATTCAGACATTCATCCATAACATGACTCCCACACCAAGATGCATAAACTGGTTCATCACCTACAAGGCAGTTTGATTCTTCATGTGAGCCACACTCGACAAGAAATTTTAAATAACACCTTCATAAAATGTGCTACTTTTTGGTAGGAAAATGATCATTTAAACAGTTACTGTAGGAACAAGGTTTACTGCATTTACAGGGGTGGAAGGCAACACTAACCTTCATTGTATAGGTCTTGCAGATGTCTTGGACTTGGGTAGATTCTGGCTTAAACCACCAGACTCTGTAACTTTTGCGGCAGACCACAGCAGTCACAGAGCCAAGCACTGGTTTCCCATAAGTATACCTACAAACAGAGCGAAGAAGGTGGAGTAATAGTGGAGGTTGGAGTATTGGATGACATCACATTAAGGTGACAAGCATTTGTCCATTTGCGTCATATGGAAGCGTTTAGATGACTTACTTCCCACACACTTTGAGCATAACTGTTGTGTCTAGAATGGAAATGACTGGAGGAAAACCAACCGTCACCTCAAACTTTGGCAGCACTACAAGAGAGTTAAAATACTAATAAAAAAAAGTCACTGCTTCCTTTACAGAAGTCTTAAATTCAGATGAATCACTAGTGAAGTTAAACATGTCCCAAACATGGATCACTAGTTCTATTAACTGAAAACAGTGCTGGGCCTGACCATATTTCTTGATCTCAAAGTCTCGTGTGATTGGTTCATTCCTCTCATTCCAGGCAGTGATGACATAGAATCCCAATGGGGCCTCAGGAATTATGGGATATGACAGATCCAGGAAGCCACTAGATGTAGTCATGTTCAGCCACTGACCAATGCGGTTGGAGTTGGGGTCCTACAGGCAGCAGCAGCCAGCAACAACCCACATAAAATGAAATTAGCATGCAAATCTCCATAGCAACCAGGAAAAGCATCTAGAATCAACGAGTATAGTGACGATTCTATAGGAGTCAAACGTCAGCAATGTGCATTACACTTCACTGTACCTGCAGCTCCACAGTTGGAAACTAGGAGAGAGCAGAGAGAGCGAGATCAGTGGTGCACACTGCTGTAACTTGTATTCTATAGAGGCTTGAAAGAAACTGAATTACAGTGCCTTACCATCTGATTGTAGGTAAGGAAACTGGAATCCAGAGAGACTATGCGAAATTTTACTGTGGAGAGAAAGACGGCATCATTACTACTGGCCCTGTAAACTCCCAGAATGGGTCATGTTTATACCAACGTTAGTCGAGTTCCCCTGCTGCTCTTGCCTTAGTAAACCCCAGTCCAAAACAGCACATTACCCGTTTGTCCTGGTTTGTAGATGGGTTTATCCGTCTGAACGATGGTCAGAGTTCCTGGAAGCTTTATGAGGATCTTTGTTGTCCCGTTTAGGAATGTGGTCTTTCCTTTGACCTCAAAATAAACTGAAGCCTCTGTATCCATGGTTACAGTAGGAACCTTATTGAAACAAAAATAATTATAATCTGAAGGACAGAAACAGCTCCTTTAATAACTGAATCTTGGTGTTGTCAGTAACTTCCAACGTCATGCATGCACAAAGATTCAACATTCAAAAATACTGAACCTATGAAAGGAATGATCATAGCTTTGAATAAATGTCCCAAAGAGTAAAAACAGTTCCACCAAAAAGCCTCCACACAGATACACAAAGACAGGACATTCCAGACAGCAACAGCTGTGCAAGCAAAGTGCTTCTGAATTTGTAAAATGAGGAACTAATTTATAATAGGAAAAGATGTTTAAATCATATTCCCCCATGAGGTTCTCAATTTCCTAGAGTGCAGATCAGTACTTTGAACAACAGGCAGTGCAAGCAGATGAGTCATTAATGCAATGCGTTTATATAAAAATTCCTTGCCACTGGAAGGGATAAATCCTTAATTCTTGTGGTCCTAAAATGTGCAACAAACTGATCAGCAAGAAGTCCAAGTCTTAGTTTTGCCAGTTACACTGCATTACAATAGAAACTCCTGCAGAAATGCATGAGGAGGAATAATCACAACCGATACTTTTGTGCCAGTTACTTTAGAGGCATTTAGAACAGTTTCTATTTGAATGGTTATTTATCTCATGCTTGATAAGCATGTCGGATATTTTTAAATCTGTCCTACCACAGTTGCTCACGTGGACACATACAGTTGATTTATAGAGAAGACATGCTTGAGGAAACAGACCTGGAAGGGAACACACTGGTAGTACTGTTGCGTTATAATGTCCCGTCTCAGGAGAGTCTTGTTACTTTTCTCATGTTCCAGATTCACCTGCAGGGATAATGCTTTTTGGGAAGTGAAGATGTGGACACATAGTATCTCAGTACTGCCCCCTTCTGGCTGGGAACTGACAGTCAACAGGTAAATCCTGAATGGGAAGAAAGCACACAGTTGTAAACCAGTTCTGATACACAGATGTAAAGACAATTCACAGTGTTTATCCTTGGGAATTACTGAAGGGTCTCAATTTCTTACAGTCACTTACATAATCTATATATTCTCGTGAATCAAGCACTAATTATCAAGACCTAATTATTTAATGGGCAGGTGAAAAACAGCAAAACTGGCCAATTTTCCGTTTTTTGATAAGTCATTTTGACAGTTCATGGTTGCCTGAAGAATCGCGAAAGAAATGCATCACGGAACCTGTAAATAATACTTTACATCTACTTTAGAGAAAAATCTATTAGCAATTCAAAGGTTATCGAGAGAAACAATAAAGATTCATACGTGTCGGTGGAGATGAAAGCTACAGCGCTGTGAAGGAGTAGAAGCGTGGCCGTTAACGCTCTGAAACGAGACATCCTACCCGACATCCGGACACATACACACCAGCTCATCACCTGGGAGCTTCTTATATGGATAAAAAGCCCCGCCCCTATGAGCGTTTGGACACGGTGGAGACAGGTGGCGAGAACTTCTCGTTCGCTGCTCATTTCCAGGTACCTCCCTAAATACTACATCGGTCATCAAATAACCTACCAGCTCTTTCGAAATTTGAGATAATTAGGTCGGAGTGATTAGCGGCTCTTTCACATCGTGTCCACGATTGAATTTCTCTACATGGTTGTTATATACGTAAAAGCTGAAAAACATGCACTAATTATGTATATGGCTAGAAAAAATTCGGGTCTATCTGAGCTACCCTAGATATTCCAAGAATCTCTAAACACTTTTGTGAGTCGCTCTGGATAAGAGCCAAATGCCATAAATGTAAATGTAAATATGCTGAATGTGTTGATCACGGCATTTCATTTTATCAGCCATCATGTGTGTGACTGCCCTCTAACAGAGAGTGACTGGTGAGATCAAATCTGATGAGGGACCATCCAAGAGCTGAGCTCAGAACAGTAAGAATGTTAATATCTC
>JAOYMR010000583.1:0-10000 GCA_025802075.1 Tenebrosternarchus preto
GGACTGGCATTATCTCTGGACTAGCATTTCACATATGCTGGATAGAGAAACACACTATGAGCAACACACACACACACACACACACACACAGGCGTGCGCATGTATATACATATGGCACTTCTGGACTTGGCACAAGTCCCTACTGTGGCATACGTGTGCCACCCTGGGGACACGTGCCAACCTCCTGCAGCACAGAGAGACCACCTGGCCCAGCAGAGCACCAGAGCTCAAACCCAGAGAACACAGAGGATGAGAGATCAAATCCAGAAAACACAATTAGAATAGACAAGCTCAAATCCAGAAAACCCAGATCCTCAAGCTCAAACGAGCTTAAATCCACATCCTAGCCAATCATTCTAAATCAGGGCTTTTTAGCTCCACCCCTGGAGTCCTGCTGTAGAGTCTTGTCCTGCTCTGACAGCCATCGTCCAGGTTACGCCCTGCTGACAGGATAGTGCAGCTCCATGACTGGAGTTGAGAAACCCTGACTGAAGTAGTATTTGTGATCCGGGTTTATACAGTCCCTCCCTGATTTATGATCCAGCTTTATACAGCGTTACAGAGCATTACAGAGCAGTGAGTGTCTGTAAACATCTGCAAACTAAAAACATCTGGAATGCAGCCCAAGCTGTACTCGACAGAGAAACACAAACATGTGGCCAAAGACACACATTTAAATCAGACCATGAAGAGCATCAGACAGTCTTTAAATCAGACCATGAAGGCGGCACCATATTTCATCCTAATTCCAATCATTTTTTGTTCAAATGTTCTTTATATTATGGAAGGAATCAAAACAGCTGGTTAATGTTCCTCAAGCTCATGTTTGTTGTTCATTTTCCTCGTGTCTCATGCAGTTTCTCTGAAAAAATTCTGCATTCTTGCAGCACTCAGAGGAAATGTTTTATGAATACACACACACACGCATACACGCATACACACACACACACACACACACACACACACACACACACACACACACACACACACAGCATCTGGAAAAAGCAGGATTTCAGGAGCAGATTCATTACAGTTTTCTTAAGTAAAGAGAGAGAAAGAGAAGCAGATGTCAGATGAAGCTGCTATGATCGCTTTATTTGGTAAATGGATTGACAGGATGCCATTTTAAATGCACATTCACGATATCTTTTGATCTTCTGTGGACCATTAGTTAGAGATTTCCAACACACACACACACACACACACACTTATAGTATCTTAGTTTGGGCTAATCTAGTTAATGGATCACCTCAGAAAAGGAAAGAGCATGTATGTGTGTGTGTGTGTGAGATAGATAGTCAACAAATATGGGGTCTTCGGTAGGCAGCGTGTGTGTGTGTATGTTTGTGTTCCAGACACAGGTGTGTTTTTCTCACTCACACAGCGAGAGGGAAGGAGACGATGGTGGACTCGGGTTCTGAACCGCTCGGGTTCTCAACTGCTCAAAACAAGCAAACCCTGAGCACAGATGAGCAAAGAGTGAGATCACAGGCCAGACGTGGCCCATCAAGATACAGGACAGAGATAGAGAGACTGTCCAAGAGAGAGCGGGAGATGCAGACAGAGAGAGGGAGAGATAGAGAGAGAGACAGAGAGAGAGAGAAAGAGAGAGACACAGAGAGAGAAAGAAAGAATCAGGCAGATCAGTCTGCTCAAGATGTATTTAATATTTTTCTAACGCAAACACTCTTTCATTTAAATCAGCCTCTCCATCTGCTAGGTGAAGCAGAAACTAGAGAGAGAGAGAGAGAGAGAGAGAGAGAGAGAGAAACAACAGAATTAGATAGAGAGTTATAGAGGCAGCGAGAGAGAGAGTTAGAGATGGTTCCTATGGAAGACCTAAGGCAGACTGACAAACGACAGATTCAAAAGAAACAGCTTCTTATGGGCTGTATTACTGCTGTGTGTGGTTTTATTAGGGAATATTTGAATTAGAAAATCATATCTATGCATTGTTTACAAAGGCAAATGTTGGATCGCTATATCTGTGAAATCACACTGGCTATTCTGAGTCATAGCACTGGAAACAAAACTGGCTAAATAAAATATACAAACCCACACATGTACACACAAACACACTCAGCTCTAGTTTGCAGTTAATTAAGGAGGGCCTAACCTTTACCAAAGTGGGTTTGTTTCTTTGAAACTGCCAAGAAGAGGGCAGAGAGAGAAATAGAGAGAGAGAGAGAGAGAGAGAGAGAGAGAAGGAGAAAGGGAAGGAGAGACAGGGATGGAGAGACAGGGAGAGAGACAGATGAATGAGGTCCAATTTCCAATAGTTTAATGGATTTACATGATGATAAACGTACACATACAATTACATACGCATCATCATGGCTGGAGATATGGTTTGGTCGTTTTCTCCAAGAATAATGGTAGTTAAAAGCATATTGTGCTGAACACATTCAGCAATACGTCCTAAACACACATACACATCACATCTTTGTTTGTCATATTCTCTTCAAATGATGGAGTGCAGGATTAAGTTGAGGAAATCTTGTGTGAGGTGTGTATGTTTGGTGCATGAGCACAGAAAGTGCTGCGGTTTCTATTCCTGCTAAGCTGCAGACTGCATGTCTGTCTCTCTCCCTCCCTCCCTCCCTCCCCTCTCCCCTCTCTCTCTCTCTGTCTCTATCCACCCGTCTCTCTTTCTCTCTCTCTCTCAGGTTAGCAGGAACACTCTCTGCTGGCCCAGACCAGGAGAAAGACAGAGCAGCTCAGCGGGTGAGAGATTAGTGTGTCTGGGTGCAGGGATGGAGCCCTGTGGCTGTGGGGTTAGTGTTTTATCTGGGTGTATCGCCTGGGTGTGGGTTAGTGCTTCATCTGGCTGTTAGTTGGTTACATTACCCGGGTTTCTTGCGCTGACTCGGAAACCCCGGACAAGTAGCTGTTACTACGAACAAGAGCACAACGACAACACAACACTACCTTCACGACTACAAACCTCCGAAACCGGGGAGTATCTCACGCAGAACGTGAGCAGAAAGGCCGTGTGAGAAGCCGCCCTTACCAGCACGTCTGCCGTGCTGCAGAGGAAACGACGGCTCTCTGTGCGAGGAAGACTCGTCTCGTAAACGAGTTAGCTAGCTAATTGTGGCTAACGTTAAAACTAGCTGCTTCACTGTATCTCTTGTTCGAGTTTTTAGTTGAATAGATATAACGGTAAAACTGTGGATTTCCCTGAATTTTCAGTTGCATTTCATAACTTTAATAGTTAATCCTCGTTTCATTGCCTCATTTTAGGTCATCGAGATGGCCGTGCTTAATCTGTGCATTTTACAAACGTATTGAATGTGAAAGTGGCGGGTTCATGCTAGAATACATCTGCAGACTACAGAGAAAGCAAGCCTGATGAAATCAGAAGGTTTACTGTCTAACCAGCAGAGGACATGTAACATCCTCTCTATCCTGTCGATGGCTCACAAATTAATAATCTAATCTAGGCCGTAATCTCTGGCTTTTGTGTTGTTTAATATGCATTTCTGTATTTTCAATTTACTTTTTCCTGAGTCTCAAGAGCCTGGAGTCCTTTCTGAAGCGTGTCAGCAGGCAGCATTGTGTTTCGGCGCTGCAAGTCGGAGAGCTCTACACCGTTAATCAGCTTTCATGCTCAACTCTGTAATCAAGGACGTGATTAAAAAAAATAATGAAGGAAAGAAATAACACGACAAACATAACAAAACAACGGCAGTTCTGTCATAAGAGTGGTGGTGAGTGCAAACAGCACAATCACACACGTCAAGAGTTATGGTGTTTATTTCCCACACCTGCTCCTACACACACACACACACACACAAACGCACACGCACACATGCACGCACATACACACAGAAGTCTCTCTCTCTTTCTCTCTCCACCATGGACGTAGACTCGTGCAAAATCAATGTTCTCACAATCCTCGTATATTCTAAGTCATACAGCAGTAAAAGCTTCTGCTGCTCTTGGAGTCTTAATTGGCTGTTTAAGTTACGTTAACACTGCTCTGGACCCTGGAGAGAAATCACTCTAAAAGAAAACACCTTTCACTGAAGAGGCCACAGATGTGCCTCAGATCAGAGGAGTGTTGTATGCTGCATACGGTTCATATGCATCACTCAGAGAAGCGTTTGTTTCTGGACAAAAGAAGATGAGCTACCATGGAAATCAGACCATTGTGACATCACTGATGTGCAAATTAGGACATTGTGATATGATAATACATGATAATACCAAGAACACACTATGAGCAGTTCCACACCAGGTAATAGCCACACACACACACACACACACACACACTCCACTCTTCTTTCATCTGCAGCTGATTAGTCTTATTAAATCATTCTTACTTTACTTTAATCTTAAACATGTATACAGATTTCTTGGTACCTTTTACGAATAACGAAACATTTTCTCTAAACATGAAACCTCACTGTTTATTCCATATTTAACTGAATTTAACCAGACATTGTTTTTTTTGTTTTTTTTTAAAACGAAAGAAAATAGCACTGAGCATGAATGAAAGGCCCCTTAACGTTTAGAGGCAGAGTCGCTTCAAACAAGCCATTTGTGAAGCTGTCGATGAGACGTCTGCTCCTGCCACAAGAATGTCTGGTCCGCCCGTCCCGATCCGACAGCTCCGGCTGAAGGGTGATTTCTCCAAACTGCTTGTTTCAGTCTCCTCCTTAGACGCTCGATAGGGTTCAGGGCAGGGACTCAGAGTTGAAAGGATACATTTTTGGGGCACTTTCAGTGCTACATGGTGGGTTTTTATCCTACTGGAGAAGCCGTGAGCTGCGACTGACGCAGAGCTTTGAGACACAGGGCGGTACAATTTGCTCCAGAACGTCTTGATGGACTTGAGTTTTCATTCCGCCCTGTGCAGAATCCAGACACCCTGTGCCAAACACTGCAGAGCAGCACAAAACAGCACCAAAGCTCCTCTGTGTGTCACAGTACCTGTAGTCTATGGTAATATAGTATTTGATATATGCTGTATGGTAATATGGCATATGGTATATGGTGTAAATAAAGTTCTTTTCTTTGAAAGCATTTTTTTCTGTGCCTTTCTAAAAAGCTCCTGTTTGGTTTCATCTGTCCACAGAACATTTTCCCCTGAGGCACTGCAGACCGTCAATATGCATTTCCGCAAATTCCAGTCTGTCTTTTTTATGATTGTCTTTCAACAGTGCCGTCCTCCAGGGTCATCATCCATGGAGCCACCGAGACCCAGAAAGAGATGGACGGAAAAATCAGATGCTGAGGTACCTTGACCTTGGAGATCAGCTCGTCTCTCTTTGAACGTTTTTCTCGGGCTCTTTGCCTACCATCTCCATTCTTGCACCATCATGTTCTTCCCAGGTTCCTCACACCAGCTTGTCTCTGCTCGTCTCCGGTCCAGCGTGGTGCGTATGACGGCCCCAAATAGCAGTACGACTACTTTTCTCCATTTAAATAGGCCGAACGACTGATTATAAGACTGTCTACTAATACATGTGTACAGAAACTGAAGGAAACAGTTAGCTTGAAATATCACTAGAATTCAATTATTTATCTTCTTTTCTAGGGGCACCAACAAATATGTCAAGCCGCTGTAAAGTATTATTGTAACATAAGCAGTGATTGATCTGTTTGCCCACTTTTGTTGATTTTCCCAAGGTGTGCAGGTATACATAAGACAATTGCTTTTAATTTGCTCACTTTTGCAGAGGAATGAAGCTCTGGCTCCTGTAATGCACTGTAAGGGTACCAACACATTTGTCCTTGTCTGTGTGTACTTTCTAAAACAGCCACTTAGCAGTGATGGATATTCAACAAATGTTATGACTTTCATAAATCCATTATGACAGATCAGACGTTCTAAAATAACATCTTGGCTAACACACCTAGCATCTAATCCAACAGCATTACCCATTACATTATGAGCATGTTCTGAACTGCCTGTAGCAGTCATCTAACCACAGCCAATAGCTGTAGTCATCTAATCACAGCTAGATTCACAGGCTGATGCTTTAATCCAAAGCAACTTACAATTGTGGCTGGATACATCTTGAGCAATTGAGGGTTAGGGGTCTTTTGTTCAGGCCCAACAGTGACAACGTGACGGAGGTGGAGCTTGAACCATCAATTTTCTGATTACTTGTCAAGTGCCTCAAACACTGAGCTACCGGCTGTGATGTCTACTACTTATCTAAACACAGTTAAACACAGCTAATTGCTACCACTCGTCTAAACATGACTAGTCACGGTTAATAAAAAAAAAGGACTACGATGTGGCTAATTTGCGATTGACTGAGGGCTTTTAGCATCTTTGATGTCCCTCGTTTTTCTTATCTGCCTTTTTCACACATTTCCAGATAATTCCCAGTTCTTATTTTGTTTAAGAAGTGCTCCTCTATTTGCTTAAAGGACCTGCTCCTCACATATAAAGAGATGATTAGCCTTCATGAATATTCATAGGTCAATAAGTGGTTCCACTCTTGATGTTTGCACTGTGCTATAGCATTGTGGAGGAGGACACTCTTCCCACGGCTTCCGATTAAACCCTTCTTCACCTTCCGGCTTGTTTCTAAGGGCATGCCACAATAACCCTGACAAAAGACTGCGAGAAAGAGGACGCTTGTGTTCAGTGGGATGTCCGATGCAGTAATATGTTCTGGTCCCATCCCAATACGACATGGCAACGTATCTTACAGCAGGTTATGGTCGCTGAACTGCTGGATGTCTAAGTGGAGTGCTGAAAACATTGTGGTCTTCCTAGATAATTGGAGTAACTTTAAGGTCAAGGCTGGTCTGCTAGGACAGGATGGTATCCACCTACTCGGGAAGATGTTGCTCTCATTTCTTGTAGCATAACTCAGTCTTAGGGTAGCCCAAGTTAATCTCTGACAACCCAGAGCCCAGACCGGGGAGCAGACTAACAGGCTAAACCGACTGTCTGCTAGCTGCTTTGAGTCATCACTCAGGTCCCACCATATTGAGACTGTGTCTGTTCCCCAAGCCAAACAGCAATGCAGACATACTCTCAAAGTTTGCTTTGGTAACATAATTAGGGTAAAATTAGATCATTCCGATTACACAGCCAGCACTTTTGATCAGAAGCTAGTACTGTTAGTAATTAGATCTCTTGCTTCTAAAGCACTTATTGTCAATGAAACTATTACTGATCAAGAGTTTAATGTAGTGTGTTTAACAGAAACTTGGACTAAACCAAATGAGCACATATTATTAAATGAAGCTAGTCCACCTAGATACAATTATATTCATCAGCCTCGTCTAACTGGTAGAGGAGGAGGCATCGCAGTAATTTATAATGATCTGAGAGTCACACGAAAAACCTCAAAAACCTCAGCATAAATTCACCACATTTGAGGTTCTTTAAGTACCCACAAGTCTACTCAGTTAATCTTGCTATATATTATTTACAGACCTCCAGGGTCATTCTCTGAATTCCTTTGTGAATTTGCAGATTTCATCTCAAACCTGGTCATTTCTGTAGACAAAGCATTAATTGATTTTGATAATCTTGAAGACTCTCTGAGAACAGCAGTGGTGTCCATTCTAGATTCGGTAGGGGTTATTCATAATCTATCCCTATTCGTTACCATGGCTATACATTTGATCTTATTCTGACATTTGGGTTAAATATAGAAAATATAGTCTGAAGCCCTCAGATCATTTTCTCATCTTGTTTAAAATATGGATTAACCAAAATAGAAGCATAAAACATTCACACCAGTTACTGCCAATAATGTTATCAGTAATCTTCCAGATTACCAGCCTTGACTGGCTCACCGTCCGACCCCATACAACCTGATCTCTGGTTGCTTAGAAACATCATTCCACGATACCTTAGATAGCATAGCTCCACTTCAAAGAAAATTTGTTAAAGAGAAAAGACTAGCACTTTGGTCCAACGATCACACACGCACCTTAAAACAGACCACTCGAACATTAGAACGAAAATGGACGAACTAAACTGGTTGTAATTCCAGGTAACCTGGAAGGAGAGTCTCCTGAGCTATAGAAAAGCACTTAGTGCTGCTAGAGCAAATTATTTATTCATGCTAATAAAAGATAATAAAAATAATCCTAGATTTTTACTTGATACTGTAGCAAAACTAACTAGGAGCAGCACTACCACAAAAGCAGGCACACCATCAACATGTACTAGTGATGACTTCATGAATAACAAAGTTGAAAACATCAGCCAAAGTTCATACTATTAAATTAAAGCCTGATGATGTCATAGCCAATCATGTTTATGTCAGTTTAACCACATCCACTGAGCAATTACAAGGTTTTACTCCTCTAAATCAGACCAAGCTAATTTAACTTATTTTCTCATCCAAATCGTCAGTGTTTACTAGATCCCTTACCATTTTTAAACGGGTACTACCAACAGTAATTGAGCCCAAACCCATGATTAAAAAACCCTGTCAACCCTCAAACTTTAGACCAGTATCAAACCTATTATATATCTCCAAGATCCTAGAGAGTTGTAGCACACCAGCTATGGTCTTACCTATACCGAAATAACATTCATGAAATCGATCAGTCAGGATTTAGGCCTCATTATAGTACAGAAGTGGCCTTGGTTAAAGTGGTAAATTACCTACTTTATGGCCTCTGATCAGGGTTGTGAGTCTTTGCTTGTGTTATTTGACTTTACTATTTTGTGTTATTTGTATTACCTCTGGATAATCCACCTCACACTATGTCTGAGGCTCCAGGAGGTACCAGAGATCCAGATTCCTAACTCATAATCTGCTGATCAGCCTGATCCATCCTGATGTCCTTCCTCTGCTTGAGTCTCACCAACTGAACATCACTCACGGCTGTTAATGAACAGACTTTACTGTTTGTACTGTTGTTACTGTGGTGCCCGATGGTCAACCAGAAGAGGATGGGCCTGCCCTGTTGACTCTTGGTTCCTTTCAAGGTTTCTTCCTTGCCACTGTTGCCCTCGGCTTGATCACTGGGGGTTTGGACTCGGACATGTTTAAAGCTGCTTTGAGACAACGGTTGTTGCGCTCTATAAATACATTTTGACTTGACTTGTAATGAATCTGAGGCAGATGGAGGGCAGCACAGCTCTCCAAACAAGAAAATTCCATTTATATTGTTTGTTTCCTGTGATTCTTATGTCTGATGGTGGTATGAAATGGTAAAAAAAAAAAAAAATCGTGTTTGGTTGGTGGGTTGTTTGAAGAAACAGAGAAGGCAGTCTGTGTGTGCGTGTGTGTGTGTGTGTGTCCCTGTACAGGGAGGTGGAGGGTGTTTGTGTTTGCACATGTTTGTGTATGTAGTCTGAAGTCTCTAGAAGTCAAACAAAAACAATTTGTTTGTTTGTGTGTGTTATGTGTTTGTATTATGTGTGTGCGTGTACATGCAACCTTGTGTGTGTGTGTGCTGTTGTGTGCCCTTTCTACCACTGGGTGTAGTGTATAATAAAGTCAAGAACTAAAGCCCCCTTTAACATTTTTTATATTTTTTGAAGCACCATTTTAAGCATTAAAACCATCTTGGGGATATATTACTGTAATGTGGAGATTGATTTGAGTTTGAATACAATATGCATTTTCGTTTTATGCTGGGAGTATTTCAGCAATGTTTTTGGAGGGTTTTTTTTTTAACAAAGTATTTCTACAGACATACAAATACACGTATGAAAATACTCCCCATGTTAACATATGAAAATACTCCCCATGTAAAATACACATGGAAATATGCGTGTTTTACATGGAGAGTATTTTTCTGTGCGTGTTCTACATGGGGAGTATTTTTATATGTGTTTTACATAGGGAGTATATCTTTCCTACCTTCTCGTAGTAGCGGAGCTCATAGTCCAGGATGATGCCATTGGGCTGTTCAGGTTGTGGCCATGACAACGTGATGCTCCTCATTGTGGAGCTGACCTGATGCATTATGGGAACCATAGAAGGTGCTGGGAGGGAGAGAGAGAGAGAGAGAGAGAGAAAATCATTTCCAACAGCGATCACTCCTGCTGGGTCTACTCAGTTGG
>JAOYMR010000584.1:0-11284 GCA_025802075.1 Tenebrosternarchus preto
GTGTGTGTGTGTGTGTGTGTGTGTGTGTGTGTGTGTGTGTGTGTGTGTGTGTGTGTGTGTGTGTGTGTGTGTCAGTGGCTTACTGTGATGGTTTCCTGAAATTGAACCATGCCATGTTTGGTGTGGACCAAGCCACGCTTCCAACATAGATTCAGCACTGGACAATCTTTTAGTCTGGATGTAGCCACGATACACGATCTCAGAAAGTGGCCGTTTTATATTTATTGCTTTTTTACTGAAGTTACTATTTCAGTTTTACTGAACAGTGTTTCAGCAGTGCTCATAAATAATTTATTTCATGTTTTTAGTTATTTGGCTGGTTTATGGGATGCATCATCTTAAATAAATTAAAACCACACTAACTATACTGTTTAAAAACATTACTGATGAAAAAGTTTTAGAGAATTACTAAAATGTCTAGTTTTCTCTTTGTTTTTGGTAGATCTTGGAAGCAGTTTTTACAGTTTTTACTGGGATGTTTTTCTTTGTTAGTGAGGTCCCATCTGATGGACTAAATGAACACGACTGATTAGGATCAAGAGGCTAAAATCTGAAGGTGTCACATGGTTTGAGGGAAGTTAACACACACACACACACACACACACACACACACAAACATGACCAAGCCCACAGATAAAAAGGAAGATAGAAACAAAGTCAAGCACACCGCCCAGCTGTGTTTGAGGAGTCCAGTTTACGGCCCGTTTCCCATCTGTCGTTGGGACCGTTGTTGTACACTAGACGCAACGTGGGTAAGATAAAGGCCTGGTTCTCAGAGCCCCGGCACCAGTTCCAAAACAACCCATCATGTGCCTGGCATAAGGCTTTTGTTGAACAGCAGGGCTCATTGCTAAATGTCATCTGGGAAAGATAGTCAAAATAAACTGTGATGGTTAAAATAGGAGGTAGTTGTACAGGTGCGTGTGTGTGTGTGTGTGTGTGTGTGTGTGTAATGTCTTCATGGCATGGGGAGGGAGGTTAGCAGCACATATAGCTGTAACAATGCCAGAGAAAGGAGAAGACACTACCAGGATCAGTGGCAACTTGTACGCCCTCCTGGAGATCCTCGTTCCTGTCGGGAAGAACATAGAAGACGTCTATCTGCTTCTGCTGTGTTGCCTCTTCCCACTGTCCTACTGGCTCTCTGGAAAGGGTGAGTCCTTACACTGGAAGTCCACGCCACCCTTTGAACCTGGACAGAGCGCAATATACCACCAGCGCCAATCCTCCTAAATATACATTTCTGTTCGTTATGTAGGGTAATTCAAATGTTTTCTTTGTAATAAAACCCGTTTGTTTGTCCGATGCCTGGTTACACAGTTCTAGAAGGTGCTAAAATGGACTCCTGTAGTTCCATGGGGCATCGCGTCAAGAGATGGTTATTTGCAACCATGAGCATAAATACAGATTATCAATATTTTGGGGTGTTTTGTGAATAATCAATAAGTATTATACTTGGCCAATACTCTAAAACAAAGAATTTGACAAATAAGCATTGTGAAATAATTGTAAATGATTGTGAAAGATTTAAAAATGTTTTTTTGAACATTACCAGTGAACTATTTATTTAAAGGCCTATTTTAACCAGCTAAACTTATAAAAACTAATTTAATACCAGTTAGCATGTTAGAAAAGGAAGCTGTGGTAAGTTATTATGTACCATCAGCCATATTTGTATTTTTGGTTCACAAATTAGGGTAAAATAAATTCAAAATGATATGTGGACTGGATTAGAATAATGGGTCATCCAAACCCATGTACCAGAAATACAAATTTAACAGTTAAATTATTTTAGAGTTGCAAAAACCCAAATTTAAAAAAATCTCTTTATAACGCCTTCTAGGTGTACAGTTATAGAATGCAGTCAAAACTGACCAATGACGAACGAAGAGGAAAGTGGTTGATTTGAAGCTGTACATGCCAGGAAATAGGCATATATATATATATATATATATATATAATGGGATGGTTATAAAAAACATTTAAGTCTAACCAAGGAGTCAGGGAGTCTGCACACAAGGTGTTTCTGAAAAAAAATAAAGGGTGAGATGCTAGGAACAAGATTCATGTGAGCTCTTGGTATTCTGACATTTATTCCACTTAATCCTGTATCCTTTCTATTTCTTGAAAGGTATTAGAAACCGACAGCCGGTATTTACCATGGGAATAGGCCGTTTTATTAGCTATTTAAAGGTTGTTTAGCTGTTTAAAGAAAGACTCGGTTTATGGGGAGCTGCTGTGTCTTTTAGGCCCTCTCTCTTAGGCTGTATGTTCATGCACTTCTTCTACTGTCCACTAGGGGTCCTTGTCTATCTGACAGATATTCAGATCACCAGTTACTGCTTCTTAATGGCTAGTTGGAAATGGGGAGGGGGGAGGAGGGGGCTGTGTCTTTTATATTAGAAGACAGATGTCTTGCTTATAGACATTTAGCAGTGAAGCACAGGTCCGTCACTCCTACTGCTGTTGCCATAAATGTACCCATTGTACGACTCCGTCTGCATCCTGATTATGAAAGCAGGTCCATTTTAGAGATGGGTGGCCAAATCTTTTATCACAGGGCACTTCTTTTAAATATTCATCCCAAAAAAAAAAAAAGAGAATCGCCTAAACGTCGACTCTCGTTTAGCCGAGCATTTGGCAAATGAAAGCTGTGGTCTTTTGCATTTTGGAACAAGCTTTGCAGACTCGTTTGTGCGGCCGTTTGAGTTTACGGGAAGGCTTTTGGAGCACAGATGGCCCGAGTGCTTCCATTGTTCCTCCCATGGAAAGTCAGCATGCATTTTCATACACCCATGTTCACGCCGAGAGTTCAGAGCTTTTGTTAGGCTCTACATCTACACAGCTTCCCATGCGGCCTCCACCGTGGCTCATCATTTCACCTGAAACACAGTATTTGAAATTGAAAACATGACACCAGTTGCTTAGTTTTTTTTATCTCAAGGAGAGGGGGTTCCATCCAACATGATTTAACTCTGCAGCCAAGTGAAGGGAATCTGATTAGTGATATTGATCATACACTTTTAATGAACGATTTTGGAGTGTGAAAAGGTGGTGATACAGTCTGGACTCACAGTAACGGTGTATTCACATCTGGATTTGACACAACACTTCGTTTTGCTGTAGTTTTCTTAGATGTATAACAACAAAGTTTTTGTGTTCTTGGTTGAACCATGAGGCTTAAACCAGTAAAGGATGCACCTAAATTGACTTTGTCCACCACAATCAGCACGTTGGACATTTTAGCTTTTGCCACTGCAACACTTCTGAAATGATGTACTCATGCTTGAAAAGATCTGCTGGTATTCCTTTTTACATAAGTAGTATTTACATAAATATTTTATTCTTTGTTTCTTTATTTAGTGCTCCACAAAGATATCACTGGGTGCAGCTAGCGCCCCCCTTCCTCCCACCCAGCAACATTAGACTCTGAAAACAAGTTTTGACCCTGTATCGTCTTGTGATGGGTCAGGTTTTTTTTTTTATATATAGTTCAAAGTTGGGGAAAGGAGAAAAGAGTAGCAGAAATCTGACAAATTGATCTGGAGAGGAAAAAAAAAAAACTGAATACGTCAAGTATTGTCCTTCTCTAAATTCATAAAGCTTTGAAAACTGCTGTTTGCCATTAGCCATTAGAATTTTAAGGTGGACTGAAAATTTTGGCTAGAACGAATAGCCATCATATTATTATTATATTGAATTTCTATTGGTTTTAAGCAAAGGTCAGGGGAGGGTACAGGTATCCTCTCTCTGTCTGCTCACTTAGTTCCTGGTGTGTAGTGGGAAGAATAGCGATTTGCCGCTGAAATTTACAGAAAGACCAATTTATAAGGTCAGTATTAAATTGTTGTGGAATTACAGAAATGAGGGAAAACTGCAGACAAAATATAATGTAATTTTCAGGAGTGAGTGAGCAATCATACTGTACAGAGACAGAGTGAGTGTGTGTGTGTGTGTTTGGGGTGAGTGCAGTACCGCTGAGAACCAATAAGGTGATGAGCAAGTCAACAGGTATCACTGAGAGACTCACTGAGAGACTCACTGAGAGACTCACTGAGAAACACACTGAATATTAAGGCAATGGAATGAAAAAACCCAGCAAAAACGTTTTAGTCTTGTAAGTTTATCCATGCAAGATATCTGAAATAAATATGTATAATAAATATATGTCTAAAGAAACCCCATGGGTTTTATAGGGGTCATTGTTTTTAAAGTCATCTTTGGTCAGTATCATCCCTTTTAATGACTTGTGATTAGTCTATGTTGTCCAGTTACTAGGTTTGATATATTTAACCAAGAGCACCAGTAAATCTTTGAAAATAAAAATGTTATAACGTTTCTGTAGTTATGCACTTGCTATCGACTCAGTTGGATTTGATTAATCTTATTTGAATTTGATTAATTTTAGTACAACTTCCGCTACAGCCTAATATGGGGCAGGCAGCATTATTATCTATCAGCTCAAAAGACACAGTATCCCCTAAACACTTCTTATCGAGCTCTTTCTCCTTCACTCCTCCCTAGCAGAAAGATCTACAGCTCTGGCTTCATATCCCCTCCTTTATATTGAAAAAGCAATTTGGAGAAATCGATAGAAAAAGAGATCAGATGCGAGAGTATTTTTCCACAAAGAGACAAAGTGAGGAGAGAGGGAGAGAGACCGAAAGAGAGACACTACATAAGAGCAAGAGCCCAGGAAGCTTCACAGAATGGCTCGAAGTCAGAACTGGTGCTCGTTAGAAATCTACCCTTCACTGCACTTCTGTATCTTCCTTGCGTGAGCTGCAGGATGGCGGGGCAATGGTTGTGGTGCAGTGGGGGGGTAATTATCACAGCTCCGTGCTGGTGCCCTGTTGGAGGCCTTGATCCTTCCAGAAGGGTCTTCAGAATTCAGAGAGAGAGAGAGAGAGAGAGAGAGAGAGAGAGAACGAGGAGTATTGAATTGTAATAGCGTCTTGTTTTTATGTCTCCTACTTGATGCTAGAAACAGGTAGGAGGACTGGGTGTGGTGACAGGAATTAAGTACAACTCGTTTGAGTCTTGGGACAGCATGTGAGTAGAATCTTCTCACTTATACACCAGCTGTGGTTCATGTCTCAAACTGATTATTGATTGATACATTTTCTATCAGGGCAATTGTGCATTTATGGCAGTGCACTGTGTAAATGTAATCCAAGTCCATAAACACCTTCTGACAATAAGGGAGTTCCATTCAGATAAAGTGTAATCCAATTCTCAGTACCTCTTTACAAACCCAGGACTAAACAAATTTCTGTATTTAAACGATACTACTTTGTGGTATTTAAATGATACTACTTTGTGGTATTTTGCATAGTTCCTTTATTGGTGAAGAATCTTTATTTTGAAATGTATTCACTCTCTGAATTCTGTCACAGAAACTGCATTACTGCATCAGTGAACCCCCACCACATGGATTTTCCCAACTAGAAGTGGCTAGGCAAAATGAGTCGAACCCAGATCCTCTGAATCGGCCAACAATGCAAAAGAACCACCGCACTCACTATGCTTCATATGTGGACAGGCTTCTCAATTATTGAGTTCAGGTATTTCGGCCACACCTATTTCTTGACATCAGGCTCATGCATATGCAAACACTGGCAGGATGATGTTGTCATCGGATGCTGTCTTTGCCACAAGTGAGTTTGTGAAATTTCAGCCCTGCTAAATCAACTGTAAGCATGAGCCAGGAAGCACTAGGCAGCACAGACTCACAAACTGGGACTCCTGAGTGCTTAAACACATAAGGGCATTAAAACACCCATCCCCTGTTGCATCACGCACTACAGAGTTCCAAACCCGCCTCTGGAAGGAACATCAGCGCAAGAAGTGTATGTTTGAAGCTTCTTGAAATGGTTTTCATTTGCCGAACAGCAGCACACGAGCCTAAGATCACTGTGTGCAATGCTAAGCATCAGTTTGAACGGTGTAAAGCAAACCCCCACATCTCCACTGGGAGCAATGGAAATGTGTTTCCTAGAGTGATGAATCACACTTCATTACCTGGCAGTTTGACTGGGAGAAATCTGTTTTTGACTAATGCCAGGATAACAGTAGCTACCAGAATGTATGGTCCCAGCAATAAAGTCTGGTTGGAGGAGGGATAATGGTCTGGTGCTGTTTTCCAGGGTTTGGTCTAAGCTCTTTACCTCTAATGAAGGAAAATGGTGATGCATCCTTATACAAAGGCATTTTCAAGCTTCAGACTTTGTGGCAGCAATCTGGAGAAGGTCCTTGTTCCAACACTGCTGTGCACCTGTGTGTAAAGGGATTCCAGTGCGTAATTAGGAATTCCAGTTTCCTGCACAGACCACTGGTCTCAACCCCATTCAATGCCTTTTGGGATGAAATTGATCTTGGATTGTGGGCCTGGCTTTTTCGTCTAAAACCAGTGCCTGATCTCACAAATGCTCTTTTGAAAAAATAGGCACAAATTCTCACTGACACTTCAAACCTCTGAGGGAAGGCTGAAGGAGTGAAGGCTGATTTGGCTGCAAAGGATGCTAATGCAATCTTGACCCTGAAGGAAAGTTCCTGCCTGTCCGTCCTTCAGTCCAGCCTGACCACCAGGGACCCTGCCGCCGCACCTGATTGGCTCATCTCCTTATTCACATTTGCATATTCATGTGGTGTCAGCATACTTTCAGCCAATAAAATGTACCTCTAGCCCTTCCACTACGACGCAAGCACCATAGTTAGATTTTTTTTTTTTTTTAAGGCAGTACGCCCATTTCATTGGTTCCTGGTTTTGATGCTCTTACTGGTCCATCTTGGAGAAGGATCCGCCCTAAACTGAAATGATAGGATAAATCTGGGAGCCAGCATTTCACAGTGACAAAGTAAAACAATCACCACTACAAATGGAGAATTATAGGCGAATTAACTTATAGAATAGGTTGCTTGTTTTGTTTGTTTGTGCTTTGGGGTGTTTTTGAGCACATCACGTGAAGGTCCGGCTTATCCTCACTCCAGATATTTCAGAGCTTGTGCAGTGACATCTTAAAAGTGCCCTGAAAATGATTTGTTTCACAGTTAACAATAATGGCATTTGTACATCGCTTAGTTTGTAGAAGCCATGTGAAATATGTTCTTTGAAATGTATTCATAAATGTTTTTAAAAAGTACAGTTTGAACAAGTGGGGGAAAAGTATCATTGGTTCCCATGTATGGGAAATCTCTCTAGTGAGAGTCTGGTGCCTTTTACCACTTGACGTGGCCAAGACCCACCTACAATTGTAATAAAAGGAAATCCGACTGACATGGACCAATCACAAGCTTGATATTGATATGACATAATAGAGGGAGGAGATTCTGAAAACGAAGTCACGTCATAAATGATCCTTTGGGGAAATACAGACTGCCAGTCCAATAAGGCATTCATGATAAATGTTGATCTGTGACACATCTTTCCCCTTTTTCGCGCCCACAAGCAATTCGGCACTTTCAAATGCGATGTTAAATCCCCCAGAAGCAACGTGTTTGTCAATATCTTCCTTTTCCCCTGCATAAGCCTCAGCTATTCCTTCGTGGCACTTCGCTTTGGTCTTGCAAACTGACAGAAGGAGACACACAATCGACTAAATCAGATGACTTGGAAACCCAGGTAACCGTCCACAGAGTCGGCCAAGCTTGGAATATATGCCCATCAGCAAACTTGCAGTGAAATCTCTCGTATTGGTAACCGCTTCTAGCAAAGCTTTTGAATTTCTTTTGAATGAGATCCAGTTTCGAATGATCCTGAAATGTTTTCACTCCCACAGATATAACTTGCTCTGGATCAGCAGAACTTCACATCAGACCAGTAAAAAAATGATGCTTGAAAATGCATCTAGCCAATCACAATGTAACAGGCTTAACCCAGGCATTGTAGCCATGGTAACACATTACAATAAACTTGAGTCATGAGATAAAACTGGGTTTAACTTAAGCTCCTACATAAGCTGTGGACCCAGGAGCCCACCTTCCTGGTACCAGCTATCCAGTCGTAGGGTGCAAGGTTGTGTTACTCTGCATGCTTTGATTGATTTATAAGTGTATGGTGGGTGAGCTGGTTTGAATGAGGTTAGTTCCAAAGTTAGTTCTAATTCCAAATTTTGGACTGAGAAGCTGTGTATAATGTAATCATCTTCAATGATCCTCAGTTTATTTCAATACAGGGAAAGATTAGCTGTTCGATTGCCTGTCTTTCTCTGTCTCAGGTGGTAATACTTGCTGTCTGTGTCTGTGTGTGTGTGTGTGTGTGTGGTCAAGGTCGATACGGTATATGTACATTACAGCCAACAAATTGAAAGGGGGCTTGGGCTGCTTTTTTATCTCCAAATCAAAGGATTAATGTACTGCTAATGCTAATTTTACTCGCTACCCAGTAAGCCTGTGTTTCACAGATACAGTAAGATACAGATACAGTGGCTACAGGTTAGTGCTATAAAAGAGTTCAATGCAAAGGCGCTGGAGTTCCTCTCGCTCTCTTTTTTTAGAGATGTGGAAAGAGTAACAGTATGGATGTCACTGCAAAAGACTAAATCTAAACCACAAGGCACAGCATGCTGTCATTTTTTTTACCCTGTGGGCGAAGGTTTTGCTAAATTACAAATGCATTCTTACAGCGAACAGAGAAGAGCAGATCTTAAACTGAGGATCAGCTGAAAAAACAAAAAACAGCTACAGGGAGAATGGTGCATTCTTGTCTCTCTTGTTTGTTTTTAGTTGTTATGATGGAAGTGGTTGTCAGAAGTGGTCGTGCGAACATATTGGTTGTCAAGTCAAGTCGACATCACGGCGTTGTGTCTAGGAAACAAAACTAGGGAGAGGCTTTGCCGTATTCGTGACCAGACTTGGTAAGCGATACAGTTAAAGTGACGCATCTTAAGCCACGTGCGCAGCAGTGAGAAAAAGAGTCCGAACGAAACAAAAGTCTGATGTTAGTCTGACCGAATGCACTAAAGCGGATGTTTACAACAAGCCGCCTTAACAGATCAAACTGACTGCGATCATTCAATGGTTCGTGCTGTTTTCACTGTTTCTTATTAAGCCAGTAGCATTTGGTAATTGCATATTCAGGGAATTGTCACCAACCAAATTGCAGGAACATCTCAATTCATGTAAGGTCAAAACTATCAATTTATGAAATAAAGCACAGTATCATTATAAGGTTTGGGTTATATATAAACAATTACATATAAACATATAAATATATGTAATATAAACTTTACAGTAACTCAAAGCACTTACCCAGGGAAATTATTACACAGTATGACCTAAAATGTACACAC
Source organism: Tenebrosternarchus preto (assembly GCA_025802075.1). Lineage (NCBI taxonomy): Eukaryota > Metazoa > Chordata > Actinopteri > Gymnotiformes > Apteronotidae > Tenebrosternarchus > Tenebrosternarchus preto. The sequence continues at coordinate 9,291 of JAOYMR010000584.1, forward strand.
CATTTTGTCTACATATTAAAATATATATGTCTACATGTAAAAACATATTCAGCAAACATAGCCAACTGATTATTCTTAGAGGTCTGGTAAACAAATGCATGTAAGAGTAGACAAACAGGAAGTAGAATTCAACCCTTAAACTGTTTCAAACTCAATGGCAGTAGAGGCTGAGATCCTACAGTCAAAGTCTGGAAGGCCATTCCTGTCTCAAAAAATAACACTAAAATGTCCAAAGGAAGGCTAATTAAAGTGAGCCTCCTTTTGTATTGATAATTATTAGCCTAGAGAGTCTCTTTGCCTGCGTTGCTGACATTTGACGTTCATGATTAAGGCCAGTGAACTCGGTGGACATGCTGTGTTGACTGTGTCATTGTGTGTTACGGGCTGCATTTCCGAACGTGTTGGATAAATGTTATACGTCAAAATACTTAATTGCCGTGTTTTGTTTCGGTAAGGAACTGGTCTAGATTAGCGTTCATTCACGTCAGCTTCCCCAGAAATAACCCTCCCAAACTGACACTGCCTTGGAGATGCCAGATGACATCAGCTGGGTCTCAGCGTACCTAAGCTCTGACTGGAGTAAATTACCTGCACTTTGTTTAACAAAGTTGATCCTGAAGCAGAGAAAGTCATGGAAACATCCTGCTTACATATCAGTGTTGTGCCCTGAGCAAAGTTCTTCACAGCCAAAACACGTTGCCAAAATCCTCATGAGACCACAGTATGTCGACGGTCCAGCAAAATCATCAGCGAAACACTTTAAGCTAACAGAGTTCACTTGAGATGCTTTTTCCAACTTTTAGTGTTTACGCACCTGTTCCCTTCTGAAATATCCATAAGGAAACTGCATACACATTGATTGCTCTTTTTAAAAGGTACTGTAAAGTGCACTAAATAACCATTAGTGGTACGTAATTCCTCTTAGCCTTCAATTACTGTGGGGCTGTGAGCGAGCTCACCTTTGCTCTTTACTCTTTGAAGTTCTGTTGTTTCTGGCAGGCCTAAATGTGTGTGTGTGTGTGTGTGTGTGTGTGTGTGTAGGAAGGATATCTAAAGCAGTTAAGAGTTACCTCTCCACCTCCAGTCTTGTTCCTCTATCTCTCATACTCCTTATGTCCTACGTTGTGTTCACCATCACAGTGCACAGGGCACAAGCGTTGGTAGTGTACTGAAGTGGAAGGCCAGGCTTTTCAAATGTCCACAAATGCTCCGAACACATTTCCTGTGCACAGGAAATACTTTGTTTACTCTGTGTTTACAGCTGTCAAGGTTAATATTGTAGAGTAGTGTGTAATACTTTAAAATAGATGACCGTTACCCTTTTAAATACAAAACTAAAATAAATATAAAACTTTGGGATTTTATTAAAGTCAGCCATCAAACAAACACAAATCTGACAGAGAATAGAGACTACTGCTGTTATTAAGACTGCTTATCATTTTTAGATGACATCTAATGCATTGCAAAAATGGAAATAATAAAATGAAAGAGAAAATCACTTTAAGGGGGGGCAGTCCAGGAAGGAGGAGGTGACTAGTGTCTGGCCTGGCGCGTGGGAGCAAGAGAGGATAAAAGTGAGAGAGGTTTGCTCCCACATCCACTTCAAGTGTGTGAAATTGTTCATTAGTCTGTGACGAACAAGGAGACAGTGTCCCTGTAGAATTCGAAAAGAGATCTGCCGTCTGCCCGCCTGTAGGAGCTGGATAAAACCCTCGCAGGTAGCGAGAAAGAGAGAGAGATCAACAGAGAGAGAGAGAGATCAACAGAGAGAGAGAGAGGGGCGAGAGGGAGACGGCGAGAGAGCACAAGCTGTCTAAGAGTTTGAACACCCTCACAATGCAGTCTCAGGTGACCTTTGCTCTGCTCTCAGTGTCTCTTGACCATTGCTTTGATTAGAGCCCAACAGGACACTGGGGCAGTACACCTCAGCAACTCTTATTATCAATTTGTATATATATATATATATATATATAATAATAAATAATAAAAGAATA
>JAOYMR010000585.1:0-10443 GCA_025802075.1 Tenebrosternarchus preto
TTTAATACACACCGAGGTTAATACACACTGAGGTTTAATACACACCGAGGTTAATACACACCGAGGTTAATACACACTGAGGTTTAATACACACCGAGGTTAATACACACTGAGGTTTAATACACACCGAGGTTAATACACACTGAGGTTTAATACACACCGAGGTTAATACACACCGAGGTTAATACACACCGAGGTTTAATACACACCAATCTCGACAGAAGCGGAATCCTTAATCCAGATTATGTAGTTAATATTAACAAAAAAACACAAATATTTATTTTCAGCTGCAGCATTTAGAGAAGAGATGCGTCCACAGAATCTGGAGGATTCCTCTGAAATTGGTTAAACTCAGCCAATACAAACACAGCACTATTTACAGTATGTATGTGACAGAGCAGTGGATCCTCACCAAGACCTTTCTGTCTCGTCTGAATAAAATACGCAAAGGGTAATGTATTAAGAACTTTACAAATGGTGATGACCAAAAAAAAAAAAAAATCAAACATCTGACAAAATCCAGTGCCAAATCAGCGTTCAACGTTTACACTGATAACACTGAGTGTCGTCTCTCTGTACTTCACTGGCAGACAAAACAGTTATTATTCACGAGGACACACTAGGCCCTTATTCCTTCAGTGATAACGTCCTATATTATGAAGAATGGAGAGAGAGAGAGAGAGAGAGAGATGGATGGAGAGAGAAGAGCAACCTCATCACCATGGAGACGTCGTTTTGCTTATACGCTTTTTTCCCTTCTCGGTAGCGAGTCGGTGAACGACGTGGAGCGAACCACTGCGGAAGTTTGTTGAATGTCCAAGGACATTATACGCGCTTTACCTTCATATTAGGGTTTTTTTTCCTGCCATGGTCTGCATTTTCTTCCCATTGTATCTTAAAAGTAAATCCCGGGATTCTGCACAGGTTTTTTACAGCACACAGGCACAACAGCCACATCCTCTCCTCTAACAAGCACCACTGTGACTCCATAAGACTATTTCACACTTCAGAAGAGAATTTCTTAGATTTCTCAAATGCTCAGAGAAACTTTCTTAACCATTTAAGCAGCGTGAACGCGGTAGAGGAAGATTAGATTAAATATTTCACAACTTCCTCTCTTTTTTTGTGTTGTTGCTGAAGGAGTCTTCTTGATGAAGATCAGTGAATGCTGGTTTGTAGAGCTGAGGGCTTAACTGGCACACATCAGCTGGCAGTGCCAGCTCACTATCATCCTCCAACCACAGCTTGTTTCTTTAAGATGTCCGCAAAGGAGATGACGGCATCAAAAGCATCCGACCTTAAAGAGCTGAAGTTTCACGAGCGTGGTAAAGAGGTCTGGGTAAATCGTGTTATGTGCTATTGTGCTGTACTCTTGTATGGAACCAAATCATGGCCAAAGCCACAATAATAATGCCTGCTAATAGAAAACTCTTCACACTGGCAGGGAATCTCAACATGTCTCACAGAGCTTCACATAGCTGTATTACTGCGTACTTCAGAGAGTCACTGTGTACTTCAGTGTTACTGCGGACTGCAGAATGGCTGAATTGGCCAAGACACTTTCATCTTGGCAGGTGGATTACAGAGAGAACTGCAAACCAACAACCTCACCGTACCAGGGGGCAGTGGAGTCACTACACGTAACGGGGGGCAGTGGAGTCACTACACGTAACGGGGGGCAGTGGAGTCACTACACGTAACGGGGGCAGTGGAGTCACTACACGTAACGGGGGCAGTGGAGTCACTACACGTAATGGGGGGCAGTGGAGTCACTACACGTAACGGGGCAGTGGTGTCACAAAATGCAACGGAGTAGTGGTGTCATGCTGACACTTCTAATTATTCTCCAGTGCATGTGCATTGTGTTTGACATCCTCACTAGACACACAGCTGTTGCCTAGAAGCAACAGTTTTAAATACCCCCCACCCCACGCTACTCTCTCTCCCTGCATCTCTCTCTCTCTCTATTACAAGCAAACACAACAGTTACTGATGCTGCCTGATTGGCATTAACACAGTAAGTGAGGTGTGTGAACAGCGTTGCACGTGGAGAGACTCAGACATTGATGAACGAGCTGCTTTTTTTTTGAGCTGACGGTATCCCTGCACCGGGTGGGTATCACAGGTCTGTGGCCTCCAGGTTGTTAACTATGGCTGCAGGTAAGGAAGCAGGTTAAAGGGTGCATGCAGACAACCCGGGTGAAACGGAGGGCAACGATGGTCCGGGCAGACATGCAAAACAAGTGAGGCCAGATAACAGCCTGCAATCAGGGAGACCACCAGTTACCTGATGAGGGTTAGGTCCAGGTTAGGGTCCAGGTTAGGGTCGAGTTTAGGGTTTAGTGTAACCATAAGTTTGGGATGCAGACTTGTGATGAGTTTAGGGGTCATTTCGGGTTAGGGTCCAGACTTTAGGGGTCATTTCGGGTTAGGGTCCAGACTGGGCGTTAGGTTAGGAGTGTAGATTTTAGTTGAGAAGTTTCACATGAAATATGTAGTTTCACATGAACCTTTCTGAGCAAGACAAGAGACTGAGAAAGAAATCTGAAAATGAAAAAGGTTTGTGGAATCCATGGAGCCTCGTCGTTAAAGCCAATTAAAAGAGTTTTGCTTAAAGGGGTTTAGTAATAAGGAAGAGAGACCTTCACTGCTGCTTACGCCGACAGGCTGAGGGAAAAGTCTTCCATTAACAGAACAGCCAGCACAGAACAGCTACCAGCGATTCCGCGTCATCCGCCAAGAAACAAACAGTGAAAATTCCCTCCAAGTTCCAGAGGAACCCAGCAAGGATGACAAGTTGGGTGTGAGTCTCCTTCTGTCAAATATGGAAGATGAAATGGAACACCTTACAGGTGAAGGCATAGCTGTGGCTTACGGAAGGGAAAAGAGACTGGGACTGACATTGAGACCGACACTGACACCGAGACTGATGATGACATTGACACCGAGGCTGACGTTGACACTGAGACTGACGACACTGAGACTGACGTTGACATTGAGACTGATTCAGACACCGAGGCTGATTATAACATTGAGAATGACAGTGAATTTGAGACTGATTCTGACATTGAGACTGACACTGACATTCATACTGATTCTGACATTGCATCTGGCTTGATTTATCATCATACTAGGAACTCCTCAACTGCTGATGGGCACTAAACAGAGAAATACTACAGACATTTATTGTGCATTTCCCAAGGGACAGTTTATGTCGTGACTCCATTTTTAAGATTGCCTCCTTGTCCCTATGGTGCCAAAATAGGAGGCTTGTGAGTGGTCATTTTACATGTCAAATTTCCTTTTCCTGCAACTGTATGGCAGTTCTTGGCCACATTAAGTGGTGAAAGGAACCTCACTCTCCCTAGAGAGTAGGAATACTGTGCAATTGTCATGCAGACCAGCAGGTGGCAGCACTGCTGAAAATGCACCAAGTAAGCTTACATTAAAGAAGAAAAGGTGGTGTGTTCAGTAGCACATGGTACCCAAGTGTTTAAGTTCTCTTGATCAACAGTATAACTGGTCTTCCTTTCAGCCAATGGGAGACCTCAAAGGGGACATTTCAACAACTGCAAAAAATTGTCTCTTAATTTAATTAGGAAGTAACAGTGGAATATGAGCTAACATCTGCTCAGTGTTATCACAGTAATAGATTCATTCCAATTTCTCATGAAGCTTGCAAAAGGAGTCACGTGTCATAAAATCAAGGCAATCACCTCGAAACTGGGGACAAAGCTCCTAGTGCCAGCCGGACAATTCCCAGCAGCCCTGGAGGATGCTAAGTTTCATCCATCAAGAACCAAATTGTGAAAATGACAAAAATATCAAAAATACTAACCATTTTCCACTTTCTAAACATCTGAACATCATAGGCACTTGACTAGTAATCAGAAGGTTGATAGTTCAAACGCCACATCTGCCAAGTTGTCACTGTTGGGTCCCTGAACAAGACCCTTAACCCTCAATTGCTCAAGATGTATACAGCCACAATTATAAGTCGCTTTGGATAAAAGCGTCAGCTGTAAAATATAAATGAATGCGTTTTGAATACATTTGTGTTCTTTGTGTAGACCATCTAAACACACGTTTTATGCACACTGAAGATGACTTATTTCCTCATTGCAGGTGATTTCTCTTTATTAACAAACATACGTGATATGTCAGCACTATTTCACCTTTACAAAGCTCCAAGCCTAACTCTCAACACGCCACACGCTTCAAACACGGTGACGCTGTTCTTTGTTCCATGATCAGGTTAGAACAAGACCAGCCAAGTTCATTAACATACATTAGCATACATTAGCATACATTAACATAGTCATGCCAGTTCTGCCAGTCAAACTCGGCACCATTTTATTTTCTTTGTTATCCATAGGCGAGCCAAGACGGCAAAACTCCGCCTCCTCTTACATCATGCACAAACTCTCACGTGAACATAGATCGTCACATGGTCACTCCTCCCTCACATCACGCACATGCACAACCAAGCTGGAAAAACAGTTTAGTTTGTTTACATGGAAAATATACTGATCATCTTAATCTACGTGTTAATGAACGTCTCATTTTCACCAAGTTTTTATGTCATTCAGATTCTGGTTGTTGCCAATATCTCAAAGTTAGTTTAGTTACAAATTAAACATTGGGATAATTTTGATTTGAATACACGAGACTGTTTAATAGTAATGAGACATGAGAGTCTTGAACAGTGAACAGGAAGCCCTTGTAAGTGAGGAGCTCGTCAAGCATGGTCATTAGTGCCTGTGTGTTAAGTGACAGTTTGATAAGGAATGTGGCTGTTGGAAGTTCAAAGCTGAGGTTCAAAAGCATTACCAGGCTTAACGACATCTTAAAACAGAGCGACACAGACGCTCTCGTTCAACAGAACTCAACGCTCTGAAGAAGCAGGCTTGCTTCTCGCCACTCTTTCATCTCTGGTTAAAATGAAAAAAAAAAAAAAGAACCAAAACATAGTTAGTCCTTGCCTAGAAGGTGTAGCTCTCCTCTCCTCTCCACTCTCTCTCACCCCCACCCCTCTCTCTGTCTTCTACTGTTTTTCTCATTCTTTCCTTCTTTCTCTCTCTGGGATTCTTCCGGTTGGTATTCCAGTGTGAATTTTTCCAAGCTTTGGTGCTTAAGCACATTTTCCTTTTCATTGCCTCCTTATTAGCATTTTTTATTTTCACTTTGATTTTTCTTTCACTCTCATATTTCCAGGGGCTCGTTATGCGGTGCTTCAAATTGGCTTTTAATTGATTAACGAGGTTTGCTATGAACTGTAGGTTTTAATTAACAAAGAGCAAACAAAAATCAATGTTATTGTGGGCAAAGATTCAGCCAATGAAGAAAGGCATTAAGACCTTAACATGAACTCAAAGTGAGTTTGGAATACATTTTTTCAAATAAAGAATCGCTGCAATTAGCCTGGAAGTTTATCTCACGATTCATCTCTGTGCCACTGACTCAACAGCAGCATCAGATCCAGTTCATCAGCAGAAAGAGGGTTTGTGTTAAGATCCTAATGCTTTAGAGCTAGATTTGCAAGTAAATAAATAAATAAATAAAATACAAACAAAAAACAAATCACAAAAAAAAAAATATCACACTTTCATGCAGATGTGTAAATGAAGCTTGTCTGATCTTCTGGGGTTGAACTCTGCTCTATAGCATTGGTTCTCCGTTCAGGAAATCCTGAGTCTGGTGGTTTGCTGTGGGTTGTTCCTCACCAAGTCATTCTAGAGCTGAGTGAAGTGCATTAGACCAGGAAAGAAATTAAAATATTCAAATTAACCAAGCAAATCACTTTTCTAACACCTCAAACAAGCCTCAAAAGAGTCCCAGTGGATGTGCAAGTGTTCATGGGTAATAAATTACAAAATGGCGGTCTAAGAGTTAAGTTCCTGTCCCTTAAACCATCTGTAGATGCAACATTGAATAATTTGTAAGCACATGCATACAACAAACAACAATTACTTAGATCATTCAGGCAGTGGCAAACTTTAAAAGTGTGAAGACATTAAAGTCTTCATTAAAGTCCAAAGAATCAACATGCGTGATACACGCATGATCATGATCTGTGAGGTAAAGTGCTCTGTGATGCGAGAGCGGGAAGTATGTGAGGAACAGTATGATTGCTCACGCCCTGAAAGCAATTGCTGTGAAAAATATTCCAAAAACATTGGGTCTGAATTCCCAGCAGGCACTGACGGCGGGTAACCACGGCTACCGCATCATTGCGGAGCCTGTGTCTCCTGCTCTGGATGATGTAGCAGAACATGGAGAACCCTCCTTACACTGCCCGCCCCCCCCTCCCCCCATGCCCACACCCTTCACTTCACAACTTAGCCTAAAGTGTTCTTTCCTCACAGCCTGCATTGAAATATTAACAACAGGCAGAGCAGTAGGTGCTGGGGTCTGGTTAATTGGTGCAGGACGTTTTCTCAGAGGCTGCGGGACGGCACCCGGAACGAGAGGAGGAAACTGCAAGCATTAGGCTCATCGCTCCTAGCAACTGAGGATCCAGGAAAAACACACAGACAGACAGAAGCTGGAGGATCTACACCTGAACGCTGGAAAATTTTTACCATCCAACTGGTCAGCAGGTAGCCTCAAATTTGTTCCTGTCAAATGTTTTTCACATCTCACGTACAACTAGTGCAGAGTGCTGCAGTTCAGTTATTAACTGGTAGGAAAACAAAGAAATGAAATCTCATTACTCCAGTCTTAGCATCCCTGCACTGATTTTAATACTTAGTCCAATAGATGTTGGCTGTGACTCTTTTTAATGAAGACTTCCAACTGTACATATTTGTGGAAATGCTTTTCCTATATACATTTACATGTACACTGCTGTGAGATCTCCACAGTCTGATTCTTCCAACTATTCTACATTATCTAAGGCGTGAGTGTGCTTTACAGTAAAGGATGTTCATGTTTTATGCAAAAAGGGTGTACTGTTGATGCTCAGACACTCTGGTCTTCCAGCTGACAATTAAGGACAGGCATCATCAGTGACTGTTAAACCTCAAACTTAAAACAGATTTTTTATCGCTTGGACTCTCTCTCCACCAGCAGCGCCTAGACCTTTCACATCACAACCTAGCTTAAAGTGCTCTCTCACCCCTGCCTGTACTGAAATATTAACAACAGGCAGAGCAGTAGGTCCTTGGGCCTGGATAATTGGTGTGGGACTTTTTCTGAGAGGCACCTGGAAGTGAGAGAAGGAAACTGCAGGTATTAGGCTCTCTGCTCCCAACGATCATGAATCCAGAAAAACCTGCAGGACAGAAGCTGGAGGATCTACACCCAACAGCTACCATTGATCCTGACAGGTGCTGCCTCTGGAAGACGTGTTAAAGAATTTAGTCTCTGATCTGTTCCGGCAAAACGTTTTTATTTTGGGTGCGTGTGCGAGTGTCTTTACAGTAAAGGGTGAGTGTGCTGTACACTAAAGGGTGAGTGTGCTGTACACTAAAGGGTGAGTGTGCTGTACTTTTGATGCTCAGACACTTCTTCCAGCTGACAGGCAGTGTCAGCGACTGTGCTAAACACTGAATGTAAAACATATTTTTATCGCTTGGCTTTTATATATAATGCTGATTATGTATTTGATCGTTGCATCCTTCTGGGTGAGCAGGAATGGTAGGACAAGCCAGTGCATTGATTGAAAAGCACTTTGGTTTTAAATGTGCTATATAAACAAAATATAGCATCTGTGGATATAAAAACGACACCGAGAGGCTTTTTCCTGCACTAAGCCAATCAAGCGCTTGCGAATTAGCAGAGGATGAATGAGGTTTAAAACTCAAACCATGCACTTCCAGAACTAAAAAACACATCACGAGATGACCTGTAACACTAAACATCTTCCCTTTCTGATCAAGATAGATGTTCTGGGAACACGTTATCAGACGTTAAGAGTTCCATAGCGCAGAGCTGGTCAGCTCCATACAAAGAACCCAGTAAACCTTGGGAGACCAGAAAGAAAAGATAAAGACTCAAAGAAAAGACGGATTGGCTTCATGAAAGCCTCAGTTTCATCCCAACCTCTTAACCACAGTCAATTCACCTAGCAAATCATAAAACCGCCAAATACAACAGAGAACCGATAAGAACCTTCCATGTGTTCTGGCCCATCAATAATTTGTGAGGTGTGGTGAGGAGCTTTGGGATTGTATGTAGATGATGAGAATGAGAGAAGCTGTGGGGATTAATATTGCATGACTTGGTGTTCACCTTATTTACCAGAAGAAGAAAGCACAGCTCGGCTGCCACAGTGCAGTCTGTCAGTTTTTCGTCTGCTGAACTCTGATCTGAGCCTGCTTGCTCTTTCCTCACTGATCCCAGGACAGATTTAGTGTTTCAATCCCAACAAGCACCAATCCTCTGCTTAACGACTCTCTGCTTAACGACGTCGGAGGTTGATGGGTGACGTTCAGATGACACAATTGTAAAGTTTGTTTAGGATTTTTAAAATAAATGTATCAACCAAGGATGCAGCCAAGACAAAAGACAGGAAGACGACTGTGGTGCTGCGACAGCTGCTGGGGGGTCATGAGGTCATGGGGGTCATGATGTCATGAGGATCGTGGGGGGGTCGTAGACACAAGACCAGCTGTGCCAATGAGCCTCAAAAAGAACAAGATTTGTAAAGCCAGAACTTTTACGTTTAATATTTCTGGATGTTTTCATTTCTACGTTCTTTTTTTACTTTCGCTCGTTGAAAGTACAAACAGCTGAGAACACGCTGCTTCCAAAGATTCCTCCGCTAAATGGGCCGCTTCCGTGGAGTCAGTTAAGAATACGTCTGAAACAAACACTCCCAACTACATCTTATCACATTAAACACATTTTTGGCGCAACAACAAAATGAAATGTTTATTTTAACATTTTAACACCATTGTAGCTTTTTACAGAGTAGAGAGTTTTACCGTGTCAGTTTTTGCTCAGGTATTTACTATATTTACATTTTTTTTTTTTACTAATATAAACACAGTTCTATGTTTCTGGTTAGTGTAGGTTTTATGTTTTTAGTCTGTCTGGGCTTTTTGACTCGCACCCTTATGCTGTAAATGCAAACTCCAAAAAATATCACAGGAACCGTAATCTAAAGAAACCACCGTTTTATACAGAGAAACGGTATTAGGGAAGGCATCTTAAACTGTGAGGAACATACGCAAAATTGAGCTGAAAGAAATAAAGTGTGTATAACGAACTGCTAGGAAATTCCCCAGCATGCAGCAGGAGACTGAAAATAAGGGCATCAGACTGAAGGTCCGTGACGAGCTCCCTGCACCTGTCGCCAAGCCAATCACCATGGACTCGAGGGCAGAGGCACGGCCACCAGGACGGGCGCTGCTGCCCAGGCAGTGCCAACGTGGGCGGGGGGTTGAGGGTCCAGACGAGCTATGGCTTAAGGCGTAGAATACGGAGTAAGAACGAAAACCAGCTTCAAGGTTTGGTGTATTTTATTTCTATAGAGTGGGTGTCAGATTTGGAGCTTCTAACACAGCTGAAAGCGAAGCGTTGCGTTCGATCACCATAACGGGGAAAAAAAAACAACAAACAGGCACCTCTATAAAAGGTTTTCCCCTCTGCTAAAGGATTCTGATACTCAGCCAGCATTCTGTAAGCTTCACAACCCTTTAGAAAAACAGAGCTGTTGTTCTCAGATCCAAACTCTTCGTAGCACCTGAGATTTCTGCGGGTTAGGTTAAGTTTAGCACCAACCCTTGACCCCTGACCCCTGCACCTGTTTATCTCCTTCTCCTGTTGGTCGCTTTACGCTCTTTCAGGTCTCGCCACCTGCTGTCTTCCAGAGAGCGGTGGATTTGGGGAGCCAGGTGTTCGACTGTGAGGAGATGGAGCTTTTAGTGACACTGCGTAGGAAACACGCTGAAGAACTCCCACTAATGCAGCTGTGAAGAGCAGCTGATAAATATGCATCGTGCTCCTGGTGGAGCACATCGCCTCGCCGCTCTGAACGCAGGCTGTTCCAGCCTGGCCCAAGGAACGCCTCAACCTGGCCCCACAAAGGGTTTCTACCTTTATTTTTGATCTTTTATTTGCATCTTAATTTCTTCTGCATCTCTATTTTTATGTTAATTGATTCTTTAGCTGTTTATTCTCCTTATGAAGTCAGGTTAGCATAAAGCAGAGGCCAGAAGGCCTGGTTTCCTGAAAACACTGTAGAGTCAAAATCACCGTAACTACTACAGACAGGGTTCAAAGCAAAATCAGTCCCGTAACTACTACAGACATGGTTCAAAGCAAAATCAGTCCCGTAACTACTACAGACAGGGTTCAAAGCAAAATCAGTCCCGTAACTACCACAGACAGGGTTCAAAGCAAAATCAGTCCCGTAACTACTACAGACAGGGTTCAAAGCAAAATCAGTCCCGTAACTACTACAGACAGGGTTCAAAGCAAAATCAGTCCCGTAACTAC
>JAOYMR010000586.1:2500-11272 GCA_025802075.1 Tenebrosternarchus preto
AGGTCACAGTGAAGGTGTTTGGGTCACAGTGAAGGTGTTTGGGTCACAGTGAAGGTGTTTGGCTTCTGGTTCTCTGCCATGGAAGTTGAAACGATGAACACCAGATTATTCCAGGTTTATTCCATGGGCAGGGGTATAATTGTCAGATGTATAATTGTCTGAATCTGGATTATTTGAGGAAATGGCTTTCATGGTGTTTGGAACATTGTAGGTCATTATGCTGGTAAATGAGTAGTTGGGTGTGATTAGTCACTGCACATTTTAGCGCAGGTGCAGTAAATCAAGCCCTGCAGAGAGAAACACCCTGAAGAGAGATCCGATATCACATGGATGACAATACAGAGTGTGTGTGTGTTTGTGTGTGTGTGTGTGCGCGCGCAAGCAATCTCTATGGGTAAAACGTAACAAATGCATTTTCCATCTGTGTAAATTTGATTTGTAAACTCTCTAATGCAGAAAATGGTTGCTTGGTTTTGATTTCTGTAGGGGTGTGTGTAACACATACCACTGCCACTAGTGCTTTATAGGCGTGTGTGTGTGTGTGTGTGTTGATATCATCTCCCAGCTCTTTGAGGTCATCGTCTGTGAAGAGCCACTCTTGCTGTCGCTCATCAATTTTTCAGCACCTGGAGGCAGTTTATGGCACAGTGGGGTCGCTAGTGTTGGCTGGTGCAGATTTAGGGTTCAGCTCTGAGTGCTAGTTGAGGTTAGTGTGGCCTGGGTGAGTTCTGGGTTCTGGCTCGTCTCTGTCCTGCCGGGGTCATGAGATCTTAACATAATGTGCACTGATTTATGTGGAATAAAAGGTGACTTTTGTCAGAGCGAAATATTATTTCCTGGAATTTTAAATTGACAGTGTTGTTTTAATTTTAAGTTGATAGTATTATTTAAATTTTGCTTTCTGACACCAGAAAGGTATCATTTGTAAATCACTGACATTAACAGGCACCCACTTCGCTCTCCGCTCCAGTGATTCAGCGTCCAAGTGTTTGTGTTTTAATGCAGTAGTAGATTCTGACATCACATGGCCTTTCTTCGTGCTTTCCTTTATTCTAATTAGCAGCTGCTTTTGTGTGAATAAAACCAAACGTGTTTAGCAGCTCTAAATTTAATCCACATAGCACGACGTGGAGCCCTCACGACGTGGAGCCCTCACAACGTGGAGCCCTCAGAAGCTGTTTTCGCAGCGTCAGACGCCTGTTCCTGCGGTCTGAGGTTGATCTTTCACTGGCTTTGTTTTGCTCCACTTGACCCTGGATGTTCCTGCAGTGCATCATGGGTGCACGTGTCCTGCAGCTCTGAGCAGCACAGCTGAGACTGAGTGGAAATAAGAACCTCTCACTCCTCGTTAAAATGAAAGGGCCGTGCTCCTCTAAAGGCCATGTATGATGTACTGTAGTGTTAGAGTGGCGTTAGGAACGTACAGTCAGGGATATGATGAACACTAAATTAGAGATACCAAACTACCAAAAACAATGTTTCCAAGAACACTGGAATTAAACACACACTTTTCATTCAGCTGCATTACTCATCGTGTGTTCGTGTGTACACGTGCGCGCGCAGTGTGTGTGTGTGTGTGTGTGTGTGTGTGTGTGTGTGTGTGTGTGTGTGGTATAAACACCAGAACACACATACACACAGTGCACCTGCCCTTTCTGGCTGCTTTACCTAGCTGGAACCAATCAGCTTCACAGTACAAATTCCATGGTAACCATGTGGACTTGAGTCATTAACCCTTTGTGGTTCATACCTCCTCTGAGGAACTCACCCTTAGGTTGTTCCTGGATGTTTAAGGTGTTTTTCATCAGCAGTTCCAGCTGAAGCAGGGATGTGTACCCATAGCTGAAGCAAGAGCTGTTTGTGCCTGTGTTTGTGTCTCTGTTTGTGCCTCTGTTTGTGCCTGTGTTTGTGTTCTCTCCTGTGGCTCAGTTCCCACCTCTGCTTTTAAATCTCTCATTTAATTACCATCTGTTTGCTGCAGTGTGTATATGTGAATGCGCAGTGCGTGCGTGCGTGTGTGTGTGTGTGTGTGGGGGGGGGGGGGTGCAGTTGTCTCCTGAGCTGATTAAGATAAATAAAAGAGTTGAGGTCTGCACACTGTGTGTGTGTGTAGGGATTAGTCCAAGTGCAGTGTGTGCACACACTCTTCCTGCGTACACAAGCTACAATCTCTGATATGAAGTGCTTATGTCAAAGCATCTGTTGGCAACTCTTAGTGTGAAAGTAACCAATGGGAAAGAAGAACAAGTTCACCACCAAAACCTTTTGTCCATAGGAATCTAGTCAACCTATAGAAGAGCAGGGAGCACCACATCATACACAGAGAAAAAAACACACACCACCACTTAACCTGAACCATCTCTGCTTCATACCGTGTTCTAATGTATTTATATGACACTTCGTTGTCTCAGAGGTCTGGGTCTGTAGCCCTGAGGAGCAGCACACTGGTGTCCAGGATGGGTCAGAACTGCCTGGGGGATTAAGGACCAAAACCAAGTCTCTTGGTGCTCTGTTACGTGTGTTTGGTCACCACTTCAGCGTAGATGTGGAACTTGTCCAGTGGGTCAAGGGTGGATGAGGTGCATCGTGGGTCGAGGGTGGATGAGGTGCATCGTGGGTCGAGGGTGGATGAGGTGCATCGTGGGTCGTGGGTGGATGAGGTGCATCGTGGGTCAAGGGCTGGATAGAGCAGCGGAACTGAAAGGGAGGACCAGAGGGTCACCACAGTCCCGCGTGTAGTCCCGAGACTCCCGCGTGTAATCCTGCATTACTGATTGGTCATTTACACAACAGAACTTTAATTTACTATTTCTAGATTAAACAAAACTGACAAAAATATGTAGAACTACAACATAGAATACAGAATATTGGCTAAAAATATCAAATCTTTTTTTCTGCATTAGGGCAGTGTGATTAACACTGGCTTGGGTTTGTATGAGGACGTGTAGTGATTGCAGTGTGTACTGAAGAACATTAGCAGGCCACAGATGAGATGTGAGGAGATGAGGTGTGGTGTGATGTGAAGCGGGGTGGTTAAAGGTGTGTGCAGCACTCTTTAGGGACACACGCACACACGCACACACACACACACACTTCACACTGTCTGCAGGTAAAGCTTCACCTGCTCTTTCTCAGACGATGGTTTTTAAGCTAGGGAAGTGTGTGTTCCAGCACGTCTGATCACACCAGGCATGTGTGCTGTGTGCTTCAAATACATGCATCACCAATGAGCTTGGAGCGTCCTCAAAGGTTATCTGTGATGTTTAGAACATGTGGTCGGTAGCAATTTGTCTCCATGGTGACATTTGGCTATAGTGTATCCATGGCAACAACCATCTCTATTGTAAAATGGTGGTGGTGGAGTGTGTGTGAGGGAGAGAGTAGCTGTGTGTACAGTGTTGTGATATACAGATTAACCACCTATAGATTAAAGTTTGTCAGGAGTTTGTGGTCATTTTTGTCAGTTCTTCATATTTTAGGGTGTGTGTATGTTTTGTCAGTTCTTCATATTTTAGGGTGTGTGTATGTTTGTGTGAGAGAGAGGCACCTTCTGTCTCTGCTGGGTCATACAGGGATGTTTTAAATGAACCAGCTGTGAAAAGCCTGTGTGAATTTGTGTGTGCGCATGTTCTGTGATGTCTAAGATTCTACGATTCTTTATTAATGTATGATGAGTCTTTCTCAGGGTAGCGGGGTATCTCTCAGGGTAGCTGGTCTCATTACAGGTAGCTTTGCTGAGGAGATATGAGTTGGAGAATATGGGAATAAGGGGAGAACAGAGGGAGAGACTGATGTTAATGGCTTGAGGACTAAATGTGCTGTTAAGGTTGCTGGGAGGTTCTGCGGGATGGGCAGTGGGTGGAGTCGGGGCAGTGGGTGGAGTCGGGGCAGTGGGTGGAGTCGGGGCACACACAAGGTTAGATGTTGTTTTTCCAACATCTCGCATGCGCTGTGTGTGTGTGTGTGTGTGCGTGTGCGTGTGTGCGTGCACGCGCGCATACATAATGGAGAAATCAATGTCTGAGTCTTACGGAAGTAACTAGTAGCTGGTGGTCCAGTGGGTTTGAGGCTGTGTGTGTGGACGAGAGACCAGTGTGTAGAGTGTGTGTGGACGAGGACAGAGGGACGAGAGACCAGTGTGTAGTGTGTGTGTGTGTGTGGATGAGAACAGAGGGACGAGAGACCAGTGTGTAGAGTGTGTGTGTGTGTGTGTGTGTGTGTGTGTGTGTGTGTGTGTGTGTGTGTGTGTGTGTGTGGATGAGGACAGAGAGGCCACTGGAGCTGCTGGTGTTGTGTAACAATGTTCTGTTCTAGTAAATGGTGTAATGGGTGTGTGTTTGCTATGACCTAAATTGACATTATGTCTGACATCTAGCTGAGGTGTGTGTGTGTGTGGGGGGGTGTAACTGTGGTTGTCTAATTGGCGTGTGCATGTGTACGTGAACGTGTGTGATGGTGACTCATGTGTCCATCTCTCTCACTCTCCCCCTCACTCTTGCATTCTCTTCCTCTCTGTCACTTTCACTCTCTCCCTCACTCACACTCTTTCTCTCCCTGACTCTCTCTCTCTCTCTCTCTCTCCCTCACTCTCTCTCTCTGTCTCTCTCTCTGCCTCTCTCTCCCTCACTCTCTCTCTCTCCCTCACTCTCACTCTCTCTCTCTGTCTCTCTCTCTGTCTCTCTCTCCCTCTCTCTCTCTCTCTCTCTCTCTCTGTCTCTCTTTTGTCCTCATCTTTGTTTATCCTTCACTTTGTGTTGATGGAGGCCACAGACAACAGACCACATAAGGACTCTGTGTGTGTGTGTGTGTGTGTGTGTGTGTGCGCGCGCGTGCCTTTCATACATCTGTGAATGAAGGCACATTTCATGTACAGAAAAAGAGAAACACAGAGACAGATGGAGAGAGAGACAGACGGAGAGAGAGACAGAGAGAAACAGACTGAGAGAGAGACGGACAGAGACTGGATCAAAGAGTTTGTGGGACTGTGGATATTTGCAAATGGACAAAAACGGAAAATATTTTATGAAATGAGTCATTTATTAACCCTTCAAAATCTGACATCGTGGCAGAAATGTAGGAAAACAGACATGAACACGAACATGAGCGCACGTGCACATACGGACATGAGCGCACGTGCACATACGGACATGAGCGCACACGTGCCCATACGGACATGAGCGCACACGTGCCCAATACGAACACGTGCGCTCATACGTGGACACAGTGAGCCCGTTTTCTGTTTGCATGTGCATCTTTTTTACTGTGTTTTTATTTACATAATCACTGTATTTTGTTTTTCTAGAAAAACTTTGAGTAAATGCGTTTGTGTTTTACGAGCCCTGTTGGTGTGTGAGATCATGTTGTCCAGCCTCATCAGATCCATCAGTGGAGGAGGTTCTGAAGATCTGCTGTGCTACACTGAAGATGACTCGGTATAAACACACCATAATAGTCACTAGCCAGGGAGGAATTCGACTTGTCGAACTGTTACGCACTGAATGATGATCATGCACTTACTGGATCTGTGAACCGTTCGATTTGCTTTGGGCTGGAGCCCAGTCTCTTCAGAAGTGCACGTTTCAACCCCAGACAGTAGTGATTCTCTCATCATAAGGTTTTAAGGTTTTGTCCAGAGGGATTGGGGGCACGTGTTCCTCTGGGAGGGGAGATGGAGGGCGAGCTCACGACAGGCTCGGGGAGATGGAGGGCGAGCTCACGACAGGCTCGGGGAGATGGAGGGCGAGCTCACGGCAGGCTCGGGGAGATTGGAGGGCGAGCTCACGACAGGCTCGGGGAGATTGGAGGGCGAGCTCACGACAGGCTCGGGGAGATGGAGGGCTTATAAATCCCAGTTTGTACTTGCAGGTGGAAAAAAGTTTACAGAAGTTTCTGGAAGCTCCTGTCCTTACTTACACTGGCTGTAGCCAAGGTCAGGGAGTCACAAGAGTAGGTGAATTACGACTTTTATAAATTTGTGTGAGTAAAGACTGTTTACAGCTAAAGGAGATGTTTATCAACCATTTTGGGTAACTCTGGGGACTCTCTAGGGAAGCACATTCTCTCTCTCTCTCTCTCTCTCTCTCTCTCTCTCTCTCTCCTTTCTTTCTCTCTCTCTCTCTCCTCTTTCTTTATCTCTCTCTCTCCCTCCCTCCTCAGTCTCTCTTTCCCTCTCTTACCCCCTCCCACATGATCAGTTTCCATCAATCTCTCTCACCCCTCCAACACTTTCTCTCTTTCTCTCCTTCCCTCTCTTCCACTGTTCTTCTCTCTCTATCACACACACACACACACACACACACACACACACACACACACACATACACACACCCCTGTGAAGGCCATTAGAGCCCTCATAAAATCAAGCAAGCTTGAAGTTGACCTTCAGGTGCAGATCCCTCTATACCAACACCCTGCCTGTTGGTGAGACATACGTGGCCCACGGTCTTCTTCCTGAGGACCGGCATGTGTCCTGTGGACTGCTGCTCACATGTCCAGAGTACTCTGGTACTAACCTGCAAAACCAAAACGTTTTACTCAGGTTCAAATTATCTGAAAATGCCTTGTGAAACCTACGAGCTGTTATTCTAAAAACAAAACACCATAAACCCATTTCACCTAAACTGAATTCTGAATAATATTCATTTTTCAAGGCAGGATTATTCCTGTAGGTGTTCATTAGCAGACTGGACTTTGGACCTTCAGATGGAGACACACAATCTCTCTCCTTCCCTTATAATAAATCATGTTGGTCAAACAATGATAACGCTGGAGATCTTGAATTCATTAACCCAACACACACACCCACACACACAACACACACACACACACACAAACACACACATACACACACACACACACACACACAACACACACAACACACACACACACACACCATTCCCCTCTGCATTCACTAGAGTGATGTAATAATGGTGATTAATGGTGGAAGTTGTTTACCAAAAGCAGGGCAAAGTGGGCCCTGATTCAGAGAGAACCTACTCCAGTGTGTGTGTGTGCGTCAGATCAGATAATGGACGTGGAAGAATCTGGTATCTTCTCATTATTCTGGAATAATGATTCAAATTGATCTAAGGAAACCCCAGTATGTCTGCTGTACTGACATCATGAAGAACGTAGATCATACCCTTCCTGATGAACACGCGTTCACAGATGCGACTCAGCCTCCTCGTTCTGTGCCCCAGCGCTGGTGCCTCCGGTGAACTGAATGTGGAGATCCTTGGGTTTTGTGGATGACGTTGCTGTGGTTGGTCTCGTAACCACCTGCTGACAAATACTGTGCAGATTGTGGTGAACTTCAGACTCATCCCCTTCCCTAAAACTCTCAGCATCAGCTGCTCGATGATATGCACTGTGGAGTCACTCAGACTTCTGGGCATCTCTATATCCAGGGACCGAAGTGGGAGAGGAGCATAACATCCATCACCAAGAGAGCACAACAGAGGTAGAGGATGTTCTCCCTGCAGCAGCTGAAGCAGTTTGATCTTCTACAGGCCCTGGAAATCCAGTTTGATCTTCCACAGGCCCTGCAGATCCAGTTTGATCTTCCACAGGCCCTGGAGATCCAGTTCTACACAGTGATCAAGTCCATCACCACCTCATCAATAGCCATCTGCTTTGGATCCTCCACCTCACGGGGGTTGAACCAAACTCCACCATCTCATCAGAATCACTGACATTTTCAACCGAAGGGCCACAAATCCCTGGTGTGATTATAGCCCACCCCTCTCACCCAGGACACCACCACTTCCTCCAGTAGTGTTTCCTCAGAACTGTAGGGTTCATTAACCACAGTGGACACTCCACTTCACACTAACCTTCACTTAACTAGCTTGCTGGTCACCAACTCCCACGTTACACCTGTGTACAGCTGTACCGTAGTGCGGGGCAACGGACTGATCTAGAAAAAACACAGCAGTCGGTTTGACGTCAGTAAAAATGATAAATGTTTGGAATTTTTACTTGATATGGAGAGATATGGAGAGAACTACCAGCCCATCGCGAGCAGAAGGCGTTTTCAGCTGTGCCAGTGGGATTTGTGAGGGGAGCCACAGATTTTTACTATTATTTACATTTTTGTGATAAGTTACCTGGCAAACTAATTTTTATTGCTTTAAAGCAGATAAAACCTATTTGCACAGTTAAATGTTTACATTATATTATTATTCTATTTTTCAAATAAACTGCATTCTAATATTTAACTAATGAACCCTCTGGTTTTCTTGGGCTTCAGTCATTAAGCAGGACACTTGTCTTTCATTAAGCAGGACACTTGTCTTTCATTAAGCAGGACACTTGTCTTGCAGCATCATCAGATTTTGTAATTGTGTTTAAATAAATGTTTTTGTAATATTGCCCAGCTCTGCTGTACAAGGTCCAACTCTGTATAACTCTGTAATAACTCTGTATAACTCTAATAGACTGATATGTTTTCTGTATAACTCTGTATAACTATAAATTAGGACGACTGTAGCTTCTTCAGACATGTATGTCTGTGGTGGGCTTTCTTCCAGTTCCACACAGCAACTGGACCTCCCAGTCCCATCTTCCATTTTCCTTCCATCTTCAAACTTTCTTCACATACATCCACATACTTAAATATGAATCCAGTCTTCTTCCTTCTGTCCTAACCTGTGCTCCATCTCTCCTTCCTCCTTCTGTCCTAACCTGTGCTCCATCTCTCCTTCCTCCTTCTGTCCTAACCTGTGCTCCATCTCTCCTTCCTCCTTCTGTCCTAACCTGTGCTCCATCGCTCCT
>JAOYMR010000587.1:0-11271 GCA_025802075.1 Tenebrosternarchus preto
CAAGATTTGCGCTCCTTGCACCATTGAAACCGACGTTTGGCATTGGCACGAGTGACCAAAGGTTTGGCTATAGCAGCTCAGCCATGTATATTGTCCAACCCCTGTGTATGCAGCCTTCTATACAGTACCCACGGTGTACTGAAGTATTGCCCAAAAATGTAATATGCATACATATAATAACTTGAAATATGTGTCTCATATTTTACATTAAAAATCCATGTATACAGCATAGACACAATTATGTAGCAAAATGGATTTTTTTTTTTTTTTGGGAGGGGGTGGGGGTTAAAATGAACAATTAAACTGTTTTGTTTCATTGTAGATTTTATAGATTCTGGATATTTTTTTCATAACAATAATTTCTTATTGCTATAAAGCATCAGTAAAAGTGGATTAGTAAGTCTCATAATCAACCAAACTATTTTTGGATGATTCCGTATTCTGTGATTAATCTGTGCTCTGCACTGTTTTGATATATAATTTTTTTTTTTTTTTTTTTTTGTAGAATAACTGGCTGCAATCTAACTGCAGAATCATGCAAATATCTAGCAACAGCTCTACAATCAGAAAATCCCTCCCTAAAAGAACTAGACATTAGTAACAATGGTCTCCAGGACTCTGGAGTGGAGCATCTTGTTTCTGGACTGAGGAGTTCACATTGTAAACTTGAGATACTCAGGTATAAATTCATTCCACAATAAAAAAAAGTAATCATTGAAGCTACTGTAAGACATTGTTATAAAAATCAATGTTTTCTTTAAATATTTACAGAAATAATTCTATGAAACAGCAAACATATAAAAAAGACTATCAACATGATATTAATATATTTCCTGTTCAAAAATCATTCTTTAAAAAAGAAGTGTAAAATCTTTATTTTTTCCTTTCTTTACAGACTAGCTAGCTGTAATCTTGGGAGTAAGACTTGTGATAATATTGGAGAAGTTTTACAGCTGGAACACTGTCCCCTGAAAGAACTTAATCTGAGTAACAACAATCTGCAGGATTCAGGAGTGGAGTTGCTCTCTTCTGGACTGAAGAATTCACTCTGTCAAATGAAGATACTTAGGTAATTGTTAATATCTGTTAATATCAAAATAACAATTATTAATATAGAGGCAAACTGGTAAACTTGACGGCTGGACAAACTATTTAATAGAGGGTTATAAGCCATCAACAGTCAACATACTGGTTAGTTTTATTTGTTTAATTAACCATATATACATGATCATGGCTGTCAAAAGAGCCCATGTGTTACAGTATGATGGTTGTTGAAGCTATTGATTATATTCACAAGAGACCAGTTCATCTTCTCTATACATCAAGGATAAAGTAAAGTATATGGAAATTCAGTAATAAAAAAATAATTTTGTTTTTAATTGACATATAGTAAGATTGTAATAATTCTCCTATACTGACTATATGCCCAATCCATAATGAATGTTAAATAAAATGTCTACAATTGTGTTTATGTTGAGAAAGTGTTGGATTTGTGCTTTTATAATTTTATAATTAGCAAACTTATTTTAGGATTTAAATTTTTTTTGGTAAGATTGAACTTTTCAGTCCTATCTCCAGAACTGTTCATTTTGTGCTAGTAAGGTAATTAATTATTTTAATTGCAATTTCCCATTTATTGAGGTGTCCATATCACTATCACATTATGAACATAGATACATTTTTGTTGACCCAATCTTGAACAATAGGGGCTCAGGCTCTTCCTGAGTTCAGTTATGACCATGGAATATTGATTCTATGCAAAGCTGAAATGAATTGTACACAGCTGGTATATTTTAAGATCTGTGACTTCTTACAGTCCTTTAGCAGACAAGATGAGAGGCATTTTTTTTATTATTCAACAGAAATTCTTTGTTAAATATGTTTATGCTCTCTTGTCAGACTAGCCATCTGTAATTTTGGAGAAAAGGCTTGTGAATTTCTCCAATCAGCTATTCAACATTCCATACTGACGGAACTTGACCTTAGTAACAATGACCTGAAGGATTCAGGAGTACGGCTGCTCTCTGCTGGACTGAAGAGTTTATATTGTAAACTAGAAATACTCATGTAAGCCTTTTTGAACCTATTTTTGAATTGTAAATTTTAATCTCAGACATTCAGTGTTATTATTGTTTAGATTTTATGACTTTGTGTGTTTAGATTGTGTGTGTGTGTGTGTGTGTGAGGGAGAGAGAGCAAACTAACCTAATAAATTAGTCAATTATTGTATTCAAATTTTAGGAAATTGATGGGTTAGGGTTAGGGTTACATAGTTTGAATACCCACATAGTTTGAGACCCACCAGCAAGTCCATAGGGTATAAGGGGTGTGTAATAAGGATTATTTATAATTAGAATTATATGGCACAAAATAAACAAGGTTTAGTTTAGTGTATGTATCACATAACTGATGAATGCTGCTTTTCAACTAAGGCACTACTCACTTAGTTTATCACCTCATTTGCTTTTCCTTTCCTTTCTGTAGATTGTCTGGTTGTTTGGTCACAGAGGAAGGCTGCTGTTCTCTGGCTTCAGCTCTGAGTGCAAATTCCTCACACCTAAAAGAGCTGAATCTGACTTACAACAACCCAGGAGACCTGGGAGTGAAGCAGCTCTCTGCTATAAAGGAGGATCCACACTTTAATCTGGAGACACTCAAGTAAGTAGAACTGTACAGAGCTGTGTGTGTCAGAGGGTGATTATCAGGCATTTATGTGACAAAATATAAATGACAAGCAAACACGAGAGTGCAAATAATACATAGACAACATTTTGGGGTTGATGTTCAAAAGCATAATTGTGTATCTGATAACATATGCCAAAAAGGTGGCAAAAAAATGTTAAATTAGGCTTTTGCCTGTGCTAATCATTCTATGTAGCCACATTGAGATTCCTGCTACAGAAATCTTTTACTAAGTATTACATTTCCAAGTACAAGTATTTTTACAGTATACATTTTACAAAAGTATACATTTTACAAGTATTACATTTACGTTAATAAATTAACATCTGAAATACCTCACAAAAGCATTACACATTGTTTTTGCCCTACCTTTAGCAGTGTGTCTATGTTACTGACGCTGCTACAAAAAACCCTGGGGAGGCACTGAGGCTGGAGTATGCTGTGCATGTTACATTTTGTTTGGATAATGATCCCATTACACAAGTTAATCATCACTAAAAATTAAGATAACAATCTCACAAGAAATTCACAGATGCCTGTCTGTATTGAACATGTAAAAAAATTATATATATATCAACATGAAAGTCTTGTTATATATTACAAAGCACATATTGCAAAGCATGTTTTTGTGTATTTCTTATATATAAAAACATTGCAAATCATATGTTTTTATATATTTCATATATAAAATATATATATACAGTATATATCATTCTTTGTATGTGTATGTGATTGTGATGGAAGCCTCCCTCACCTATAATCATACACTCGTTTTCCTTATTTACGTTCAATGGAATGGTGTTTGTTAGTTCACACCTCCTTCAGGTGGTGTGTATTATATATTAGTCGTCTCACCACCCGGGATTATTATTGTATTATGTTATTTATGTAAGTCTTGTTTGTTTTCTCAAAGGTAAGTTGCCTTTTTATGTTTTAATTTAAGTTTGGTTTTGTTTTCATTCCTTTCAAGTCTCCCTTTCCTTTGGTTTTATCTGCGAGGTGAAGTAGTGATTTTTTCTAATTATTTTTTAGGTTGGACCATACAGGGGACATCAGGATTAAACCAGGCCTAAGGAAATGTAAATATTTACTCTCTCTCTCCCTCTCACTCACATACATACATACACACAGACCATTTGTGTTACAGATGTTTTTTTGTGCTCATCTCTTTTCTCTTGTACAGATTATTGTGAGCTCACACTGGACCCAAACACAGTTCACACACGTCTTGCTCTACTTGATGGGAACAGGAAGGCGATATCAATGAAGGAACTGGAGTCATATCCTGACCATCCAGAGAGATTTGATATCTATGAGCAGGTTTTATGTAAAGAGAGTCTGTCTGGACGTTGTTACTGGGAGGCTGAGTGGAGTGGCAGGATTGCTGTAATGGCAATGACTTATAGAGGGATTAGTAGGAAAGGAGGCAGCAATGATTGTAGGTTTGGGTTAAATGAAATATCCTGGTGTCTCACCTGCTCTAATTACAGTTATGCTGTTTGGCACAATCAGAAGAGAATTTCCATACCGGGCCCCCTTCCCAGCTCAAAAAGAGTTGGAGTGTATCTGGACTGGCAGGCTGGCACTCTGTCATTCTACAGTGTGTCCTCTGACACACACACGCTGACTCACATACACACATTCCACTCCACGTTCACTGAACCTCTCTATGCAGGGTTTTGGGTTTGGTTTCAGGAATCCTCAGTATGCTTGTATCAGGTGGAATAGTGTCCTGCATCCAGGTGGAACATTTAAGTCTTCAGGGAAGCATTGATTCCACCTATTACATCTAATGGTGCTGTTTACACAAGATCACTTACCAATAATCATTTATGTACATACAGTACTGTGCAAAAGCCCTGGGCCACCATTAGATTTTTGTTTTAGCAATGGTATAAAGACCATATATAATTATTTTTCTGTTTGTTATGATACATGTACAGGAAACATGTACACAATTTAAAAAACATTTCTGAGCAAAATGGTGTCCACAAAAGTCAGTTTTTAGTACCAGGCTTTAAGAGACTTTGAGTGACAGTTTTGGTCATGTGTAAGAGTAGGTCACTCTAAATACTTCCACTGTAGCCTATAGAAGCTCTTTTTTCCCCTTGTTTTTTAATACTACATAATAAAATTTCATGTGTTTTCTGGTTGTATTCTAACATATAGTGAGAAATTATACAGTATATATTGTCATTATTGAAGATGCATGATTTTCACATTTTACACAACCTTTTACTTACCATGTCAGATCATTACTGTTAATACCTGCTTGTTGCTATGGGTGTGTAAACATTCTCATTTTCAGGTGCATGTTTAATTGTGGACACACATGCTGAGGAGCTACTCTTTAGTTATGTTTTGCTATACCTTTCTCAGATCTGTTGTTACCAAGTTAAAATCCAAGTGTACCATTAGTGGACTGTTTACATTTAACACAATGAGAAATGAGGAGCAACACAGGAAATAATTTGTTAGGTGGCATGAGCAGATTTAAAATTTCACACTAGCAATCACATTTCAACTTGGCTAATTGGAGATGCATTTAGTTGCATGTAATTAATAGCGTATACAGAGTTGTGTCAGTTATCTGCTAGTGCTGACACGTTATTTGATGGTACTTTCAAATGAAGCATGTATTTGTTGTATACTTCTTTACCTTTTATTCCAACATGGATTTCTTGTTTGTTTGTTTTTGCTTTAAAATTAGAATGACATGTTTGTTGTTTCTTATTGTTTTTTTTGACTGTCAGGTGAGATCACCACAAGTGGCTTGTTGATATTCAAGTAGTAATAAAAAATAAACTTTTTTGATTATTACTTGCTGTCACGGTGGCCGCCCTGGCCCCTCCCCTGTCTTGTTTCTGTGTGGGCGTGTGCGTGTGAGGGTGTGTGTGTGTACGTCGTGTGAGTGCGTGTTGTGTTCGTGAATGTTCGGTGTTCTTCGTGAGTGACTGCGGGTGTTCGTGGACGTTCGTTAGTGTTATTCGTTTCACCTGAGTCTTGTTAGGGTGTGTGTATGTAAGTGTGTGCATGTCACCGAGTCCTTGTCGGTCTTTGGTTCGTGAACGCGTACGTCTGGTAAACGTTGTCCATTGTCTTTTGCTTGTTTGAAGTCAAAACCGAAAATAAACGGTTCGTTTATTTCACACCCGTCGGAGTCTGTGTCGCTCTTCTGCAGCTCCCCCACACTCGGACGTGACACTTGAATATCAAATAATAATAAAAAACGTAAATAAATTGGGCTTATCATCATGCTCCATAAACAATACTGGATCATAACATCAATCAAAATTGTTGAAAAAAATATACACTTTAGACAGTGGGTTAATGGTGTTAGAAAATACAGTATTCATGTGGAGGGAAAAACATTAAAAATAAAACAAATAAAAGCATGTTCCCAAAAATGAAAATCAGAAATGCCCAGAACTACAGACATAATAAAAGACAAGCTTTTATATAGAAAATCTGAAAAACTGCTACTTAAATACAAAAGCAAAATAACCAATGAAATAATTATCTAGTATGTAACATGAAGTAAATGTTCTATCCTCTGACAACAATGACTGAAGAATCGCTTCATCTAACAACCTTGTGTAATGGTAATGTGACTGTAATGTAACAATGTTCCATCAGTGAAGAAAGTTTGGGTACCCTACAATTTGGGTACCCTATACACCACTCCATACGATGACTTTAGATAAGGCAACCATGTTATATGGATCAGTCCAGTGAGGGTTTATGTGTGACCAGTATCTGTGATTGTTGTTCTCACGATTTATGAAACGGCACCTGACAGGGAAATGAGGGTTTATCTAAAGTTGCTGTCACCTGTTCAGCAAATTCTATCCGATGGTCTGGGTTGTCCTCATCAGGATTTACAGCATCTGAATTTTCTATGGGTACCATTTATGGATAGACTAAATTTGCTGAATTGAAGCATAGTTAACATCACCTATACAGAAGAAAAATATGTTTTTAACATGAGACACACCGCTGTTTTTCTGCTGAAATTATCATAATTGTGTGAAAAGGGGGCATGACTTAATTTTAAGGGCTGATTCCATCATTTGGAGAATGTGTCTTGGGAATGGAAGTAAGGCAATAGTTGAAGGGGGCAAAAGAGAATAGAGGAGGGTGATGAGCAAGAGGTTTGTAAGTGAGGCTTGATGCTTACCTGAGAAAACCTGTGAATATTTAGATCAAAAATCCACAGCAGTTTATTAACAGTCTCTCTTTCAACAGTATTTGCTCCTAATGTGATTAAGCTAATGCTGTTTAAAAATCCAATAGCTATACAAGTGCTATGTGATCAATGTGAGATACCACCAAATGCTCACCTGATGCAGATCAGTCTGCAGGTGTTTCTTCACAGTTCTTCATCATCTTAGACTTGCTGAAGAAACCAAAATATTAAATATTAAAGGGCAGTGCAGATGTGGATGGTAAATGATGCATAAAATGTCCAGCTATTGGTTTCAGGTGATGAGGTTCATGTCACCCAAAACATAATTTGCTTCTCAAGGTTTTCCTTCAGGCATGTTTAAGGTTCTAATAAAAGTCCTTCAAACCACTACACTTTTTTTAAAAATAAATATACTACTTACTAGTTAGCAGCATTAATTATTTAGCAGTATTCTAATTCAGTGGTATCTTTGACTAACTTGTAATACTGGCTGTACATTGTATGACTGGATGATGAAGCACTTTTGTAAAATTCTTGGGATCAGTGCATCTGTTAAAATGTTAGTTTATCTGTGTCAAATCTGATCTAAGGAAAACCCAAAATGATACCTTCAAGAACTAAACAAAATACTTGACACATTTTTCAAACACTTATACTCATCTTCTAATGATCTTTGAAAAAAATCTTTACTTTTAAAGTCTCTCTAAGAGTAATTAAACTTAAAATAGATCTGTTTGCGTGAACACTAATGCTTTATTAGACAAATGAAATGGGAAGGCTACTTTATGTGGTAATGTTAATAATATGTTTAGAGTAATACATTAATTGATAGAGAATAATACTGGCCACTAATAGATTTGTGTAGGAGTCATATATAAGTAATTATACACAAGATATAAAATATCTGGTGCCAAATATAGAGTTTCACATATAGCCCAGCCGACTCACTTCATTCATAATAAACCTCTAAGAAATCACTACCATAGTTGCTCTTCACATCAAGTCGGCACCTCTCTTCCATGGTGTTCCACTGATTTAAACCTGAAATGCAATGTGTATTTAAATACTGTGTGCTGTATCTCCTTTTGAACACAACTTTTCATACAGCTTAGCTGCCTAATCTCTGGGAAACTAGTGCAATGAGTATTACTGACTTATTTGCCAGTGTAAATACGTATTAACAGTGTAGTCAGGCCCTTTAAAAAATAATAATAAATCAATGCTACTTTACATATTCTTGGTTACTATAGGATTTCTATCATTCTATTGATGACTGGTACTTGGCTGCTTCCCACTGACGCTGCTTCCCGTTGCTGCAAAGTACCATTTGAATTTGTAATAATACTATCTTCGTTTATAATGTTCTAATCATTTACAGATGGCTTCCTAGACTACCTTCACAGGTGGAAATTGAGAGGAATTGCTGTTGTCCCTGCTGTAGAGGGTCTCCATAGCAAAGTTTGCTAGTGTAAGCCCTAAATCGACTAAACATAGTAAATCCTTGTTTTAGTACTAGAGAGGAACCAGCAGGGGGCGACGGTAGTAGCGGCATGTCTTTACTTTCCATATTCAGCAAAAACAAACAAATGGGAATCGTGCAAAAATATGGCAAGTGCTACAATATCACAGGGAAGCGTTTGTTCAAAAACATTGATGAGACCAAGAAGACTGAAGCTGTGGAGTTTTTATGGGGAACAAACAGGTGAAAACCAACGAACAGGTGTGCTACATTAGAAAAATGGTGATTAGGAACAGGGGAGTGGTCTGAGCACTGCCGTGTGTTTGTGTGTGTGTGTGTGTGTGTGTGTGTATGCGTGCATCTCCCTCGAGCTGCGGGGCTGACCTCCCATGACACTAATCCATTGTAAATCTTTCACACTGGCATTTTAGGTATGTACTCATAACAGTCCACACCTGCTTATAGTGGTTATTATTATTATTATTATTATTATTATTATTATTATTATTATTATTATTATTATTATTACCATATAGGGATCCTCTATTTGCATGTGTACAGATACACAAGCTGAACAGCTAGGAGTATGTTCTCTCATTATGTAATAAACCTTAATGGTCTCACAATTTCACCATCTTTAATGGTTAAATTTGTGTAATTATGGATGCCAGTCTCTTGTTTAAAGCCGCTCCAGTTAGTTCAAAATGCAGCAGTCAAGAGGTCTTATTAGAACTAGAAGGTTTGATCATATTACACCTATTTTATTTAAAGCAATTTGGCTGCCAGTAAAATTTCAGATTGATTATAAAATACCCCTAGTGACCTACAAAACACTCAATGCTCTTGCCCCACAGTACCTCAGCAACTATTATCCACTACGTGGCTCAGCTGAAAACTTATTTATATAGTCAAGCATTCTGTTACTACATCTCATCTTAGATAGAGGTATAGATCTGGGGGTTCATGGGTTTTGAGAGTCATGTTAAACTGGGTGTCATGGGGAGCCGGGCACCCGCTCCTAGAGATACGCCCACCTCATCCTCAAGCACACACCTTCCTCATTCCCAATCACCCATTTCTTAGTTACAGCTGCACCTCATTCTGGTTAGTGGACTAGGAATAGTCCATTTCACACTATTTAACCCCACAGGTCTGGCCCTTCCTCGCTACACATTCACCTTCATGAGGATCTGACAAGCCCATGTGTGCCACAGACCCCTAAGACTGAGTATCATCACCTTTGTCGTATTTCCCTTTTGCTACGTTATTTTCTGCTGTGTATGTGTCTGTCGATATGGAGAATAAAGCTCCTTTTACTTCAGCCATGCCCACTGCTTCCTTTATGCCGCCGCAACACTGGAACATCACAAAGATCCATAGTACGGAAGAAAAAGACCATAAAAGACCCCACAGAGCCTGACACAGCTTATAGAAAATCACTAATCAAAAGCACAGAAACCCGAATAACATTTGTTTGACTTTATTGTTGCGACTTTATAAACACACTCAGAATAAAAGATCCAATATACTCTCACAACTGATATTAACTGAATAGTTCATGAATAAAACTGTATTATAGGAGTGCTGAAATAATGTCAGTTTAATGTCAAAAATATATGGTACAAAAACATAATGCTAAAAATATAAACCTGGACATTTGAACATTTCAGGAATACAGATGTGAAATTCTCAAACACAAAGAAGAACAGCCTGGATTATATTTCATAATATACAGAAGAAGCCAATAATAATACCATATATGGAGTTGCATGCTTGATATAATTTTCTTATGTGAGAATAAACTTCTTAATAAAGTTACTGATATTTGATTGATTATTCCTAAAAATCTAAAAAAATAAATGTATTATTTCTAACGATAGTATTACCAACATGACACTGCATTATGAACTGGTGCATAATATACTACTTAACATTATGGAGACAAATCAATCTGTCCTGATCTGAATCTATTTATTGTGTATTCCCCAAAATGCATTACATTGACTATAGGCTAGATTATTGAACTAACCCATAACATTTAAGTATCCACTAAAAGCTTCAGTACTAAAAGGTATGGGAAGTGGGAAGACTTGCACATGATAATAAGATATGGAGATCATATATAGACTAAAATGTTTCACTTTAGAATAATCACACACTCAAAATTTGGCATTTCGTAAAATGATTCTGCATAGAAAAAAAATCAAATATCTATACAGCTAAAAAAGTAGAATTTCCACAATGTTACAATGTAAACAAACATATGCTCAAATTATAGGTTTAATGTAAAAACCACCTGTATCACTGAAAAGCTAAACAATGAAACCAGTCACCTCACACACTGAATTCGCTAACAAGTACTAAAACAGCAAAATCATAGAGGCAGCCATACTACAACATTTCAAAATTAACATTATAATCCTCTGAAACACAAGCACGAAGCAAAATGCAGGGCTATGTGGGCCAAAAATGACAAATTGTGCTTGGCTACTTCATTACAGTAACTATATATACAAAATGAGAGACAGAGGCAGTTAGAATTAATCATGGCTGCTGAAAGCGATAGTGCCAGCAGAGAAACAGCAATGATAAAAAAAACCAGAACAGATTGTATATGTATATAATGTATATAAAATGTATATAACCCCATTTCCCTACGTCCCCATCTTACTTGCAGACAAAGAAGCAATGTATTGCTCTGGTAGGATCGTGTGACTCAGATCTTCCAGCGTACTGAATGCTCCTTCCAGACACAGGAAACTATTCAATTTTCACAAATACTCACTGAGGAACCATGACTGACTAAACCAAAGCCAAACCCTGCATACAGGGGCTCAGTGAATCTGGAATGGAATGTGTATAAGTGCGTCAGTGATGACGTGTCAGAAGCCACATTGTAGAAGGACAGAATACCAGCTGGCCAGTCCAGATACACTGCTATTCT
>JAOYMR010000590.1:0-11249 GCA_025802075.1 Tenebrosternarchus preto
TCGTTATTGTTATTCGTTTCACCTGAGTCTCGTTAAGGGTGTGTGTATATGAGCGTGTGCATGTCACTGAGTCTTTGACGGTCTTTGATGTTGGTGTTGCTGTCGACGTCCGTGTACGTTCGAAGTAATAAAGTGGTTTCGTTTTTGATCACGTCAGTTAGTCCTGTCGGCTTTCTACAACCCTGCAGGGCTCACGCATTACATCAAGTAAATATAGTATATACTTGTATATAGTAATCAAGTAAATATAGTATATACTTGTATATAGTAATCAAGTAAATATAGTATATACTTTATATATAGTAGTCAAGTAAATATAGTATATACTTGATATATAGTAATGGCAATGCTTCTTCACACAACCAGTTATAACTCTGAAATCAGACCAGATTTCTCCTTTGCAACTTGTGAGGATTTGGCCCTTTCTCTCATGGGAAGCTACACATATGCTTATGCAGTCTTCTGTCATCTCAAAGCTTGACTACTGCAACTCTCTACTTGTTGGTCTTTCTCTATGGGCCATCAGACCTCTTTAACTGATTCAGAACACAGCAGCACAACTAGTCTTCAGTCATACCAATTTCACACATCACTCCACTGCTGTCACCACCCTGATGCTTGCCTACATTTCCAAAAGGGGACTAGCTGCTCCCTAGACCTGATCTGTACCTCAAGTACTCTGAACCTCAAGTTAACATACTTATTGCTGTATTTTAAATGTGATCAAGCGTTGGGAGGTCTTACCTGGCAAACTTTGAATGGTTGCTTGAGCCAGAAGTTAAAGCTTGTTTGTGATCTTGGCGCAAAACCTCAATGGTTATCAGATTCTGTCCAGTATTATCATTCCGTATGCTGTCAATCACTGCATAAAGTTCAGGATTTTTATTTTTAAACGTCTCTTGATTCCCTGAATTTTCAATTGACGTCTGGGCTTGTTTGATGGAATCCTTTGGTGGAATATGGTCTGCATTAAGTGCCCCAGTGTTGTTGAAGCTGTCTTTTCGAGCACTTAGCAAACTGATAAGAGAATGAGACTTAGTTACATATCAAGAACATAGGTTTTAAAGTGAGGACAGGCTTGGGTGCATGTGCAGAGCAGGAAGTAAGTTCTTCACTATAGACAGGTGAGATTTAACAAAATGAGGGAACTGGGTCAATGTTGCTGGCCAATAGGCCACAGAGGCAGAGTGCTGGAATGAGGCATTGTCATGCAGTCATGTTGACAATACATGGAACTGCAATATGAAACTGTGCTGACATTTAAGGTGAGATAGCTTACCTTTTATATTTGCCAACAAGCCCAAGATGGTAGTTTTTGATGATTATACCTTCATCACCGCTGATGAAGTTAATGCTCTCAAAATATTCCTGCAAAGCAGTATCTTTCTCCTTTTTGGTTCCTCCAGTTATAGCATATTTTCCTGGGTTTTTCTGAGAGTAATCATACCCTCTCTGAAGTTTAATGATGGGCGCATATAATTCAAGGTTTTTCTTAACCTAATAATAAATAAAACATTTCAGAATAGTGGCACAAGGACATTCTAACTGACCTGAATATTCATACATTATGTTCATGAATTCAAAAGATTTTCTGAAATCACAGGAACCATATAATTCAATAGTGAAGAACATTGGGGCTTACACATTTAAAGATTTGATTGCTTTTACTTATCAATAAACACATTAGGACAGTATTCAAGTTAAAACTTTGACACAGATAAAGTAGATTTATATAACGCTGTATTTATTTTAAAATCTAAGTATATAGGTTCTCCAGTAGCAGAATGTGGAAGCACTGATATAAAAACTAACCTACTGACCTACATCAGGTTTGAGAGTAAGTTTAATGTGAAAGACATCTGAAAGAGTGTAAAAGCTAAGATTGGGAGTTTATCCTAAAAAGAGTCAATTATGATTCTAGGCACTGGAATTCAACAACAAACCAATTTGTTTCAAGTTTGCCCAATCTCTTATAAATATCAGTATTTTGCTTTGAAAAAAACACAAAAACATTTCAATTTCTGGAATCAAACTGCAAATTGTCACAGCCTATATAAGAAAAAATAAATACTCACCTCATTTTTCACTTTCTCACGAAGGATTACAGCTTCTTTTTTGGGGTCATCTGTGTTTCTGCCAGTTACTTGTGCAATTGCATGATAAAGACAATTTTGATTATCTGAGTTGACACTGACTATTTTTCCATCAGCTTGCAAAATTTCAAAATGACCACTGTACAGTTGTTTGTCACCCTGGATCTTTGATTTGAACCATGCAATAAACCCCCTCTCCCTAAAAGAAAATTAAATTAATCATAAATATGAAAACATACTTTTTTTACAACATATTAATCATTAAATAATTATTTAACATAAACATTTATAGTAAATAATACGTAATGATGACCCTTACTCTGATGGATGCGGCTCTTTTGTCAGTCTCAGTGATATGTCACCTGATGATTTGTTGGTACCAGGATAATATTCTTCAGATAACTGATTTCCAAGCTTATCAACTACAGAGACTCGAATTCCTTTTCCACTGATCAATTCACTTTTCGTGAGCACATAAATATCTAGCGCTGTTGCAGGGTGATCAACTTCGCTTATATCCTCTGCATACTGCATTAGTTCTCTCTTGTCCTCTTCTGAAAGGCATTTTGCTGCACTTTGGCTAGCAGATTTCATGTTGTGCTTGTGCCTCTGGTCATCAAAAAAATGTTGAGTTTTGTATCTCTGCATTATGTTGTCAACTAGTTTTCCAGTAGCATAGTTCAGTTCATTTGTAAATGTTGTTTTCGTGAGGAAGGTCATATGTTCAGAACAGGCTTTGAGAAACTGATCAGAGACACTTTGAGCAACTACATGCAGAAGATGATTTTTGAGGTGCTGTACATCTTGTAATTCATGTCGTCCATCATGATCATAACTTCCCATGTTTTTCTGAAGCTCCTTGATGTTTTCCAGTAATGCTGGTATGACTATGCTATCTATTATTTCCTTTGTGGGAAATGTTTTCAACATTTCAGTGAAATGGGTGGAGTAATCAGCAACTTTCAAGAACAGTTTGGCTCCCTGAGCTACACCTGAAAGTTTAGCTTTATTCATGAGTTCTGTGGCTGCATTACAAACCTCAGAAAGTCTGCTGATAACTTGATGGACTGTTGTGCAGTTGAAAATGAGGTGAGGAATAATCTCTTCACAGAGCATGTCAACTGATTTTTGAACTTGTTTCTTATAATTCTCGTCTATCTTGAAATTAACTGTATTCAGTGCTATTTTTGGAACACCTGAGCTAATGAGGTCACTGAGAGACTGAATCAATTCACTATTCTGCTTCACTGATGAAGAAACATGATTCCCAAAAGCTCCTTTTAAAATTTTCTCAAATATCTCCTGAAGTGCTGCATCAATTCCATAGTTCATGGCAGTTATTATTGACTGTTTTCCCAATTCCTGCGCTGCATATTTGACACCATGTGTGAAGTTCTGTTTAAGTGCCGTTGAAGATGTCATTTTCTTCATCACACTACCAAAGGATTGCTTGCCAGCAGATGATAGCCCAGAGGTAATGGTACCTTTAAATGAAGTGAGCATTCCCTTTCCTGATTTGATAACATTACTTGCAACAGAAGAGAATGACTTTGTACCCTTTAGAAGACCTGTTGTCACTTTATAGACTGAAGTGACTGCTTTCTTTATTGTGCTGAAACCAGCAGTTAATAAAGACAATCCAATGCTGATACTCTTAGATATTGCCCATGATGCCCAGTCAAATGTACCCTTTACCATGCCCTCTATCCCATTAATCATATCTGAGACTCCTTCAGAAATTAGGCCAAGTCCAAGTTGAGTAGCAGTGCCAAATGAAATGGCACAAACAAGAACTCCAGCAATAACCTGAACTACCCCAATGAAGAAACAAATCAATGCATCCCAGCAGAACTTAGGCTTCTGTTTCACTTCAAAAACAATGCCAAGGCCATACTCATATAATGCGATTAGCTCATTTGTGATAATGAAGTTCTTTTCTTCCAAGAGTGTGTAGACTGAGCAGTCCTCTGTAATGGCATCAGCATTGTTTTTTTCCAACTCTTCCAGTTTACCCAAAGCATTATCTACATATGTCATCCAAGATTTGAAGATGTTCATTCTGGCTCCCATTTGATTTTGAAAGTTGCTTGTATGGTGGCCTTCAAATTTATCAGTGACTGCTAAATTGCACAAGACCATTGTATTTGAAACCTCTGAGACATAAACACCAATTAAATCTTTTGTCTCTTTGAGAAGCGCCTTAGCCTCTCCTTTATAGTCACCCTTGCCAAGGTTAATGGTAATGTATGCCTGGTTATAGAGTGCCACAGCTTTGTAGAATGGGTCAGATTTTGTAACGTTTTGCCAATAAGATTTTGCTCCATAGTCATTTTTCTTTTTATTTTGGCAGTGTAGATTAGTTCTTACAATTGCCTGTCGAATGTGATCATAAAAATTATTGCTTTGTCCTATGAGCAGGCCTTCACTTGTTTTATTTAATGTCACGATAAGGTCTGTTTCAAGTTCATTGAAATCATCATGCCTGTTGATGTGTTCTTCATGAAGGGTCAGCCACAAGGCCCATGATTCTTTCAAAGCATTGAGCGCAGACTGATAATCAAATTTAGCCTGGTATGATGTAAAGCAATCAGGAATATCACTGAGATTCAATAGCAAGGGGTCCCGGCGTTCTTTCTCTGTGTAGTGTCTGTCAAAGTCCATGAGAAATGTACAAAAAGTAGAAAAAAGTTTTTCCTTTAGATTTATTTCAACAAGCTCATCACTTTCCATGTCATATATACGATTAATTTCATATTCTTCTCTGAGTTGTCGCATGATTTCCACAGACTGACCTTGGTAAGCAGGAGCAAGATGATTGCGGTTCAGGATCATTTGGACCATTCCAGGATTTCCTTTCCGAGCTGTGCGACCAAAGATTTGTTTCTCAACTCTCCGATTGCGTGGGAAGTGAGTGAGAAGAACAAATAGTCCACCACATTCATTCACGCTTTCCTCAACCTTTATGTCTGTCCCACGACCTCCAAGATTTGTGGCGATGATAATTCTCCCTGCACAGAATTTCTGTTTTTCAATGTTGTGTCTTTCACTAATTGTGTACAGAGTTATCTGGTCTGCTTTACAGTTTCCTTCATCTTGCATTTTCTTGTGTAGTTCATTTGCAGTTTTAACATCTTCACAGATTACTAAGACAACTTGCCCCCTATCTGCTGCTTTCCATGAAGATTCACAGATGGTCTTGATCCAGTCATTGTTGTCCCCTTTCACCTGGATAGGTGGAAGCTCAACAACCTTTTTATGTCGGTGAGCAGGTATAGTGTAACATTTTGTTTTATAATGTCTTGCCAGGAAGTCCCTGTCTGCATCACCTCCTAATGTACCAGAAACACCAAATATACCCCTTTCTTTAATGTACCTTTTAAAGTAATGGAAATTTGACATGTAGTTTGTCACATTTGATAGTGGTGAAACTGCAAGTTGGTGCTTCATCTCCAAAAATTGTTGTAGTCCATTACCCCACTTCTTGTTTTTTTCCAACACTCCACTTGCTCTGAAGTCCACTGGAATTATGGCATTATACTCTTGCTTGTCATGAGAATTGGCAACTTCTCTCTCAGCAGCTGGTGAAATGTCAATCATGTATTCTCTGCCCAGAGTCATTTCAACTGCCTTTAGTGCATTCTCAACAAACACTGGTAACTGACTCTCAATGTAGTTTTTCAAGAAAAAGGGGATGACATTGAACTGTTTGGATTCTTTGACATCTGGAGTTCCTGGGAATGTATCTGAGTACTTGATAGAGGAATTTATTGCACTTACAGTTGCCTCAATGAGTGATTTCTCAGTTAAGATTTCACATGCCAATCCATCTTCAAGCAGTAGCACTTCAATGTTAAGGTCAGCTTGAGCTTTCTCTGGTCCAAAAGACTTTGCTCTCTTGTTCTCTTCAGAATAACAGTGAAATGCCACACTATTCTCCAAAACTTCCTCAAATATACTCAGAAGATCATATTGTTGTGATGCTCCAAGTTTTTTCATGATTTGAGCAAAAGCTTTTGATATGGTGTCCTGGAAGTCTGTAGTTTCCTTTTCTTCCTTTGTCTTACTCTCAGCTAGACAAATTATTTCAATATCTTCCTGGGAAATAAAACCCAAATCTACTCCTGGCAATAAGATGTCATTTGCTGAAAAGTATTCTGATGATTCCAGTCCTATAACAGCTGTTGTTATAGCTTTATGAAAGTGCTGTATTCTTGTTATCCATTTTATCTCACCTGTTTCTAGCATTTCAATTGGCTGACATGTTGATATCATGGCCCATATATTGGCAAGAACTTGCTCCACATGTCTCAAACCACTGGATTCATGGGACAAGAATGTTACTTGAACTCCATTGTCTAAAGTCATATAGTCCACTTCATCTACTATCACAAGTTCAAATTTCCTTGCTCCACGAGTGGTTCTCTTCTCAAACTCTTGTTTAAGTGTGTCTGCTGCAAAAGAATCTACTGTACCATAGACTATTTGTTGTCTGTATGCTTCCTCCAGCAAACTGTCTTGCTCCTCAGAAGAACAAGCATGTGAGTTAGGTGGTGGTACTACAGATGATGTGACACCAAACATTTGAAACAATGTTTGCCATTCTTCTTGGTCCCGCCGTGCAAGAACAGGAGAACTAGTCACAATGTCAACATTTACTCCACGAATTGCCAGAATTGTAGCAAACATGGCTAATATACAGGACTTTCCTTCCCCTGTACCAATCTCGAGGAGACAACCCTTATTTGACAGTAGTAGCAAGAGCAATGATGCTAGTTGTGTAAGCCTCGGAAAATAGCCTTGAATGACCTGGCTATCTGTTGCAGTAAACGTTGAGCTGTCTTGCACAGCTATTGACATTCCAATTAATACTTCTTTTAGAATGTTTATATCTGGATTTGCAAGATTAAGAGATTTAATCTTCTCTTTACCATCCTCTGTTTGCTCCTTGGTAAGGTCTACCCATTGATATTTTGGAAGCTCTGTTTCCATGTACCTCAGTACATCCTCCAGGATAACCAAGGTATTTAAATCGCAGTTTTCTTCCTGAAGCTCCCTCAGAATTGTGTCTGCATCTTTTTCCCTTACATTTTTTGCATGCTGTTGCAGAAACCTAAGAGGATTTTCTTCTTTGAAAGAAGACAGTGTGAGGAGACAACTGAGCTGGTAGGTTTGTGCTGTGCAGAGAACTGAATGTATTTGATTGCAGTTGACAACTAAACACTTGCGAATAAAAAGCATTATTTCAACAGGTGTCCAGATCCTGTTAAACAGCATTTGGCCCAAAATCACCCTACTTTGTGTTGATAGCTCTGAAATTGAATTAAGAATATTTAATAAAATATGTTCAGACAAAGTTGGATTTGTGACATGGAGTTCTTTGACCAAAGAAAAGAGAATGTCATACTGCTTCCCCCGGCTAAGAGTTTTATCATTTTCCTTTTCAGTGTCAGTGACACTGTGCAGTGGTAATTGAAGAGCTGCTTCTAGAGTTGTGAGCTTCTCTGTCAGCGATAAATCGTCATATCCTACAGCATGATCAAATGTATACTGACACCAAACTGAAAGATTGTTTTCTCTACAATAAACAGCTAGTATTTCATTATACAGTGTCTTAATCCTGGTCTCTATTGGCAAGTTCTCAAAATCTTTATCTTCTGTGATTTGGTGCTTTAACAGAAGTTTTTTGAATTTTTCTTCTATATCAGCAGCCTACAATGAAAATGAGCAAAACAAGAAGACAGAAGTAACACAAGGAATTTGGTTCCATAAAAAGTGAAAATGTACTTAATGGAGTACTTTTGGAAATACCTGTTGACACATACCTCATTTCTTTCAATTGCAGCAGCATCATCATCTATTTGCTGATGGAGAACTTGCATTCGCTGCTGATAGAGTGCATGGCCTTTGAAGCTCTGTTTTTCACGAAGTCGTTCAGTTGCTTGAGACAACTTTAGTCTGGAAAATTCACTCTCTCTATTTATCTGCTCCTGAATCTTTTGTTCTCGTTCCAAACGTTCCAGACGCCTTTGTTCTTCTTGTTGTTGTCTGTGAAGTTCTTGTTGCCTTCTCTCCTGTTCAATACGTTGTGAATCCTCTTCCATTTTTCCTGTTAAATTAGGTACTACTGAATTAAGAGCATCAATGAAAAAAGATGTTCTTTAATATTTCAGATCGGGCCCATGTGATGGTGTCAGGAGGCAGGATGGAAAAAAAAGTGCATCTTCCATGAAGTGCAGATGTTTATTGAAGACACGTAATAAATATCTACAACAGTGAGCACCATCAACAATGCACACAGAGAGTCCACTACACACATAGGGTTAAACACAGCTACACACATAGGGTTAATCACAGCTACACACATAGGTGTCACGTTTCGCCAGGCAACCAGCCCGCAGGCCACATCCACCAATCGCCAGGGAACTGAGCGCACCTGGCACTCATCACCAGAAGGACTATGTAAAGACACCGCACAGCACGATCAGTGCTGTACATTTGACTGCGCTTGTCGGACTGCGTCTACAGCCTATGTCCACACACACTGCCTCCAGTTCGTGTGCGCCAGCTGCACCGTTGGACGGTTCCACAGCCTCTGTTTACACACGCTGCCTCCAGTTCGTGTGCGCCAGCTGCACCGTTGGACGGTTCCACAGCCTCTGTTTTGGACACGGTGCTGCCGGTTCGTGTATACAAGCCGCAACCATACAGCCTTGCCGGTAACCCCGGAGATCGGCTGCTGTATTGGCTTGGCTGGCCAGACTGCTCACTCAGCAGACTAGACTCAGGTCTCAGGCGAGGTTGAATAACAATAGAAAAGTTTATTCAGTGAAAAGCATGAGAGTCGGCCTAGTGAGAATCTATTTCACAGAAACTCTACCACAATAGCATTCTAGTAAATTAACCTTCACTAAACTTTTTGATTACAACAAATCATTTTTGAGTTAGTATTATATTGTATTATATTGTATTTTTGAGTTAGTATTATTGTCATGGGTCCCTCCTCAACTCCTCCCATGTATGCGTGTGTGTTACAGTATGTTTGTACCATGTATGCGTGTGTGTGTTACACTATGTTTGTACCATGTATGCGTGTGTGTGTTACAGTATGTTTGGATGTACTTACCATAGTTTGGACAATGCTGAACATTGTGTTCAGTGCTGCAGCGTAGTTGTATAGAAGAGCGATCACTGCTTTCACTTAAGGTAAACGTGGGGTCGCCTTTATGGCTGTTGAACTCATATGTAAATGTAACTGAGTCGTGATTACAGTATTTCAGGTAGATATAGCAATGGATGGCCCTCTGCACATCATATCTTTCAGTGCAGCCACTTCTGAGAAGTTTAAAGTCCTGAGGAGCAAAATTAAAGATCGGTTTAATTAACATAAAATTTTGCCTTCATACAGTGCCTAATTCATACAGTGCCTAATTCATACAGGGCCTAAAATAAGGCCCCCTATAGAGAGGAACAAAGTAACAAATTACCGTAATTCCTGCATATTGTGAACGTTTTCACACACAATGGCTTTCAATACTGGTAGTGTCACAAGATGTGTAAAGATCATATACCTAATTTACCGTCGAGTTCAGGGTAGGTGGTAACCTTCTTTTTA
Source organism: Tenebrosternarchus preto (assembly GCA_025802075.1). NCBI lineage: Eukaryota > Metazoa > Chordata > Actinopteri > Gymnotiformes > Apteronotidae > Tenebrosternarchus > Tenebrosternarchus preto. The sequence goes on from JAOYMR010000590.1 coordinate 9,706, forward strand.
CCAAATTTATAAATACAAAATATACTTAATAAATTACTTGATTTAACTAATTTACTTGCATTGAACACAATAAATAACATAGTTAAATATCATGATAAGCACTGTGCAAAATGTAATGTAATGTTTCTCAGTAGTTTTTCATAGGGGTAAACTGCCAGCAAAAGAAGGGCTACAGTGATTCTACTGTAACATTGTTTCAAAGATCAAGTTTAAAGCCCTAATGTCATTAATGGGGCATAAATAAAGTATGGAAAGCAATTTCTCAAACATTTCCCATTATGCCAAAACAATTCCACTGCCCCCCAGTAGTAGTACCACTTAACTATCAATAGGGCAAGTTGGAGCCCATTCTGCTGTACCAACTTTTTATAAATCTATATTAAAATTATACCACCTTTATTTGAATTAACATATTGCTTTCACATATGCTGACTTTGGTTAGCTATTTCTATGAATTTCTGCATAACACCAAAACAGTTCCACTGCCAAATAAAACTGGTAGGCCTTAGTTATCCCTTTGCTTTTTGTCACTTTGCAATTTGTGAGGTCACATGCTGATGTTGGACAAGAAGGCCTGGCTCTCAGTCTCCGCTCTAATTCAACTTAAATGTGTTCTATCGGGTTGATGTCAGGATGTGCAGACCAGTCAATGGTACACCTCTGACAAAGCAGTCTGTTTTAGCATTAAGGACCTTTGTAAAATTGATTATGCATAAGATATTTCTTTTTACTGAATTCTGATAAGACAGAAGTACTTGTACTTGGACCACATGTAGACAGAAGGAATCTTTCTGATTACAAAGTAACTCTGGATGGTCTTGTAGTTACATTAAGTACAGCAGTAAAAGACCTTGGTGTGATAATTGACTCCAGTCGTTCACTTGAAGCCCATGTAGAAAGCATTTCACTAGGAAAGCCTTCTTTTACCTCAGGAACATTGCCAAGTTAAGAAATGATGATTACATGGTGCAGAAATACCATTTCACTAGTTCATGGGGTTTGTGTGCCGCCAGACACTAGCTCTTTAAATACTTTCATTTCTTGTAAATTGTGTGACTTTTCTTAAAGCTGCAATACTGCAGTATGACCAAGCAGAGTCGCCAGGGGCATTTACAAGAAACTCCATCTGCTGAGCTGGAAACGATCCAGCTTTGCAGGATGTCCTTCAATACCCTGTGATGAAAGAATTCAACTGCACATTGGCATGACTCAGCATATTTGTAACCCATGAAACAAAGGTTAATTTATACATTACTCGTTTAATGCTTTATGTTTGCTAAGAGTGCATCAAATGGTTGTTTTTATTCTGCTTTCATTATGCTTCTACTCTGCTAATATTTTGCTATTATTACTGGTTTGATAACATGACTCATGGCTGAAACTACTCCCTGAACTTGAGCTTCAAGTTCACTGTAAACTCTGCCATGTGGCATGTGCTCCATTCCAAACACTCCTCCACTGTCATTTCCATGTGGCATGTGCTCCATTCCAAACACTCCTCCACTGTCATTTCCATGTGGCATGTGCTCCATTCCAAACACTCC
>JAOYMR010000591.1:0-11242 GCA_025802075.1 Tenebrosternarchus preto
AGGTGTTATGTAACTTAGTTGTATATTCAGGCTACAGGAGTTAGCTGCAAGTTAGCTGTATATTATGGTTATAGGAAGGCTTGTGTATCATAAGAATATTTTCTGGTAGTATTCCATCTTAGAGTACATGAATTCAGGTCTATCTGAGCTACCCTAGATATTCCAAGTATCTCTAAGCCCTTTTGTGAGTCGCTCTAGATAAGAGCGTCTGCCAAATGCCATAAATGTAAATGTAAATGTAAATGTATATGTGAGCATGGATGTGTGTGTACACACGTGTGTGTATGTGTACTCATGTATGCGCATGAATGTGTGTGTATACACTTGTGCATGAATGTGTGTGTACACACGTGTGTGTACGTGTACTCATGCATGCGCATGAATGTGTGTGTACACACGTGTGCATGAGTGTGTGTACACACGTGTGTGTACGTGTACTCATGCATGCGCATGAATGTGTGTGTATACACGTGTGCATGAATGTGTGTGTACACACGTGTGTGTATGTGTACTCATGTATGCTCATGAATGTGTGTGTGTACATGTGTGTGTGTGCATACTTGCTTATGCGTGCATATATGAATACAGGTGTGCGTGTCTGTCTAAGACAGAACAGATCCAATAATTAGGCACAATTGTTGGTCTTGACCGATAAAAGAATCTCCCAGCTCTTTCTGTTCTGTGCTCCAGCCTTCACATAAAACCTTTCACTTCAGCAATTTAGTTCAACCTAAATGACATGATACGCTGCACCCAGAACTAAATTAAACTGAGAAAAGGACTTCAGTCTTTGGGAGTTTGTGTTTTTTGTGAATAGTTTGTGTGTTTGTATTAGGACTTGAACTTGAAACAATGCAAAAGTAGGTCATGCTGGATACAAACCCGTTCCTGCACATCAAACAGATACAACACGGTCATCTGTTCCACCAGCCACATCACAGAGGAGTACAGTGTTGTGGCTACAAAACAACAAATACAAAATGCTTCACTGGAGAATTTATGGCACTAAAAGCTACAAACATCTCTAAAGTAACTGTTTATATGGGATTAGTTTTGCTGACATATGTCCATAAAGTAATTTTGCCACAAGACCTCAGTAATGACTAATTCACATTGGATAAGAGCCCTCGGAATAAGTCACAGAGACAGGAGTGGCTGTTCGAATGCTGTCACTATGCAGCTTTTACTGATCACCTTCATCAAACCCAACAACAAACCCAAACAACAAATGGAACTAACACAACAACAAATGGAACTAACCCAACAACAAACCCAACAACAAATGGAACAAACCCAACAACAAACAGAACAACAAACCCAAAAACAAAAGGAACTAACCCAACAACAAACCCAACAACAAACGGAACAACAAACCCAAAAACAAAAGGAACTAACCCAACAACAAACCCAACAACAAACGGAACAACAAACAGAACAAACCCAACAACAAATGGAACAAACCCAACAACAAACAGAACAACAAACCCAACAACAAACAGAACAACCCCAACAACAAATGGAACAAACCCATCAACAAATGGAACAACCCCAACAACAAATTCAACAAAACAGTGCATTTCGGTAAACTTCATGTCCATTTGGATAAATACAAAGAGAAATAAACCACACACACTCAATAATACAGAGAGAAATAAACCACACACACTCAACAATACAGAGAAAATGAAACTTTCCACAGATAGAGGACACAAAGTACTCATGCCATCCTAAACCATGTCACCATATTGCGAATCTACAGTGGTATACAACTCGTATACCATTACGCAATTATCCCTGCAATAACATTTCCTATTATAACTGGCTCAGTGACATTCACACACAGTCCTCACTTACAGTGTCCTTTCATGTACTCCTCACTGGGGACTAATTACCTGCTTATTGTCGGCATTTCACCGTCTTGCGTAAGATTATGTGGCACATGATGAAACGTCAGTGGGGAGGGATCATCAGAGGCCAACGACCCGCACAGGCAGAGATATGGCTGCCACTTTGTTAGTCAGGTGGCAGTTACAAACCTGACGGATGTCAGCAGTGGTGCTCTGGTAATGTAACCTCCAGACACCATGAGGACATCATATTATTTATGTGTCACCCTGCTTCCCAATCTCCAGCCTCCCTGTACAGGTTTGATCTCTAATTTCTTCAAATTGCTGCTTTCTGTCTGACTGTGTTTCTCTCTCTCTCTCTCTCTCTCTCTCTCTCTCTCTGTGGGAGTTACTATGACTATATGTCTTTCTCTCCTATTCTCCTCCACTATGCTTCTCTCCCTCTCCCTCTCCCTCTCTCTCTCTCTGATCACAGTAGCTCTGGAATGGACAGTAAGATGATTCTAAACAACAAACAGAAAAGAATATTCACCTCTACCCTTCATGCAGTATTACCTCGTCAGCTGTGTGGACGACAGTCTCTTCCTTTGCAACATTTAGCACATCTATAAGGAAGGCGTACCACTCTTCACTTAAGAGTTTCCAACTCTTCCCTTTTTTAAAGGAACTGAATCCCTGTGTGGTTTAGTATTATACACTTACAGATACAGCGGGCTGACAGTTTCCTAAAAGCATAATTATCACTACAGTTTTGTCATTACAGTATGAATGATGCAGTGTAACGTACAGTGTAACGTGCAGTGTGTTAAAGTGTGATGTAATTGGTAGTGTCATAAATACAGTGTTATAATTAAGCACTTGCAATGTAGTATTCTATGCTCTGATTGGCCAGTATTGGTCCAACCAATAAGGCCCCATAACCACCCATAAGACCCTAGTGTTGGCCTAGCTAGTCCTCTGATAGACAAGAGTGAGGCAGACAGGCCACAAAGTGTTACTCCACACTGAGAACCGTGAGTGGATCTAAATATGAAGAGTGTTAAAGGTTGTGACAGGAGATTAAGATGAAATGTGTGTAACGATCACTGAAATGTGAGTCATGTGTGTGTAATGATCACTGAAATGTGAGTCGTGTGTGTAATGATCACTGAAATGTGAGTCGTGTGTGTAATGATCACTGAAATGTGAGTCATGTGTGTAATGATCACTGAAATGGCTACATGTCTAGTGTGAAATGGATTCTGTTACTGGCCGCTGAGGAGAAGTAACATGAACCCTCGCGCACCCACTAGTCTGGCTGGAGTACACACTACCCCCACCTACCCCCACTACCGTCCAATCCAGCCCAGCCTACCAACTACCACCCCCCATCCCCACTTCAGTCCTCCTCACCCAACTCCCACCCCATGCCCTCTCCTGGCCCTAAAGACTTCAGTGACCAAATCTTCTTTAAATGACCAGAGTGTGAGGGGTGAAAGGCTTCCATTCACTGGTCTTTGCAGCAAAGAAAATGAGACACAAAAATGTCTCATTAAACTCCTGGCAATAACATTCATTCATTTTCATTCATATTCTAAACCACTTAATCTAAACCCAGCAAAACATCCAAAGCAAAATGTGTAGTAATTCCACGATAGTCTAGGAGCTAACCCCCAGGACAGCACTAACCCCCAGGACAGCGTTAACCCCCAGGACAGCACTAACCCCAGGACAGCACTAACCCCCAGGACAGCACTAACCCCCAGGTCAGCACTAACCCCAGGACAGCACTAACCCCCAGGACAGCACTAACCCCCAGGACAGCACTAACCCCCAGGACAGCGTTAACCCCCAGGACAGCGTTAACCCTCCAGCACAGGGGGGAGCAGTTCTACACACACTCTGCCAGAATTCACAGAGCCAAGCGTATCAACATGGAGAGCGTTCATCATCATTCCATTGTGTGGAGCGTCTCACCAAACACAAAACTGTCTGAATCGAACGTCCCTTCCATCGTTCCTGGGTCTTTATGCCCCAACACAAGGCATGGGGTCATTCGCAGGACATGTTCTATGTTAGCAGACCTGAACAAAACACACAATACATTGCAAAGACAGAGTGAGATGTCAGGACTGACCTGTCTCCCACACAGAGCATTATCACTGCTAACAGCAAATAACAGATCACTGATAAATTATTCCATTCAAAGGCTTGATTGCTTTCAGCTGTCAAGCAATTCGAGCAACAACTCAGTGAGTCTTGTTTCACGCTGCATGTCCTGCTCTTCCTGACTGATTAAACAAAATTAAAAAAACATTTCAATTTCACACCTTCTGCCAAATGGGCTTCAATCAACACTTTCTAATCTAAAGAGGAGCAGCAAAACAAGACACTGAAATTAATGTCAAAAACATGCATAAGTTCCTTTTCGGTAGAAGGCCGCATGTGTGTGTTTTAGTGCAGTGAGTCTCAGGGAGATGGTCTGTGTGCTCTAGCCACTGAGAACTCTGGGACACACACCCCAAAGTGCTCGTATGAAACACACACACACACCAAAGTGCTCGTATGAAACACACACACACCAAAGCGCTCATATGAAACACACACACCCACACACCACATTCACATTCAGAAGAAAAAGACATGATTCTCTGACAGCTGCCTGGCTCCACCTGGAATGAGAACGAGTGAGTGTGTGTGTGAGTGTGAGTAAGTTAGGTAGAGAAACAGTGTGTGTGTACGTGTGTGTGTGTGTGCACTTGTGTGTGAGAGAGCAAGTCAGATAAAGATAGAGAGAAATGTAGTCCCATGTACCACACTCTGCCTTCACTACACACACACACACACACACACTCCTCCTCTGTCACCACATTGTTACATTACATTAGTGACAAATGATGTGTTTTGCGTGATAAGAAAGATTTGTTAAACATTGCTGTATTTATAATTTGCTATATATAACTCCTGTGGTAGTACACACCTGATCCCAGAACACTTTAGTATCCCAGAATACATGTGGTTTGAGTCTGAAGTTGTTTATAATAAAGAGTATGAAATAGTGTAAGGACTGAAGAGAAGCATGAAGTGCACAATTTTGCAAGCAGCAGTGCTGAAACCTTGATAATCACGTGTTGTGTAGTGTTTTAATCATGGTAATCACGTGTTGTGTAGTGTTTTAATCATGGTAATCACGTGGTGTGTAGTGTTTTAATCATGGTAAGCACGTGTTGTGTAGTGTTTTAAATCATGGTAAGCACGTGTTGTGTAGTGTTTTAATCATGGTAATCACATGTTGTGTAGTGTTTTAATCATGGTAATCACGTGTTGTGTAGTGTTTTAAATCATGGTAATCAAGTGTTGTATAGTGTTTTAATCATGGTAATCAAGTGTTGGGGTATTTAAAGCACTATAAAGTAAGATCCAGTAAAAGCTTAATAACCTTATAGCAGAAAATTCCATCACTAAGGGTCACCCACATTTCCCATTGATCTGACATGGGGTAGTGAGCACACAGCAGGTCATGGCTGGAATATACCTCATTGATCTGGTTGTCCGTGTATGTACTCGGTTAGAACCACAGGCCACGCCCCCACAAACCCATAAAATCACTTTCCCTTGTTCCCCTGGCCAGCCACTGCCACCGAGCACACAGCTCAAGCTCACAGCTCAAGGTCACACGCTCGTGCTCAGCCAATTAAGGACACTGCTGAGAGTTCTGTCTGCATTCTTTATAACCTCATGAAAGGACAGTCTCCCTGAAAACACACAAACGATACCACACACAACACGACACACCACAGCAACACGTGTTTGCAGTCCTGAACACACGTCATACAGCCACACCACAGCAACACGTGTTTGCAGTCCTGAAAACACATGTTTCCTGTCCTGATCACACGTCATACAGCCACACCACAGCAACACGCGTTTGCAGTCCTGAACACACGTCATACAGCCAGACCACAGCAACACGCGTTTCCAGTCCTGAACACACGTCATACAGCCACACCACAGCAACACGTGTTTGCAGTCCTGAACACACGTCATACAGCCACACCACAGCAACACGCGTTTGCAGTCCTGAACACACGTCATACAGCCACACCACAGCAACACGCGTTTCCAGTCCTGAACACACGTCATACAGCCACACCACAGCAACACCTGTTTCCAGTCCTGGGGATCCAACAGTGGCCAATAACTATACATCTATTTAAACAAGTTAAGCTCAAAATTCTCAATATTCAGGCAACATGCGCTACACAGCCTGCTGACTTCAGAGTGTTTATCCTCAGGTATTTGTGTTTCATGTCTGTCACTCTTTCCCATTCTATAAAGAACAGACGACGGATGTGATTGTTATTAAAGAATTAAGTCATTTTTAAACTTTTGCCACATCTGACTCTCAGAAATCTCAGAGGAGTGTGAGAAGTCGTGAGGCACCACACCCCTTGGGCCCCAGCAGCACAGCCCCTGGCAGGCCCAGCAGGGGGCGATTCTCTGCCTGGATAATAAGGGACAGGAACAACAACAGGACAATGAGCGCTTTCTCCTCCTTCTGTCTGCCTGCTTTCCACCTCCTCCTCCTGGGAGTAGCTGTGGGGTCACCTGTGCTCTTACTGTTCCCACTGTAACACTCACCAGAGAGCCAAGACAACCCACCGGTGAACTTTTGTCATTGTTTCACTGCATTGAGAAGGTGTGAGGTCTCAGACTGCTTCAAACGAGGAGGTAGTTTATGAAATGACAAAAGCCAAACATCAAAACAGCATTTGAACGTTTTACGAGGAGGCCGTTTGGTTGGGCGGAGCCTAAGGCTTTGGCCACTCCTCTTGAGAACATTTTATATATACATTTTTTATTTGCTGCCTGAAACTGCTTTCAAACATTCTAATGCATTATGCACATACGCCCGTTATCATCTTTAACATTTTAAGTTATTTTCAAAAAATACAAAATGAAAAAATATGAAAAAAATATGGAAAAAATGAATAAATAAAATAAAAAATTAATTAAAACATACTAGGAAAAACTGGGTGGTGTTCTGTGTTAGAGACATAAAAACTGGGTGGTGTTCTGTGTTAGAGACATAAAAAGTGTGTTGTGGGCTTTTCTACTTCATGCCTAACGCCGACTCTCCGTCTCTGGGTGCTCATCAGCTTGGACCATGACAACCTGAAGAACACAAGGCTGTCCTTGAAAGGTCTGTTTCTGTAGGCCTCGCCAACTCCAGACTCATTTACCGGCACTAACCAAGGGCTTCGCCCTGTGTTGGAGAGCTCGGGTTCCTTCAGAATGAAGTGCCTGGATTCAGGGTTGAAGGCCCCACTACAGTGGGGGTGGGGTGGGCTCTTCTCAGTGTGTCATCCACAAGCCTGCAGCCTCCACAGCCGGGCTAGCTGAGGGTGTGAAGTACTCTACAAAAGCCTCTATTTAAACAATACAGGAGAAGAAAAGTTCTCTGGTGCGCAGAGTGTTACACTCTAGCTTTTTAACTTCTGTTTCGGTGTTTAACTGCATTTCAGCTGCAGCTTTGAACAGAAAAGAAAAAAATACTGCAGTAATGCATTTTACTGTTGTGATATTCTAAATAAATACTGCAGTAATGCATGTTACTGTTGTGATATTCTACACTGTATAACATGTTACTATTGTGATATTCTACACTGTATAACACGTGCTTGTCTCTAGCCAAAATGATGCCACGTGTGGTAATTAACTGTAGGCTGCACAATTACACACTTACATCATTTTGTCATCAGTGTATGTCAATCCCAAAGGCAACGGTTTATTTATTTACTTTGTAGCGAATGTACCTCAAACAACAAACTCGTGATGCCAGACCTATGTAAATAAGAAATAATGTAAGGGAATATTCGTTTTTAGACCGGATTTAAAATGTAGCTGGACATTATTTTATAAAATTATTTTGCATGGAATTCCTTTTGCTTGGTTACTGTAGAACTGATTCTCTAAGGAGCAAAAGAACCACCAAAAATGCTTAAAGCACGAAAAACTATTCAGTTTACGCTGAACTGAGCGTAAAGAAAGAAATGCAGTAGGAAAACATAACCATTTCACTTCAACGTTCTGATCCGCAGAACCTTAACGAAGACAAAGGTGGTTCTACTTCTACTGGAAATCCTGCTTAAATTGCCGTGTAGGCGGTACGCAAAGGAGCGAAACATGCAGCGATCAGCAGGTCCACCCTGGTCCGTCACCGTAGCGCCCAAATCAAGGAAAAGACGAAAACACATTCATCACAGCCACATCAACTTTTATTCTTCACATCATCTAAACACTACAGTGAAGTGTAGCCTACTGTGTTATTAATTAAAATACAATTAACAGGGAAATGCACGATGGACTATGATTTATCTACGTGCCGTAAGATGTCTACACTGCAACACAAGTTTATGGGATGCGCACAATCAAAAAGGAAACGCTGTAAATAACAGCATCCATCCTGGCCTGCCGCCCCAGCAGAAGCCCCTGCACAACGCGTCTTTCCCTCAAATGCATTTGCAACATCACGCACTTTCTCGGGAAGAAATGGGTTCTTACCATTCTGAAGACAGATCCCCGCGTCTATCCGTCCGCTGGTGAAAATCAGTCGCGTTTGTAAGATATAATAGCTAGCGAGGTAAGCAGTGCAGTCCGGATCTGTGTCGTGGCGACTTATCGGTCACTCATCTTCTGTGACAAAATTAACACGAGGTAAAATGTCCGGGCGCAACTGCAACCTTTCAGTGGAGGTTCGTAGGGATGGACAGTCTACGATGCACGTTCCGAATGTACCGCAGACCGTAGCGCCTTGGGCGAGATCCTCCGAAACGAAAGCGTCGCAGAAGTGCTGAATCCTTGAGCTCCAGTACTACTGCACTCTCCGTACACACATGACTGAATGCTACAATGCAGGGAGGCAGGAATGAATGCCGAAGACTGACAAACGGCCCCCACGATCCAGGATTGGCGTGTACCATGTGGGAGAGAGAGGGGGGGGGTGCATGTCGTGCGCGCGGGTGACTTGTTCGGGTTCTACACTACGCGATCACGTTTACCGCTGTGAAATACATGCCGCGAGTTTAAACAACACAAACGCGAAACGATCAAATAAACAATTTAATAAAGAAACTCAAGCGTGGCAGGTCTGAGACAAACATTCTTACTGTTTAAAAAATCTTGTTACATAAAGTGGATACATTATGCCACTATAAACAAATATTTCTGGACACTATTATGAACACATAGCAATCAATCTAACCTGATTTTCAAACACACGGTATATATGCAAACTGCATGAAATTAACGTTTTAATGAACAGATTATTGTACAATGTGATTGTTGTACACTGTGGTCGTTGTACTGTGTGATTGTTGTTCAATTTGATTGTTGTACACTGTGTTCACAGCCAATGCGGCCGGTTGTGGTAGCCTAACAGCGAATGTCAGGTGAGAGACGTTTTATTTATTTATTCAGTCAAAAATGAATTAAAATGAATTAAAAAATCATAATGTGATGCGCATCTCCACTGACGTGGTGTAAAGGGACACTTTCAGTTAAGGATAAATCAGCTATTAGTGATATTATTATACAACGCTTGATTAGACACGTTTGAGTAGACACGTTTGGCTCAGTGATTCCCAGTTTAGTAAAGCCTACAGATCAAGAACCTCAAAACAAAGCCATTTAAAACCCTTTTACAATTCATTTGTAAAGATCATGATTTAGAAATTCTCCACTAGTGAGTTTACAGAGGCTGTCCAGGACTGCTGCAGCTCAGGCGGAACTTCTAACAGCAGGTCTGTAGGACCTGATATTTCCTATATTGGGGCACAGCATTTAAGAGAGTCCTGCCCCCAGAGGCCAGGGCAGAACCACGCCTTTTCCTTTCCTCTTGGCTTTTGTGCAGGGTGAAACAGAACTATCAAGGGTCCCTATCCCACCAAGTATGTTCGGTTACCCTTAGAACAAGGAAGAGGCCAGGAGGTGGTATGTGTGTGGGTTCAATTCACTGCATTATCCTCAGTGAGCTAATCTGGGCAGTCTTAAACCTTAGTGCTAATCTGTACAGTCTTAAACCTTAGTGCTAATCTGGGCAGATTTAAACGTCAGTGCCAACTGGCTGTGAATGGATGAGTGAAAAGTTAAATATTCTTTCAAATGGAAACCTTCCGGCAGAGCTGGGATTGTTATTGTGCCATTGTGGGATCTAGAGATCCACGGTTGACATAGACAACAGGAATACAGGCACAAGCTCATTATTAGGGGCTCCACATGTGTGTCTTCACAGCCAGGCTGGGAACCTTAGCGCTCGTGATTAATAAAGCAGGCAATGGGAAAGGGGAGAGGAGAGAAAAGGGCTGCAAATTTACTTAGATCAATTCATATGATTGTAATATATGGTTTGCAAAGCCAGTGGCTATAATGGAGATGTAGTCTTACATTAGCTTTGTGCAATCAAACAGGCTTTGACACATGTATGAAATACGAAAACAACCCACAGTCATATTTCTCAGTTTAGCAATGAACTAAAGCTAAAGCACAGAGAAACAGAACGAACTAAAGCACAGAGAAACAGAACGAACTAAAGCACAATGAAACAGAACGAACTAAAGCACAGGGAAACAGAATGAACTAAAGCACAGTGAAACAGAACGAACTAAAGTACAGGGAAACAGAACGAACTAAAGCACAGAGAAACAGAACGAACTAAAGCACAGGGAAACAGAACGAACGTAAAGCACAGAGAAACAGAACGAACTAAAGCACAATGAAACAACGAACTAAAGCACAGGGAAACAGAATGAACTAAAGCAGAGAAACAGAATGAACTAAAGCACAGAGAAACAGAACGAACTAAAGCACAGAGAAACAGAATGAACTAAAGCAGAGAAACAGAACGAACTAAAGCACAGAGAAACAGAACTAACTAAATCAGAGAAACAGAACGAACTACAGCAAAGTCAAACAGAACAAACTAAAGCACAGAGAAACAGAACGAACAAAAGCACAGAGAAACAGAACAAACTTAAGTACAGAGAAACAGAATGAACTAAAGCACAGAGAAACAGAATGCTCTGAGCAGTATACAGTAAATATACTCCCTACAGTAGTTCTACTCCCTCTTTACTGCAAGACTGTTCATGAATCCAACTCCATGATCAAGTTTGCTGATGACATCACAGTGATTGGCCTCATCAGTAACAATAATGAAACAGCCTACAGAGAGGAAGTGGAGCATCTGGCTATGTGGTGTACCGACAACAACCTGATCCTTAACACCAACAAAACAAAGGAACTGATCGTGGACTTCAGGAAAGAGAAAGGTGACACATGCAATCCCATCTATATCAGTGGGATGGCAGTTGAACGTGTCACCAGCTTCAAGTTCTTGGGGACACACATATCTGAGG